>JAZKJV010008908.1:0-600000 GCA_037367405.1 Ottelia alismoides | reverse complement strand
TTAATCAGTGATAACTTAACTTAAAACCGGGACTGCTAACATTATTGACCAAAAAAATCAATAAAATCAGAAATTCTGCTTGCGGGAGATTAACCCCGACCTTGTTTTCAGGCTGAGTGAGGGTACTTGAGTGTGTGTGAACACCTTAAGGCTGAGCCCAAATCTCCGCCTTCCATATCACGTACCAACTAACCCTAGCAAATATAAGGAGTTTAATTTTTTTAGGTTCACTGACTAGTACCAAGTAACCTCTGCCTGTTCACAGGTAATCAGGGGTGAACCAGCGGTACTTCACGAGAAGTTGCTAGTAGCCCCTCGGGGTGAAGTTTTAGTCTTGTCAGCCTCCGCCTGCTTACAGGTAGATAGGGGCAGGTCTTTGAATCCATCAACTTGGGATATGAGCGAAGAAAGGAAGGACGTATGTGTCTTAGGCGATAGGTTAAACAGGGAAGACGCATCCGGCTCTGAGCCGACTTCCCTATAGGCCACGTAACCTTTGTTGTTTACTTGTTAAATCACACTTAAAATCAACCAGACTAATCGGACTCGTTTTCGGGTCCTCCACCGTGTTGAGTGTGAAAACACAAGGTTTGGATTCAATTGCTTGCTTCAAGTAGGAGTAAAATCCTATCTTCACTTAGAACTCTCGATTCTTCTTCTCGCCAATCCAAGATGACTGACTGGGGGGATATTGACTCCCGATTTGCCAATCTCTCTTTGAGCCCCCCACAAAACTCATCTTCATCGGCCCAAGCGTAACTTGGACCAACCAGAACTCATGACCCTCTTGAGTTCTGGATCCCTCAAACCCAGGGTGGTTACTCTCAAACCAATCCTTTTCTCTCCTCTAATCTTATCGAGGAAGACCATCGCCTCGTTAAGAATCCCTTACTTGATATGTCCTCTAACCAAGACAATCTTCTTTCCCCAGGATTAGAGGACAAGATGCCACCTAAGCGACCCCCAGATGAGGAAGAACACCGAGATGACCCACTCCAGCAAATCCTTGCATGTCTCGCCACCGCATAACAACAGAATGTTGATCTAACGACAAGGATGGGACAGATTATTACTGCATGAGGAGTTGACCGACCGATGGTTGATGCGTATAACCTAGCAGAAAATGAGATGTACAGTCGGTTGGCACCAGCAGTTCCCCCCCCAAAGCGTTCGAGCTTAAGCCCCAATTTCTGAGCCTGCTTCCAAAGTTTAATGGAATTGCACACGAAGAACCGTACGCCTTCCTCAGAGACTTCGAGCTGGTTTGCAACAACCTTAGTCACCCTTAGGTTGGGCGGGATTATATTAGGCTAAAGGCCACCCCGTTTGCCTTAGGAGATAAGGCAACATATTGGTAGAAAAATCTTGGGGTGATATGTACAACCTGTATGCAGTTCAAGGACCTTTTTCTGAAGAAGTTCTACCCACTCAGTAGGACTAATCAAATGAGAACAAAGATCGCTAGTTTCTCCCAGGGACCCACAGAACCATTCCATGAAGCCTGGGATAGGTTTAATGACTTAATTCAGAAGTGCCCTTGCCATGGCATTTCGAAGGCGATCTTAGTCCAGACCTTGTTCTGTGGCATGACCCCTGAGATGCAGGGGTTAGTAAGTGCCTCATGTGGAGGAAGTTATCTTAACAAGAATGAAAATGAGGTATGGAAAATCTTGGAGCAGATGGCGGAAACATGTTGGTCGCAGGCCACCAGGGCCTATCAGTTGTCTCCCTCAATCCTATCTAACGAGACAAATAGTAGGACTTTAGCGGATATAACAAAGGACCTCATTCCCAGCATGGGGATGATAACTGACAAGTTAACCATGGTCGAGCAGATTCACAAGAGGTTCACCAACCTTGAGTCTCTCTCACGTTTGCCGAAACAAGTGGAGGAACTTACTAAGAAGGTAGCCAAGATAAGGCTACCCGCCCCTTCCGCACCACCTGTACCTGTACATCGAGTTCATCTTGTACAGGAACAGGCACCGAGGCCTCAGACTAGCTGGGTCGAGGAGCAGACTTACACTCAGCAGGACCATCATGCACCCCCACAAGTGTAGACATGATGCGAGGAGCCTCCGTAGGTGTTCGAGATCAACGGGTTGTGGTACAACCATGACCCCGTCGGCAGACAGTCGGGGATGGGAACGATCAGCCTCACCGACCTTCCCTAGCTTACTAGGAAACCAATTCCATCCCCGCACCGCGCTTAGTACAGTCCCAGCCAGGACAAGGGTACCAGCCTCAGCAGCATCAACAGCAACGCACTTTCCACTCAGGCCGATAGGGCCCTCAGCCCCTGTCCTATCATCAGCAATATCAGAGTGGCCAGCAGGGCCAATACAGGAACCCATCCGCAGGTCAACATCAGCAGAACCAACCAACCAGTGAATTTGTGTCCCTCACCTTGGTGATCCAGATCCTGACTGATAGGGTCCAACAAATCCAGAATGACTATCTGGATATGAGAACCGATCTGAATCGTGTTTCTCGTACCCAGGACCAACAGATGGTGCCAAAGACCCCAATTCCCGCCTAGGTTCAGGCCAACCCGAATAATTTGAATCAAGGCCAGAACCAACCACGAGATCAGGTATACTATTCAGATAACTCTTCATCTGAACATGAGATCCTTTTATATGATAATGTAAACCATATGTCCCTCAGGAGCGGAAGGACCGTGATCGTACCTGATCGGGCACGAGCACAGGAGGAAGACATCGCCAAGTTTCTACCTGAGGAGAATTTAGAGGCAGAGGAGCAACAACAGCACCACCACCACTAGCAGAAGAAGAGGACTTCTGAGTCATCAAAGAAGCAAGGGAACCGTACCAGTAAGGAGTCCAATGAGACCGACGAAGAGGCACCACCATCTGAGGAGGATGTTCATCACCGGCAGAAGTTTTCTATTCGTCATAGTCAGAGTCCGAGTCAGTTTCAGAGTCCGAGTTCTGTACAAAACTCAGTTCTAATTTTGAATGAGAATCTATCAGTTTCAGAATCTGAGTTGGAGTCAATAATCCCTTTCCCCCGAGCTCTTACGGGTGGAAAGAAGAAAACTAAAAAAATACAAAAAGATGACCTTGAGATGGCAGAGTTTTGCGATAAACACATCAAGGTCACAATCCCCTTTGACAAGTATGTGGAAATGACACCTACATTTCAGAGATACCTTAAGGTGAGATACACACTTACTAGGATTAGCAGGAAGATCAAAAGCCATATTGAGAAACATGTCCTGTCAGTAGCCACAACTTGCACAATAAAGAACTCGTTTCCAAGGATACGAAGAGACATGGGTGCACATTATGTGGTGAGTCATGTTGATGACATTGCGTTTGTACGTACTCTCCTGAGCAACGGTTACTCCATCAACCTAATGCCTATAGCCCTCTATGAGCGGCTTAACCTCGGACCTCTTAGGAAATCTAGGTCTCTCCTTCAGTTCGCTGATAAATCAACCAAGAGGTCCCACGGATAATTGAGGAACGTTGTCATCAAAGTCGAGGGTCAGGAATACATGGTGGACTTTACCATCCTTGATATGGAAACCCCTCATAATTGGTGAGATTCCAAGATCATATTAGGAAGGCCCTTCCTCAGAACAACAGGGGCCTTATTTGATTATAAGATTGGGAAAATCCAGTTCCAAACTCCAAGCGGAGATGAAGAACTTGAGATAAAGTAGACCAGATGGTAGAGACTGGATTCCGAATCTAGCACCGAGTACTCTTCATCTGAAGCAGACTGCCTTCACGTAGACACTGTTGGGCCATATAGACAGAACCTAGTCAGCACCGATGAGTTCCTCCCTTCCAGAGAAGATCTTGTGCATGAGTCAGTTTGCAAGGCCTTTAGAAACGAGTACAACTCAGAATATGCATCCCCCTAAATCTTGATGACTTAGAGGCCCAGCTGGGCCTGTCAGTCCTTCCCTCTTAGGACATTCAGAAGATGAGGAGGACAAGTCGGACGTGGCTTTTGCCAATTACATAGAGACCTTTGACGATCCAACTCCAGAACTGAATGACTTGGTGGCTGCAATTTCAAGGGCAGATCCAACCACTACCAGCGCTGAACCAGATTTGATTGAGCCAGACTTCCTTGATGACCAAACATTACCTGAGTTCAAAGCTTTACCCACAACACTCAAATATGCCTTCCTTGCGGGACAAGAGAAGAAGTATCCGGTCATCATCGGTTCGTGATTGATCGAGGAGCAGGAATCTCGCTTGCTAGAGATCCTGGAGAAAAACTGCAAGGCAATAGGCTGGAGCATCTCCGATCTCCATGGGATAAATCCCGCTCTGTGTTCGCACCATATCTACTTGGAGAATGAGGCTAAACCCTCTCGTGAATTCCAACGCCGGTTGAATCCAAATTTACGAGAGGTAGTAAAGAAGGAGATAGAGAAATTGTGCAACACGGGTTTCATTTATCCCATCTCTGACTCCAAATGGGTGGACCCGATCCATGTTGTCCTGAAAAGTCGGGAATTCAGACGACCACCAATGAAGACGGAGAGGAGATCGTGACACGAGTACCCACGTCGTGGCGTGTCTGTGTAGATTACAGGCGCCTGAATGCTGCGACGAAGAAGGATCATTTCCCCTTACCATTCATTGATTAGATCCTGGAGAGATTAGCGGGAAAAGAATTCTTCTTCTTCTTCTTGGATGGGTTCTCGGGCTACAACCAAGTAGCCATAGCTCCGGAGGACCAGGAAAAGACCACCTTCACTTGCCCCTTTGGTACCTATGCTTTCAGGCGCAAGCCCTTTGGTTTATGCAATGCTCCCGGTACTTTTCAAAGATGCATGATTGATATATTTGCCGAAATGATTGGAGAATTCGTGGAAGTATTCATGGATGACTTCTCGGTCCACATCGATTCCTTCGATTCATGTCTTAGGAATATGGACTGAGTCCTCAAACGTTGTTGTGAGGTTAATCTGGTGCTCTCCTGGGAGAAAAGTCACTTCATGGTGACGGAGGGCATTGTGTTGGGGCATGTCATCTCCAAGAGAGGAATGGAGGTTGACCATGCTAAGGTGGATGTGATCAGACGACTCCAACTACCAACCAAAGTTAAATAGTTGCGGTCGTTCCTCAGGCATGTTGGATTTTATCTGAGATTTATCAAGGATTTTTCTAAGATTGCCCGACCGCTAACTGAGCTTTTAGGTAAGGACATGGAGTTTATTGTTGATCACAAATGTCTTGAGGCCTTTAAGCTATTACAAGGAATGATCATGGACACCCCGATCCTACAAGCCCTGGACTGGTCTCTGCCTTTTCAGATCATGAAGGACGCATCAGACTTTGCTGTTGGGGCTGTGTTAGGACAAAGGAGGGATGGCGTCCCATTTGCAATACACTACGCAAGCAAAGTGCTTGATACCGCTCAACATAACTATACAATTACAGAAAAGGAGATGCTTGCGGTAGTGTTTGCCTTGGACAAATTCATATCTCATTTAATTGGATACAAGGTAATTGTGTTCACTGACCACACAACACTACGATATTTAGTGGAAAAGAAGGATGTGAAGGCACGTCTTCTTAGGCGGATTCTACTTATCCAAGAGTTTGACTTGGACATTCGTGATAAACCTGGAAAGAAGAACATGGTGGCTGATCATCTCTCCCGTCTCGAAGTTCTTAATGCTTTCGAGGATTCACCGATTCGAGACTCCTTCCCTGACGAGTTGATTTTTGTTGTCGACTCACTCCCATGGTATGCCCATATCATGAACTATCTTGTCTCCAATAAGGTTCCCGAAGATTGGCCCAAGAGCCAAATTGACTGACTGAAGTCGGATTCTAGACATTACCATTGGGAGGATCCGATCCTTTTCTTGGAAGGACCGGATTGTATCTGGAGACGGTGTATTCCTCAGGAGGAATACCAGAGTGTCCTTTCTTTATGACACAACTTGGAGGCAGGAGGACACCACTCCGGGAAGAGGACCGCATGCAAGGTACTTCAGTGTGGCTTTTACTGGCCGACTCTATTTCACGATGCCTACCTTTGCGAAGTCGTGCCCAGTATGCCAGCGAGTGGGAGGAACCGTTGATTCCAAGGATGAGATGCCAATGCAGCCTGTCATCATCTGTGATGTCTTTGACGCATGGGGCATCGACTTCATGGGCCCATTCCCTATTAGCCACGGATTTGAATACATCCTTCTTGCGGTAGATTACCTGCGCATATGAGTGGAGGCTATCCCAACCCGAGCCGCAGACAACAGGACTGTCTGTAAATTCATTAGAGATAATATCATCTCTAGGTTCGGGATCCCCAAAATGTTGATATCAGATGGGGGTAGCCACTTTGTAAACAGAGATGTGAAATCTTGAAGGACTATGGCTTCAAACACCGTGTTGCTAGTCCTTACCACCCACAAACTAATGGTATGGCGGAGGTGTTGAATAGGGAGGTAAAAACCATATTATAGAAGCTTGTCTACCCAGACAGGAAGGACTAGTCTCAGATCTTGGATCAAGTCTTGTGGGCATATAGGACAGCTTACAAGACACCGTTAGGAACCTCCCCATTCCGGATGGTATTCGGAAAGCCATGCCATTTGCCCACAGAATTAGTGCACAAATCAGAATAGGCAATCAAGAAGGTCAACTGGAACACACACCTAGGACAGTAACAACGAGAAATGGATCTGAATGAGCTTGTGGAAGTCAGAAACCGAGTATACAACAACAGTTTGGTGTACAAGGACAAAGTGAAGCATTGGCACGATAGATATATCAGACGAAAGACCTCTGTTCCTGGATAGAAGGTATGGTTTTTCAATGCAAGGCTGAAAGTCTTCCAAGGCAAGTAGAAATCCAATGGATGTGCCCATTCATTGTCCGTGCAGTGCACGATAGTGGATGTGTTGAGATCTCAGATCTCACAGATGACACACCGACATTCATAATAAATGGACAACTATTGAAGCACTTCGTCGAATCCAATGAACAATTAGTCCATGTTGAGGAGATTGTATTCATGCACGAGATAAATTCAACAGATACACATCGAGCCGCGCATGAGACCTTACAACAGTGAACTCTAGCCATCAGCAGCGTCTTGAAAGATTCAGACCGCACTCCTTTTATATATATCCATCACTCCGGTACATTCTCCCCCTCCCTCCTGCGACTCTTATCACTCACCCCAAATTCATATATCTTCATCCACAACTATACTTAGGATAACCAGATCCTAAGTATGGGGGGGGGGTGACCTGAGTCCATTCATTGCACATACTTTAGATCACATCGGTCCTCATACTCACTCCAATCCTATACTTAGGCTGACTGAGTGATTAATCAGAAAATACGAGGGTCTAAATGTCTCACACAAGGCGGAGATAAAGTCGCTGCAGCGACCCTCGGTAAATCCCGATAAAATCAACAATTAACCCACAATATCAATCAAACAATGAAAAGCAAATGTGTAGTTAAAATTTATTATAACTCTACAATAAGTGTATATAGTGCAACTATGTGTAGAGTGTCGAACTCAGGGAGCACCCAAGATAGATCAAGGCAATCAAGCTCAAAATGTGAAGGTGATGATTTGTATACCAATGCTATTTTTGTGAGTTTTTAATTTTGTAATTTTTATTTGATTTTTATATTTTTATATTTGATTTTTAATTTACTGATTTTGTATTTTCTTTTTCTATTTTGATTTTTTTAATAAATATAGAAAACTATGTAGAATATAAAATACAAGAGAGATACGAAAGAGATCGAAATGGGGGAAAAATACTCAAAATATAGGAAATAAAGTGTTTTGTGCATTTTATGTTTTTCTACTATTTTTGTGATTTTCTATATTTTTCCTATTTTTTTTGGTATTTTTAAAGATAAAAATACTAGAAACGAGTAAACTAAGTTGCTGGCCGAAATTAAAATGGGGATGAAAAATAGCAAACAGTGTCCAAAATTAGTCAAATTAATTTTAACATGAATATAACAAAAATTCAGGAACTGAAATTGTATTTTTAGGATTTTTCTAGAATTTTTAAGATTTTTATGAAGATTTTAGGGGTTTTGCAATTTTTAGGTGTTTCTTTTGAAATTTTTAATGGTTTTTGGATTAAAGTGAAAACACACAAAAATGCCCAAAATGTGATTTTTTGGAATTTTTCAAAAACTTTTTATAATTTTTAGGAATTTTCTAATGCACAAAGTGCAGAAAATGCATGTTTTTGAATTTTTATAAATATTAAAATGCAATAAAAATGCAAAATTAAAATATGGTGTGAAAGAGTAGCTAAACATGAACTTATGGTATTTTTGGTAAGTTTTGAGATTTTATAGATGCTTGAAATAAATAGAGACAACAAAAAGAAACTACACTACTAGCAAAGGCATATATGTAACTTGTCAAAAGTCTAGGGGCCAGAATGTAATTTGTGAAAAGTCCAAGGATTCAAATGAAATTTGTCCAGAAAATATACAACTAATTAAAACAATTGCTGGACTAAACGTTAATAACAAAAATCCCAGGGGTATTCCCACAAAATCGCCAAGGCACACGTGACTCGCACGCGCCAGGCGGGGACCTGTACGCAATTAGTCTTAAGGTTTGGGTCATTATGCAATTTTTACAAAAATTAATGAACGACCGAGGAAAGCTTTGATACTAATAAAATATCACAAAAAAGGGCGAGGGCACTTGTTGCAAAATTCCCTCACCAGCAGATCGGACGGTGGGGCATACTTCACTTATACACGTGCCAGCCTCAGATCGCGCGATACCCCTTCGACACCAATGCACAAGATTAGAACTTGAAAGGTTGATCGGACGACTAGGGTGGGGTCTGATCCTATGGTAGCTTCTTCTCGCCAAAAACGGGCCGAGATCGAACGGAAGCCAGGCCCTTTGGATGAACGCGCGAAGAACACACCCTGGGGTTCGTTCGATCGGCAAAACCGGACACCTCGGACCTCCAAGACCGCGGTTGTGATGTTCATAAGATTACTGGAGGGGGTCTGCAACGCTTGGAGGGCTCAAACCAATCTGGGCCCCATCGGTGGGGGTCTGGAGCTCTCTGCACCTGGAGGATGTGTTCTTGACGAAGATTGCGCCCAGATGCGCATCCCCGACCTGCAAGATAACTCAAAAGCATGAAGTTGCAAATATGGTAGGATCGGGGCTTTGTTGGTGAATGGTGGGCATTGTGTGGGGAGGTTTTGGCGAAAGGAAGGTGGGGGTCGGAGCGGATGTCCGACGTGGATATTCGGATGGAATCGAGGCTCAGAACATGGATCAAGTGACGCAATAATGCTGCAGAACTAAAGACTAACCCTACAGCGAGCTAAGGAGAAAAGAAAACCAAATAAAAAACATAACATCAAGCCAAGGAATGGCGAGATGGACCTCACGACCGGAGCCAGAGATGGAAGGTGGAGACGCGCCTCAGGGCCCCGCCTTACCTCGACGAGGTGATTGGATCAATCCCCTGTCACCGGAGATCCTTTAGTAACAACCCGGAGGTCTAAGCCAAGCCCTAATGCGGTTCAAAGAAGGAAGGGAGGAATGGGTGGTTTTTGAACGAGTTGGTGACGAAGGCTACAAGAACGAGGTGTATCAGATGTAGCATTGACGCAATCCTTGAAAAAAATCATTGGGCGAGATTCATGGGTATATGGTGAACAAAAGTCATGAAGGATTCGACATCAAATGGTGAAAGGAACGACCTCGATAAATACGCAAACATCGGTCAAAACAACGTTCTGACAAGGCTGCAGAGGAAGAGTCAGACAGTTGACCCGCGGTCAACTGTCAGACTCACCTGGTTGGTCCACGTGGATCAACCAGGAAAAACCTCTAAAAAATGTTTTGTAAATTAGATTAAAAATACTAAATGATTTTATTAATTTTAGGTCATTTAATAAAAAATGTTTGTTATTTTATAAAGTATTTTATAGTGATTTTTAATTATTTTTATGAGGTATAAAATTACAAGTTACCATTTATAGGCTATATAGGTATACATATCTATATATTTTAATAATTTATTTTTACTTTGTGTATTTAATTTTATTTAATTTGTTTATTATTTTGTGTATTTATATAATATTTTTATACACTTAAATATACTTTTATTTTATTTTTCTGAAGTAATTTGTACACTTAATAAAATAGAAATATTAATTATATATATAGTTATAGGTATTAGACCCATGTATTACATACATGTGTTTTATTTTTGTATTTGCTTTAAGTTTTTATTATGATTTTAATGTACACATATATTATAAATAATATTTACAAAATTATAAAAATATAAAATTATAAAAATAATGAATAATAAATAAAACGAATATTTTAATCTGTACAAGTATAATAGGGGTCCAAAACTCAACTTTCTAACCCTAGCTCCGCCAAATGCGAAACCACCTTCATTAAATATCTTATTTAAAATTATATACAATTAAAGGTGAGTTTGATGCATTTCGAGTTATTATTTGAGAGATACGGGTCTGGGAAGTTGGGATTATGGAATGTTATTCAGATTATAACTTTTTATCTGTGTATTATTTTTATGTGAAATTAATTTTGTATGTTTCTATATGAAATTATCTACAACTTTCATGTAAAAAATTTCTTTATTTGAGGTATAAAAAGTGGAACCAAAAATAGGTCCCAAAATAAATAATGAATGAATGAAATAAATGGTATTTTTATTTTATTTTGGCCCTTATCTCCCCTACTTTATTCCTTATCGACGTAGTCATCGAGATGCCTAGGTCTCGGAGTATCGGGTCATAAAAATTTATAATATTTTATTCTTTTTCTTTTCTTTTCTTTATTCTATAATTTTGGCTATAAAAACCACACTTTATACAATATTTACACAATAATGCATGGGTGATAAAATGCACGAATTAACGCTATTTACATGCATTTACTAGGGTTTTTAAGGCCAAAATGATAGAATAAAGATGATGAAACGTGGATTCATCACTGAGCCTAAGTATAGGGGGGACCGACGTCCGCCTTGTACATATATCATACCCTTCTCCTCTTGACCTCGTCCACCACATTTTTGATCTTCTACTACACTTAGGATTACAAGAGCCTAAGTATGGGGGGGGGCAGGATGACTTCTATACATTTTTGCTCCTTTGGCTTTCCTACGCTTAGCACGAGCTATGTCTTTTTCCTCGCTTTTCGTGCTCTAAGGACAAAGCACACGCTAAGTATAGGGGGCGTGTATATATATTACATATATACTTTACCCATAGCTCGTACTTTCACATATTTTTGTATATATTACGTAATAACTACGGGATGGGTAAAATTGGAGAATTTTTTTGTAAAATACACTTGTATAATCTGTATAATACTCATAAAAAAACTTGTAGCATAGGAGGTATACCAGAATTTTGAAAAAAATGGAAAAGTCAAAATCAAAGGCTTCTTATTTACTCTTGCATATCATCTCTGCATCTAAAAAGAAAAGAAAAAAAAGAGTCTTGCATTTCATTCATCTACATAGCATGTCATCTGCATCTCATCTGCATATCTTGCATATGCAAGGTGAAAAGCTAGTGGGTTCTAAACCAAGTAGTGAGTAGATATTGAGGATGGACTTGATTTGACCTTAATCCACCTAATTTCAGAGGAACCTTATAGTAGCTGGAGTTAAGATTTCTCAGGTCAAGTGACTTAATTCTTTGAGTCCGCAAATCTATGTTCACATGTCATCTTGATTAGTCTAAGTAGAATATCTCGTGCACAGGCATGATTCTTTTAGATAATGACCTAACTTGAACAAGAACAATGCACGTAGCTCTTCATTGATGAGGTGGTAAGGAGGTAGAATCCTTTAGCTTGGAGTAGCACACGGGTGGAAACATCCGTCCTCCTCTAGGGAGGGTAGTGAATCTCAAACTAGTCCGGTGGTGTTGACATCTAAGGACGGGATGCTGTGGGTTGCAATAAATCTTCAAAAGAGGGATAGTCTACTAGCTCAAGAGGAAAAACTCCTGATGTACATGCTGCACCTTTTATATAGTTCAAAAAAAATGCAAAAACTCCAAAAAAAATCAGACAGGTCCAAGTGAAAATAAAATACCTGTCGGAGTATGTATATTAGCAAGAAGTCTGCAGCTGGATGACTTGGATACATTGGTCAGGCATCCTAGGATAGGTAGCTACACTGGCTACTATCCATTCTTTTCTCTACCTCCTCCTTTTAAGCTGGTCGTACTTGAACTTAGAAGGTAATACCCCGCTCCTGGAGGAAAGAGTTACTCGACCAGGTAATTAGAGTTACCTTGTTAGAGGAGGCTGCTTCTGAGCCATTTCTGATGTGGAGAGTTACATTTCACTTACACAGTACAAGTAAGAATCATAGTCATCAGAAATTTGCGTCTGAGGATTTATTCTGACCTGACTATTGAGGAGTCTTGAATAGAAGACTTGTGGAACTTGAAGTCTGTTAAGTCTTAAGTTCAGATTCCAAGGAGGTTCCGCCACACAATTAATCCAAAGGTCGAGTAAAGCTCCATTTTCAACTTTTGTTCATGACCTTGGTATGGAACCCAATCCCATCTCACTCTTGCATTTCATTTTAGTTGTTCGGGGACGAGCAAGGTTTAAGTATAGGGGGTTGATGAATCTGTGATTCATCACTCTTAAAGTTGAAAATAGAGTCTTGTTCCGGAATATTTAGCAGCATATTTCCCTTTATCTTGCATAATTAGCATTCATACATGCATCCATAATACATGCATTTTAGCGTCCATATTTGCAATAATAAGAAGCCTAATTCACCTGTAAAATATTCACCTATTTATCGGTATTTTATACCACCTCCAAAGACAATAAAAATGACCCAATACTGTGTAAATTACTAGCTAATAATATAAGGGAAAGGCAAAAATTCCTAGCTTATAAAAATACCCAATAAAAATCCCAAACCCAGTTGGAGACCCCAGACCTTAGAATGCAAATATCTACCTCATACAACCTCCGATCTAGGTCCACTCACTCGCAAATGAATACACATTCAGAGACCTTTAATATGAGACCAATTTCATTTAAATCGGAGCTCGTATGCAAAACTTGGTTTTTTTTTGGGCCCCTTTGTGGACTTTATGTATGTATCTTTGCACCCTTGTATGTTTGTATCTTATTTGACCTCATCTTTGTTTTTGGTCAACTTGAAACTTGTAGATCCCATCGAGATCTACAACTCATATTTTGAGTTTTTTTTCCAAATTCGACCTCCTTCTCTCTCTAAATCCAATTTCTTTTTCAGCCATTCAGAGCAGGTCACGTAGAGCCCTCTGATTGTGCCACGCGGCCCACTCCATGGCGTGCCATGCACCCTCATTTCCCTTCGTCCGATCTTGTCCTTTCTCTCTTGATCTGGGCCGTCCATCTTCGCAGCGCTTCTCAGCCGCACGATCAAGCCCATATCCAATCTAGGCCGCTCGCCAGCGCCGTGCCCTCCTTGCGCTACGTGGCGATGTCCACACCATTCGCTCTCGCCTTCACATCTTCGTCTCCACCGTTCATCATCCAGATCACCACCACCACACGATCAACCCACCAACTCCATCACAGCCGTTCGCTAGCGTCACACCCTCCACATGACACGTGTAGCGCTAGAAGCCCTCCGATCTTCGCCAGAAGATCTCATTCCTAGCCATTCATCTCGCTTTGGATCTCTACCATTCGATCAAAAGCTAGCCATCATCACAACCGCACGCCAGTGCCTTCACCTCCGTCCGCCACGTGGTTTGCCCTGTGCCCTTGATCTCATCGCCTCTGATCTAATCTCAGCCGTACGATCGTGCCCTTCTCCTGACCGTTGGATTGCTTGATCCAACGGTCCGGACATCATCGTCTACCTCCTGCAGATCCCGCTCCCACGTCGCCAACCTCACCAACGAGTCGCCCCCTTCCTATTTTGGGATCCACTCCGGCCTCTACCGTCTCCATCTTGTAGCCCACTCTTCATCCTCACCGACCTCCACGATTGCCATAACCCGCTTCCATGTCGTCCCACGACCTCCACCAACATCACCTTCATCACCTATATCACTGTCACCTTCCACCTATAAATACTCCACCCCCGTCGACCGTCAGCCTTATCCGCCACTACGGAGAGATTCCGCTAGCTCCTACCTTCATATTGGTGACAACAATTCGACAAGAAGTCGAGCGACGATGGTTGCATCCCTCCGGCGAGATCCACGGCCAACTCCGCAGTGCTGCAGCTTACCCCGTGAGCTGCACGAGCTCAGGACTACTACCGTCCTTCGAGCGACGACCAGGAGACCAAATCCAAGCTCCATTCCCCAGGTAGCAACCTCCATCTTCCCCCTGATCTTCTTCTTCATTTTCTTCACTTTTTTCCAATTTTATTCGCCTCCTCCGCGCATCTTCACCCCCTTCCGACCATCTTCCGAGCTTCGCCTCGGAGCTGGCCTCTTCGCGCCCATATCCATCTTCTCAGATGACACACCACACCTTACGCCGACGAGAGCTCTGCCACCTTGGCGGAGCAGCACCACCGGACCATCCTCACACCACTCCAGGCCTCCCTCCGTACTCCCGTTCACCCCATAATCACTTTGCATGCCTCAGGTATTCGAGCTATCCTTGCAGGTACTTTATCTTTGATTGTCCGGATGCCTCATGGGAGCTCCCTCGACCTTCATCGTCGCCGCTCTTCAGACTCCCCCAGCCAATCCTGAGACCTCCTACAGCTAGCAGACACCTCCACTATCCCTCCTAGCTACTTGGGAGCCGCCGGCAAGCTTCATCGATGACGGGAGAAGGAGGTGGAGCAAGCAGCTCTTCGCCGGAGCGCAACCACCTCAGCCGTAGGAGGCGGTGTACCATTTGAGAAGGAAGTACAGTGGCCATCCAATCCCCATGATCGGACGGTTCTGAGCATGCCACGTCACCACTTCCACCGAGCTCCAAATGCTGTTGGATCGATTCTAATCTAATGGCTGCCGATCGTCTACGTGTTCATCTCCAACGAGCTCTAGACACCGTTGGATCGATCTTGATCCAACGGGCCGTATCGCGCCACGCATCAACCATCAGCAGTCGTTGGATCTTCACTCGATCTAACGGTTCCAGGCACGCCATGTAACCTCCTCTGAGCCTCCTCCCCGACCTTTAAGCTCGAAGCCCCCGAAGCTAGCCCGAGCCACATCCGAGCCTGCAGCGCCCCGAGCCTCCAGCCGAGCCTCTGACATCACCCGAGCCTGGGACCTCACGTGCCCATTACGTGTGATCTGGGCAAATTGCAGTAAGGCCCTTAGAAGTTTTACAAATTACATTTCAGTCCCTACCAGCACTACGTGAGGCGCACTTGTTTTGTGGGCATTATGCATACATGTCCTTCGCATTATAGGTAATTGCATTTAAGTCCCTGTCAGCATGTTTGATTTTTAGCAATTTTATCTTCTATATTTGCAATTTAGTCCCTATCTTTGCATGCATATTTAGGTGATCATTTGACATCATTTTTCAGTTCTAAAAATTGCATTGTGTAGCTAAACTTGTCCTCTTTCGTGTGTGACACTTGTCTAATTTTTGTTTCATCAATGGAATTTATTATTATTAAATTGGTGAAATTTTTCATATTTTGCCATTTTATGACTTTTAATTTGTAGTAAATTCTCTGTTGCTCCAAAAATCACCATAAATTCACATTAGACTTAGGATAATTTAGCTTACATTGTGCCCGAAAATCAACACATTTGCATGCATCCCAATAAATTTATTTGTGGTTTCCTTAATTGATTTTTAATAGGTCCAATTCACATAGAATTTTAAGTTTATCAATTTTCCTGGATTCATCATACTTAGATTTATCTAGGATAATTTTTATATCTGGAAATAAAGTGTTTTGGTATTTATTAAAATTAATTTAGTCAAAATCACCTTACATTCATATGTAATTCACAGTAAATTCATAAAGTGTCAGAAAAATCCAAAAAATTAGTGTAGCTTAATTTCTTTACATTTCACCATATGGCCAAGTTTCATACTTTTTGGAATTAAGTTGACCACATTTCAGATTTAACTTGTAAATTGGCCTGATTTTGCACGCGTCTTTTCTTATTTGCGTAAAAATTGTTGAAAAATACCAAAAATATCTATCAAAATCCGACCTCTGAAATTTGATTAAAATCTACCTAAGGAGACATCTGCCTCCCTGAGTTCGACCTTGGGCTTGCCCAAGTAAAATAAATTTGCCGCTCGAGATTAATTAAACATTGATTAAAAGTGGTTTTTGATTAGTCCGTATTACCTGGATACAACGAATGACACGAAATTAATTATAATCATTAATTTGATGGAATTAATAAGGGTAGTAGGACACTCTTCATATACGACATAAGGCTTTGGTTGTCTCGATCTCGCTAAGTCAACTATTTGATCTAACTTATCTAACACCTCCGAATCTCTATTCCTACGTAGAGGAGCTGCATCAAGAGGTCGGTTAGATATCAACCTTCAGAGAGAGGATTGCCATATCCTCCTCAGGATGGAGATCATCTCTTAATAATCATTTGATGGTGCTATATGAGTACTCAATCTAACTCTTTAGAAATTCATCCAAGCACCAGCCTCCATGATTCAATTATTGAATCAACAACTGTTTGATCATTAAGATGGACATGGTACATAACCCTAATTGTACTAAGGGACCTATTATGCAAATTAGTTATTCTTCATTTCAGATTAGGGAGTGATATTCGCAATAACATTTATTACATAATGGATCGCTATGGGCTCGCATGTCCAACAACCTCCCACTAGCCCAAAGATCCATTAATGGGCTAATCATTTAAACCTACACTCATGTGACAATCATAGGCTATTTAGAAAAATATCTAGGTAAGCTGATCAGTCACTCTGTTCCCCAAAAAAATATGCCAAGTCCTTTTACGACACTTGCATATCTCCTAGTAATAGTGCTCGCATCCAATGAAAATGTTGCATGTTATGCAACCAATACTCAATTTAGTCAAAGTAGTTATAGTGTCCTTGACACTATTGCTCAATAATTATTATTACCAGTATTTTTATAATCCTTATCAGAGTACCCTTATTCCTGGAGATCTCTATCTCCAAAGTTATCCAAAGTTAAGACCTTTTAGATCACTTAATTTCTTGAAGATAAGACTTAGAAATCACTATCTCAAAAGTCTTGTCATCTTTGAAGATTTTGTTATTACTACAACCACGAGTTTTATCTCCATAGTAGGATTAGTAACAGTTTGCTACTCCCACTGTATGGTAAACATCTGGCATTTGTACACATCTAGCATACACTCAGCTTCTCGTAATTGATGCACAAGTGCAACCAGTTCTAGCATTCACTTCCTCAACTCTTTGAGGTGCTATACCTTTAGATAGGTCAATACCATATCTTAAGGGATGGAAGCCTTTCTTATAATTTCTGAGAATGGAATATGCCCAAGGTGTTTACAAATGTGACAATCTCAATATCCTTTTTTCTTTGCTTCTGAACAACTTCAGAACTAAGATCTAAGAGGTATCCTTGAGAGCATATCTCAAGATTTGGAATAGATAGTCTATAAAACACTTATTATCATCCTTATATCATTCTAAATGATTAGGATATTATCTACATTTAGCACGATGAACACAAATGTCACTCCCACTAAGCTTCACATGGTTCATCAAGATTCCATCTGAAATCATAACATTTATAATTTCATCAAATCTTATGTTCCAACTACAAGGAGCTTATTTGAGTCCATAGATAGATTTCTTTAGCTTGCACATCTTGCTTTCCTCAATCATGAAGACCTGGGGCTACTTCATGTGAATATCCTCAAAGAGGTATTCATAGAGGAATACAATCTTGACTTCCATCTAGAAGATGTCAAAGTCAAGTTGTGTATCTATAGTCAGCAATAATCTGATGGTTTTAAGCACGGTCACTGAAGAGCAAGTCTCACCATAAGCAATGTCTTCTCTTCCGATGTGTAGCTCATGGCTATGAGTCGTGCTTTGAAGGTCTCATCAGGTTCCCTCTTTCTCTTAAAGATCCATTTACACCTTAAAGAGTCTTACCCTTATCAGTGGATCCTCAATGGTCCATATACAACACATGTATATTCATCCATCTTTCCATGTCATGATCCTCAGGAGCTTCATCACATGAAGTCTGATCATTGTCAGACTTAACTGACAGATGGAATACATCCTCAAACTCATTTGAAGAGGTATTAGTATTTCATCTTTGATTGTTCTTTTAGTTTCCGATTTCAGGAGCCTCATTCTCATCTCGAGATTAAATGAGTTTTTTTACTTCATTTTCATCTTTATTCTCAAGAGAGTCATCTTCTAAGAATCACATTCTCAGAAATGAGATCTTCTAAGAATCTCAAGGTCATAAAGCAGGTATCCAATACCATCCTTTATTTTCCTATTGAAGTAGCACTCTCTAGTGCTCGATTCCAGCTTACTTGCATGGAACCTTATTAAGGATATATAATGTAGTCTCTACTACATATATACTTGGAAACTAAGATGTAATTATGCTAAAAATCATCATTGGTCAAATCATGTCACACATGATCCAATTGAATCTCTCTATAAATCTATTGTGTTTAGGTTTATCAAGAGGAGTGAGATAGAAATGATGATATTCATATCTCCATAAGGTATTCCTTGAATTCATCTAACAAGTACATGCTACCTAGGTTAGATCAAATTCATTTTATCTTCTTTCAAACTTTGGTTCTAAACCAAAATTATGAAATCTTTAAAACATTTCAAAGCTTTATAAGTTGAAGGTAAGAACTATCTTATCACAAATAATCATCGAATGACATCATATATAATAGATGTTTATTATGATACAGATGATGTACATACATCAATATGTATGGGATCTTGAATACCTCGACATCTAACACCATTCTCAGAGAAGGGTGTATTGGACATTTTACTTTGAAATAATATTCATAAGTATGCAAGTTTTGAAATTTTAGACATTCTAAAGTTGCATCTCTTACTTGTCTATTGATCTCATCAACATACATAGCTCCAAGACTTGATGCCAGATCATTGTGAAATGATGTTCATCCTCTTATTGATCTTTAAAGGTTTAATTTTTAGTATAGAAATCTTAATGAACCATTCATTAATTTTTTCTAATTTACTAGAGTCCACTAGATGTTAGATTACTATCTGAAATATATCCATCATAACTCTTTATGATAGTTCTATCTCAGAATTCATGTTTATTTCCAACATTTGGAAATAAACCATGAGTGTATTCTTATATCTAGGTCATAGAGATATTCTCTAAGACTAAGGCTCTCCCACTGAAATTGAGAAGTCTATCAATCCAACAGAGATTGTTGCAACAATTGCATCAATATCCATGTGGATGACTATAAACCTTAAGATCAGATTTTCCAGTCTTCTAAAACATATGCAACCCATTGCAAGTGCTGTTAGAAGATTGAGATACAATTATTAGACTTTATCTTATCAAATATGAAATTCAATTTCAGTGATTATATGTAGATTATTCGGATGCACTATTCGAGTCCTTCTCTACGGATTCTAGACAGACTTGATAGTCACATTATCAATAATCAGCTTATTACAGTATTGGCATTAATCCAACTCTTTGAATGACATGTGGACGTCCTAGAAGTACAATCAACCTTTTGACTATCCTTCTCATCTTGGGTCTGACCCATGCTTCCACTGTGCTCCCTTCATTTATAAGCAACTATTGCTTAAGAATAAGGATCTCTTATGTTGAACTCAAAAGAATTCAATGTAAGAGTATTTCAACATTTATACATGCTTCATCCAATTCATATGAATATTATGAAGCTTCATGAATGAATAGAGTATAGACAGTAGAATTATGACATTCATCATGTCTGTATCCATCTTAACTCTTAAAATTCTTGATTCAGGTAGGTACTCAAACATTTTGAATACATCATCTCATCTAGAGCTACCATTTTGCATGATGCAGAGAACCATGTCACTCATAATTAAATGTCAAGAGCACATATGTATGCCAAAAACATCTTCTTAGATTCTATAAGGATTAATTGACAATTACGATCATCATCGACATGTCACTTCCAAAGTACATTCGATGAGATCAATACTATAGAGACATACAAACCCTAGGGTTGTAGATCTATTTTCTATTTAATTGTCATTCCTCATTATTATGAGGAAACTTGTACATTACAACCACATACATTATGTGTCCAATTGCAAGTACAATATCTTAATCATGGATCCAATCCCATGGTATTTTACTGGTTATTACTGAGTATAGTATTGAGTGGGCTTAATGAAGGATTATCTGAAATAAGAAATTTGCATAAGTATATATATTTATACATATATACATATTTTACTTTGAATTAGGAGTTTTTATATCAAAGTTGTCTTGCCTTGTCAACAATGAAAGTTCATTCCCTTAATCACTTTCAATGTAAGAGATATACTTACCATTATATCTCAAGCAAGATCTGGGATCTCCTTCCTTATCTTTGTTACATCCCAATAATATGAGAACCTGTAACTCAGATAAAAAGAAGTGGGAACACATTCCACCTTGCAAGTCCAACTTGCATTTTCCAATTCGGTCTTTAACACCCAGGCCCATCACCCCTAAGGCGATGTTGACCCATCGTTAATTGAACCAACCGTTTACAGGAATAGAACTTGCTATACACAATCCAATATCGCCCCAATAATATGAGGATCCGATATTGGGTCACTACGTATATGGCCTTACTCTTCCAAGAAGCAAAGAGCTCGATCCAGATGCTCTTGCATATAGGAGCTGTCACTTTGGACATACGTCTCCTACATACAATCCCTGGCGACGGAACCCTTCGCCTAGATAGGAGACCATGGATGTCACTTATGTGATCCTCCATATCACGTTCAAATTTAATTAATCGTTATGAATTATTTTCATTACGATTAATTCTTCCAAGGGAAATAACATCTCTATTCATAATAGATTGTTTCAATTTTAATTGGATTCCAATCAATCTAATCATATTAAATTAATGATCCAATTAATGTCCAACAAACATTCTTTATTGTTACTTGAATTATGGTATTATCTCAGATACATATTATTTCGAATTTTTAATAATTAGAAATACATCATGATCTCTTAAAACTTATACCAACCCTACCAGTTGTCATGGCCAGTATCGACGGGAGTGGGATAGACCGCACACGGTGCAACCTTCTACCCCAACGCTCCCCGACTAGACACCATATCCTCCTCGGGAAAGGATAATGCAAAATAGATCACTTTGTACTTGAGATGATCATCGGTTTTTCAACCGAAATTATACCATATAATAATAATAATAATAATAATAATAATCAAAACCATTTTGATTAGCATTATAATGAGATTTTCTAAACAAATCCTAAATCCTATTCAACTAACATGTTTGTTGGAAAGTAAATCATGTAACTAGTTTGTGATCTAGATCACATCTAATCAATTATTGGTTAGGTCAATATCATTTAAAGAAATAATTATCTTAAAATATTTCACAAATATTTATACATAATCATTTTAGGAAATTTAACAATTTAATTTCACTAATTGATTAAATGACAATCACAAGATCCTTGATTAGGAAAGTAATTTTCCACAGTGACCCTCACCTACTCAAATTACCATATCTCAATCAATTTAAATCCAAATGAAGCAAAATAAGTTTCTAATATTTTCTAATTTGATTTACAACATAACGCAAGTAATTTGCACATATTTAAATGTATTTCAAATCCGCAATTAACTCTTTAATTACGTTGAGATTCACAGTCCCCGAAGCTGTGGATACATATTCACTAAAATGATCATAAATTGAGCAAACGGATTCGAAATCACGTAAACTCAGATCCTATGGTTTACTTATTTAATGAAGAATAAAAATCATTTATTATTATAGTGTTTAAACATTTTAAACATGGACTAAAATATTCACAAAACATAGATGCGAATATGAAATGCAAGAAAATTTTCGCAAACCCTAACAAACCCAAGTCGTCCTAGGTTTATGGATCGTATCCGAAACCTTCAAACTGTCTCTGATACCATTTGAAGGATATGGTAAGATCCTTTAGTGCATCAGGGAAGCGTAACGATCGCATCCTATGCGATCGGGAGTCACTAGTCGTACTAGTTGCTCGAGGCAGCGGAAATTAAAATTTTTTCTATGTGATGAAACCCCATGATCCTAAAATGCTTTTTCGGATCATTTCATCCAAAACACAAACAAGTAATAGGATTACCTCTTGAGGCGTGGTTGTGATCGAGTCTCTAAACGAAAAGACCTCCTGTCTCAAGTCCGATCCGACGGAGGAGACGCTTGCGAGCGTGTTAATAAAACACGTGCTCCTCGCAATCCATGTTGATGATCCAAGTGGTAAATCTCCTGATCTCGTCCCACGAGATCTGACATCTTTTTCATGAGCGAGGCGTACCGAAAGAGACAGAGATCCGTGAGCAAACAATCCGGCAGTATGACAACGACGCTGCGACGATGCAGACGCTCTCTAGGGCATCCATGGTGGATGACCATATGAGAGAGAGAGAGAGAGGACATGTAGAGGGCATGTAGAGAATGAGAGAGAGAGCCTTATGTTATCATTATGTTGTTGTAACCAAGAAGAGAAAGGGGTGCCTCTCCTTTTATAATATTTTGGGATCTATGGATCTCAATCCATGGACAACATAAATCCAATGGCTTACATTGATTTGTGATTCTTTTAATGGTCAAGATTTTGTTTGTAAAAAACAACAACAACTAATTTAATTTAGATAAAATATATATTGATAAATCAATATGATTTAATCCCAAATTAAATCAATCAAGCATGGAGATTATGGAATGAAGATTGCCTCCTTCCATAAGATGGGATTTGGTGGCAATCTCATGTAATCTCATGATATCTCATGAGATTATATTATTCCATGGAAATCTCCATGATTTACAATAACACTTGTTTTAAATTATTCTACAAAAATAATTTATAATTATTTTGTGAATATTGCTATCTTGCCATTGGAAAATTGTGAATCACATTCACAACCCAAAATAAAATGTAAATTACATTTTCAATCAATTGTCTAATGTGAATCCAATTCACATCAACATTTAATTAACAAATGTAAGTTACAAATAGCTCTCTCTTATATATTATAATCACATTTATAATATATATGATTGATATGGATAATGATATCAACATTATTCAATATCCATGATAATTAAATCACATTTAATCATCTTGGATTACTATTCTCATGCGCCCAAATAATATGAATCACATTCATATTATTTACATCTTTGATAATTAAATCACATTTAATTATCTAAGATAACTCTCCTTATAATATGAATCAAATTCATATTATTCATGATAATTAAATCACATTTAATTATCAATTTTCTCAATGCTCGGATTCACATATCAACAATGAAATTATGCATGAACTCTTTCTAAGATAATGCGCTTTCTCCGCAGATACTTGGAGATAAGGACATGGCGATTGTATTGTTCCACGTATAGTGACTTGCATATTGAGATCATATCTCAAATCCAGATCTCGGGCCTCCCATAGATGCTTGACTAAATCAAGACCGCAAATCTAATCTTCTCATTGCACCTGAATCACATTTAGATCAACGTCCAATATTTGGATCAAGATTTGATTACTTCTCTACTGAGAGGAGTCACTAAAATCGAGACCCATTCCTTCTCTCCCTAGGAATGGAAGCGTCATGGTTATACTATCGTTTATGATCACATCACCTTCATGTATTCCCAACACCTGTACATCATGCATACTGGAAGACCCAGAGTAAACCTGATGTATTAGATCAATTTGACACTGTCTACTTTAGGGTTTTATCAGTAAGTTTCTCATTTGATCATTGGGAGTCGGTATCCATCATGTACTTTCCAAAGGCATAGATAATACCTAGGTCTTGATCATATACTTTCCAAAAGTATATATCAAACCTACAAATTCAGTCAAGCTTCCAAAGCGAGATGACCATGTACGAAATTTGATTCTTCCCAATATCTCATGAGTGAGCTCATGTCTTCCGATTCAGTAACTGAACCTGTATGATCCCTTTGAGAGATCGTATTACTCTTTTGCCCCTACATGCACACTAGCGCGCCGGTGTATAGACCTTGGTTAGGTCATCAACCTATTGGTCTGCGAAATGTAAATACTCAGACATATAGTAACATATATGTCTCCGATCAGAGAATGCATGCCTATATCGTGAGAGCATACGACATAGGACTTTGGTTATCTCGATCTTGTTAAGTCAACTCTTTGACCTAACTTATCTAACTACTCTGAATCTCTATTCCTATGTAGAGTACCTGTATCAAGAGGTCGGTTAGATATCAACTTCAGAGAGAAGATTGCCATCTCTTCCTCTGACTGGAGATCATCTCTTAATAATCATTTGACGGTGCTTGTTGAGTCCTCAATCTAACTCTTTAGATATTCATCCAAGCACCAGCCTCTATGATTCAGTTGTTGAATCAATAGCTGTATGATCATTAAGATGGCCATGGTACATAACCTAATTGTACTAAGGGACCTATTATGCAAATGAGTTATTCTTCATTTCAGATCAGGGAATGATATTTGCAATAACTTTTATTGCATAATGGCTCGCTATGGGCTCGCATGTCCAACAATTTCCCGCTTAGATGACTCAACAAATACGATCTTTGATTACTAACTTCTCTTAGATGCCCCATGAGCCTATTCACGAAGCGTGAGAAAGTTTTAAAGGTTTGACGGAGAAGTGCCCCCATCATGATATTCCAAAGACAAGCCTTGTGCAAAATTTCTTTGGGGTTTAAGTATAGCGAATCAAAAGCTACTAGATGTCTCATGTGTGGGGAGCCACTTCAACAAAGATGAGGATGCCCTTTATCAACTTTTTGAGGAGATGGTGGAAAGCTCAGCAACTCTTTCTTGTTTATGTGCTTTTCAGAAACACCCAGTCACCTCCCCTTTAGCACCCCACAAAGCTATCAATATGATGGTATCACACGAGGATAGGGTGAAAAACTCTGATCTGACCATAATTGGAAATCACCTATCCAAAGTGGACATAATTGAGAAACAATCTAAGGAGCTTGAGAAGCTTCAAGTGATCGAACAGAGGATGGAGAACCTGGATAGATGAGATAACAAAGAACATGGAGCTTCTTGTGAGTACTATCAGTGTAGTCTACAGTGCGAGTGCGGCCGCTGATACATCTATTAGGGAGCAGACTTCTTCCACCCAACATAGTAGTGGAGGACCATTCACATTTCAGCATGTCTACTACGTGCAGACACCTGATCAGTTCCAACAACATTTACAGTTTATAATTTCATACTAACAGGAAGTAGCCTACATTGCATAACAACAATCTCCACCTCCACCTGTCATTCATGAGGTGAACAACATCTGGTTTGACCGTGAGTGAAACCAGCTCCGTCCTTCAGGGCAAGGCTAGTTGGGTTCAAAGCAGGGTTAGAGAACGACCCACCAGTTCAGAGAGGAAGATAACAATAGTACCATCACCAACAGTTCCAGCCTCACTATCAATCTCCACCACATTTCCAAAACTGGAGACAAGGTCAACTACAACAACAGTCTATGTAGTTTCCCCATCCTAACCAGTAGCAGACTACATATTATGGATAATATCAATATCCTCCTCCGCCTTAATATCGGAAATCTGTGTGGTTACCAACAACCTCCGTACTATCAGTCTCAGCAACAACCAGTTATTGAACAATCAGAGGCCCCTTCAGTGAACCCAGCACTAGACCAACTTGCACTATTCATGAAGAACATGAACAAACTGACTCAACAGATCGATGACTTGAGCACTACCAAGACACTGATCCCAGTGATGAATATGTGATTCATCATACTAAAAGATGAAAATAGAGCTTCGTTCCTGAGTAATTAGTTGCATTTCACCATTTTTTCTGCATTTTTATCATTCATGCATGTAGAATTATTATTTACATTTTTAACACTCATAATTGCATTCATAATCATATTCACATTTGCACCTACTTCATGCATTTTTAAATAATTCATGCTAATTCCAATTGACCTCAAACCACCTTCATTGTGTACATATTACTAACAAGATTAAAGGGAAAATACAAAAAATTATTAACTCAAATAATGGGCCCGTGAGACAAAACTCCAATTTCATAACAGACAAACTAACATGCTCATATCTTCCTCACAATGTTCGATTTAGGTCTACTCACTTTTAAAGTAATACATTCGGAGCTCGTATGAGAAAGTTGGGTTTTGGGCATCTTTTGTGCATTTTGAGTTTCACCTGATTTTGACTTATTGTTTTATGTACATAATTAACTCTTTTTCTCCTATTTCATTTTCATATATATATTATTTGATGAAAGTTTTAATAAAATCCACAAAAATCCAAATTCAAATTAGATTGAAATCAAAGAAACTGACCGAGTCCGAGTGTCCTTTGTGAGTTTGTACAAATATCATACATTTTCTTCTTTATTTTATTTCGTTATTTTCTTATTTATTAAAAATCCAAAAAATTATATTATTGTGTAAATATTTATCTTTGATTTTATCATTATTATTTAGATAATTTTCTTAATTAAAAATCACAAAAAATTACAAAACCCAAAAATCGAGGTATTTTATGTACATAGAGTACCCCAAAAATATCATTTTGCACATACAACCTCTTTTGCTCATAGTACCTTCATGGAAGCTGTAGATCTCATCGAGATGAGAAATTTTCATGTTAAGCACTTTTTAATCTGAGGTCATTTGATATCTCTTTCTTATTTATCTTTGAATATAATTTTTTGAATTTTCTGGAGTTGGCACGTGGCATCTCCTGGAGCCACCATGTGTCACTCATTTTTAAGCTTTTTTTCGTTTTTATTTTTTTTTAAAAAATAAATAAAAAATAAAAAAGAGTGAGAGAGACCGACCTCTCCCTCCTTCTGTCTCCCAGTAAACAAACCACCACCCAATTTCACCGCCAACCCTTCGCAACCTCCTTCCCCTTATCTCGCTGCCGGCCTAACGGCCGGTTGCACTCCTCTTCAACGTCGCGTCCTATCTCGCCTCCCTTATCGCCTCAATCTCCCTATAAAAGCCTATCATCATCATCAACCATCCCGGGTATTCGCCATCTTCCACAACAAGAGAGAAAGCTTGGAGGAGGAGCCTGTGACAGGGGCTCCTCTCTTCGGCGAGGACATCTCCGACGTAATCTAAGAGAGACTTCCTCGCTGCCGCGGAGTCGAGGCGATAAACAGAAAGGAGGGACATCTCCGTTCTCCATCCCATGCGATCCACTCAACCCATATCCCCTTCTTCCTTTCTTTTTCCCCTGTTTTTACATCTTTCCCCTATTCCATCTATCGCCCTTCATCAACCTCGTCTTCGACCTTCATCGCCACCATTAAAAACTTCGTCCAAGGGGCCTGCTCCTCCCTCTTCCACATGGAACTCTCCATCGATGAGCCTCTGCTCGCAGGAGTTACCCCCTCCCCCCACATCAATACTCCCACCACCAATGTTCCACCTTCGTGGTTTTCACCTTCAACCGCCCGAATCACCCCTCCAGCCTGCAATGTGCGACTGCATCACTCCTTTCACCATCGCCTCAACTGTCGCCATCATCATCCAGGCGCACCGTGGCATAACAACAACAATAACAAGAGATCTTTGCCCCCTCGCGCGTCACCTCTACGCTCTGGCCGCTAGCAACATATGCTATCCCCTCCACTGCAGAGACTACGGAGGAGCTCCACCAATGCTCTGCCAGCACCTTGTCCCTACGTGATCGCATGTACCTCCTTTAACCGCCACTGTCACAAATCCAACAGCTTTCAGCCGGTGCCCCTTCGTCGACCACATCGCTAAGGCCACCAGCCCAAGGGATACTTACTGTACACATGCTCCTCTTGGAATTTTTGTGAAGACACCCCCAAAGATTCAGATATCCAAAGAGCCCCCACCTCTCCAAGGCCTACATGCTTGGCACGTGACTGCTTTGGATTTTGAAGATACACCCCTTGATGTTTATGTAATTACAGTTTCACCCCTATCCTGCATTTTCTGCATGGTTTTAATATTGTAATTGCAAACAGACCCCTGTCTTATCCCTTGAATTTAAACATCATTTCATCATCATTTTATTATTTAAGAAATAACATTCTATTCTTCAATTAATCTTTACATTGTGGCATGTTGGTGGTATTTTCCTTCGCTGTAAATAATTAATTAATATTATTAAATATTATTCTTGCAGAAAATTACATATTATGCCCTACTTGTGCTTAGAAAATCATATAAAAGTAATCATACTGCAAAAATTGCCAAACATTTATTAATCGTTGAGTTAATTGTTAGTAACATTGTGCCAAAAAAGAGATGCATTTGCATGAATATTTGGTTCCATAAAAATCTTTTTGTGAATTTCATTAATTAATTTTTAATAAGTATTAAATCTAACATCTTTAGGGATTATGATTTTTGTGAGATAATCACCTAGTGATATATCTTAGATAATTTTTTCTTCAAAATAAGAAGATTTGATATTTATTATAATTAATTACTGAAAATTTCATTGTCTGCATTCATTTAGTCACATAAAATTCATATTGCATCGAAAAATTACGAAAATATAGCCGTATAATTTTATCATATTTAACATTTTGGCCAAGTTTTAGGATTTTTTGGGCGTAATCAAAATTTGCATTTTCATCCCCGTACTTCATCAAAATTGCATATCGCGTATTATTGCATTTAAAAATACCAAAAAATTACTCTTTGAAAACCCAATTTCTTGATCAAATTTTCGCCAACCTAAGGAGACAGTTGTCTTTCTGAGTTTGACCTTAGACTTAGCCAAGTAAAAAAATCGACCACTTGCTTTAATTTGACATTAATTAATTAAGTGGTTTTTGATTAAATCTGAATTTATCCGACTACAACACATTAAAACTACACAACTAAAAGGGTAAATTTTGGGTTTGTCAAATGGCGTCATTGCCGGGGAGGCATGACTTATGTTGTTTTTAAGAAAATCAAGTTTTTAGGTTTCATATCCCCCGGGTAGTTTATCCCTCGGTCTTTCTTGTAATTATTTCTATGTTTTCCCTTCTTTTTCAGTTTTATATATTTTTTGTGAACCTCTTTCTAATATTCGATCTTCTATTTTTCGGGCGAGGTACTCGGTGAACTTGGAGGAGCTTTTCTTGGAAACCAACGCATCTCAGAATGATCGGACACACACACACACACACACACACACACCATATTTTTAATTTTTGGAGAGAGAGTATTTTATCTCATTTTTAGTTAACTGTAATTTCAAGCGGTTCCCGATCAGGATCTCACGTGTATAAAAAGAGATCAAACATCTTTCTTTGGTGTGTCAGCCTGTTTCACCCTCCGGTGAGGGTGGGTTCGACTTGAGTGACGAAATTAGGATAGGCACACAAACTGTAAATTTAAATATGTTTGTACCCTTCTTAATTTAGAACCACACCTACACTATAATTATATGCACCATAGATCATTTTCACTTAGTCAATTCAACTCATTTGTTCCCGTTAAATAGAGCTATCTATTAGGTGCGGTTTCATCGCTTGCAATTCATATAGTGTAAAAGTTTCAATTCTGACTAGCATATTGCATGAAGATTGTGAGGAAGCACTTAAGTAATTCTAACTCAGCATTCATCATCACGTTTCCCGCTACACGACTTTCTTCGATTCTCCCTGGTTTTCATTCACATAGGAATAAAGGAAATTGGGATCCCCGTGTAGACGTGCATTATTCTCCATTCAAATTCAACTGATAACCAAATTAAAACTAGGGGGCTGCTAACATTACCGATTAATTTAAATCATATAAAATTGAAAATCATTTTTTCGGGAGAGCAACCCCGTCATTGTTTGATTTTATTGCAATTGAGAGTGTGACAACACTAGGATAGAGCTAAGCTAGAATTTTCTTAAATATTACTGGTTCTTTCTTTTTAGGTGATTAGCTACTTTTCAGTGAGAATCTACGGGTAGCTGGTAAACGGTTCAGATTTCCTTAGTAAAGTGGGAGGTTTAGAGGACATTGCGTAAGGCTCCGTCCTCAAGTAACGGGTAGCTGTATTTATACGGTCCGCACTTACTGCTATACTGACTGAACGTAGATCAACTCGTTGTAAGAACTAGGCTTGTCTGTAGGGAAGTACGAGCACCTAACAACTCGTTAACTCTTTCCAATTTTGTATTTATCGCCAACTAAAACAGACAAGATAATTTGGCTGAGCCTTCACGGCCTTCACAACGTTGAGTTGATGAATTAGGCATTTGCAATTGTTTATTGAATTGTGAGACAGTGCACTTGCACACAAAGACCGTGGTTTCGCACATCTATTTCTTCCATTCCATTCGAAGATGACAGAATATTGGCATTCATACCAAGACTCCATGGGTCGTGCTCACATGACAAATTCCCAATATTTGTACCCACATTCTTTTTTAAGGAACCCTCTCTTTGATGTAGTTTCTCTCCAGCCACCATTCTCTTCGCCCACCCACCCACCCTTGATTGAAAATTCGAGATACAAGCCACTCATAGAATCGAACATTTTCTATGAAGACATAATAGAGCGAGCAGATTCGAGGATGGATATAGTCGTAACCAACTTTGATCGAGGAACACGATTCTCAGTTACATATGAAAATTCACTATTTGAACCATCCTATACTCGAGATGACTCACAGCTCGAGTATGACCACTTTTCCTTTAACCACAAAGATGACACCCAAAGTCAAGGAAATATGACTCATGACCAAGCCCTAATCACAGAAACTGACTATAGCTTAGATCATGAAAAAATGCCAATGTTGCGACACACCAAGCATAGTCACTCAAATCCAAGTCATGAGACAATAGTGGATGACATAGCTTAGATCAATAAGAAGACCGAGGTTTTGACTGAACAATTTGATAATGTCATCCAAATAGTCACGGATATTATAATCAACCAAGAGGACTCAAGAAAATCACATAGCAAACCTAGAAAACATCATGCGCCTGACATCTATACACAAACACCACATACCACTGACCCTCCTACCGACTTAAGTGAAAATTATAAAAAAATTAAAAAAAATCAGAAAATTCAAAAAAAATTAGACAACATTTTACAAAAGTTTGATCTTAGAGATTCCATTAATCAAGGCCATAGAGTATGACCCGATCTTAAGAGATTTGTGAAGAGTCGACTATCACCTAAGATGATGGGAAAGAATAGATCTCGAACAGAATATCATTTAATCACTATGGCCAATTCGATGGTGTTGACCCAAAAAAACAAAGTGAAGTAAAACGGTTGACCAAAATGACATATGAAATTGAAAATGTTGAGTTTAACGACATTCAGATTGACGACGATTCTACACTTAATATCCTTCCGAAGTCTGTGTTTGATAGACTCTAACTCGGACCACTCAGAAAGAACCGTGTGATCATTCAATTTCCCGATCGATCCACAAAAAGAACGAGAGGAATCCTTTCTATTGTCATTAATTTCTAAGGTGTTGCACATTGAGTGGGCTTCGTTGTCATGGACATTGAACACCGAGGATATATATATATATATATATATATATATATATATGAGTCTCCCATTATTTTGGGAAAGCCATTTCTGGATTTCTCCAGAGCAACTATTAATTGTGAAATTTAAGATATTATTTTTTCAAATACAAACAAAGTTGGTCGAATTCTCGAGGACACAAGATGCGTGCTGACCTTACAAGAATATTACTATTTTAATGGAGATCCATCTGATAGGGAACTCAGTCAGCACCTCACAAAGAATACCTCCTGAACTGACTAAAAATGTCACTTTCAATATTTCAGAAAAAGTATCTCCCGAGGAATGCTCATCAAGTTCAGAGAATAAGAGCAGTATGAGAGAGCTCAGTTCAGAGAATCTAGAGCTTCATAGGAACAAGAAGTCATATATCATCCTACATCGGACTTTACCTATCCCTCTCTAAGATTCATCTAAGGCCAACTCCCCTGGTCTCATTCAATATACTAGAACAATAAGTTATGACCAGACTGACACTTGTTCATCTGAGTATTCAGAGGAAGAAAATATTGACTCGAAAACTGAGTGAGCTCTAAGAAAAAGGCTCAAGAATAAGAATAGTTCGAGTGACGTGACCGTTGGTTATTATTCTGATGATAGCCCCGACAGTGGCTAGGAATCATCTGATTCATCATCTTCCAATCAATATTCCCTTCCACCACATTTCCTGAAAAAGATCAGCCATAAACCACCATGATCATCGACCAAACTTTCCCTTTCCCCCATCAGTTTCCTTGTACATTTTCTTCATAGACTTAGGCCAAGGCCTAAGTATGGGGGGGGGGGGCGATGCCATCTGTATATATTCATCATTATACTCCTCATTTGATTTGTATATTCTTCAGATCTCAACGGTTCTCACACTCACTCTTGCCCTATACTAAGGCTGACCAAAGCCTAAATATGGGGGTACCGACGTCCACCCTGTAAATATTCATCTATTTCTCCTCTTGACCTCAATCGCCCTATTTCTCCTCTTATTCCATACTTAGGCTCACCAAAGCCTAAGTATAGGGAAGCGGTTGACTTCTATCCTCCTTTTTACTATTTTTCTCTCTACGATTAACACGAGCTATGTCTTCTTGCCACTTCTTGTGCTCTGAGGACATAGCACTGCTGGAAATGCGAGCCCACGGCGAGCCATTATGCAATAAATGTTATTGCAATTCACTCCTTAATCTGAAATAAAGAATACATAATTTGCATAATAGGTCCCTTAGTACAATTAGGGTTATGTACCATGGCCATCTTAATGATCATACAACTGTTGATTTCATTATTGAATCATAGAGGCTGGTGCTTGGATGAATATCTAAAGAGTTAGATTGAGGACTCATCAAGCACCATCAAATGATTGTTAAGAGATGATCTCCAGCCTGAGAAGGAGATGGCAATCCTTTTCTCTAAAGGCTGATATCTGACCGATTGATGCAGGTCCTCTGCATAGGAATAGAGATTCGGAGGTGTCAGACTAGTTAGGTCAAAAAGTTGACTTAACGAGATCGAGATAACCAAAGTCCTATATCGTATGCTGTCATGATATAGGCACGCATCCTCTGACCGGAGACAGATGTGTTACTGTATGTCTGAGTATGTACATTTGGCAGACCAATAGGTTGATGACCTAATCAAGGTATATACACCGGCGCACTGGTGTGCATATAAGGGCATATGAGTAATACGATCTCTCAAAGGGATCATACAGGTTCACTACTGAACCAGAAGACATGAGCTCAGTCATGAGATATTGGGAAGAATCAAATTCCATGCGCACGGTCGTCTCGCTTTGGAAGCTTGACTGAATTTGTTGGTTTGATGTATACTTTTGGAAAGTATATGATCAAGACCTAGGTATGATATATGCTTTTGGAAAGTATATGATCGATACCGACTCTCAATGATCGAATGAGAAACTTACTGATAAAACCATGAAGCAGACAGTGTAAAGATGATCTAATACTTCGAGTTTATTCTGAGTCTTCCAGTATGCAGGATTTACAGGTATTGGGAATACCTGAGGGTGATGTGATCATAAACGATTGTATAACCATGATGCTTCCATTCCTAGGGAGTGATGAAATGGGTCTGGATTTTAGTGACTCCTCTCAGTAGAGAAGTAATCTTATCTTAGTCCAATTATTGGATATTGATCTGAATATGATTCAGACGCAATGAGAAGATTAGATTTACGGTCTTGATTTAATCAAGCATCTATGGGAGGCCCGAGATCTGGATTTGAGATGTGATCTCAATATCCAAGTCACTATATGTGGAACAATACAATTGCCCTGTCCTTATCTCCAAGTATTTGCGGAGAAAGCGCATTATCCTTGAATGGGTTCAGGATAATTTCATTGTTGATAAAATGTATCCGAGCATTGAGAAAATGGATAATTAAATGTGATTTAATTATCAAGATTAATATGAACTTGATTCATATTATAAAGAGAGTTATCTAAGATAATTGAATATGATTTAATTATCGAAGATGTGAATAATGTGAATGTGATTCATATTGTTTGAACACATGAGATAAAGAGATCCAAGATGATTAAATATGATTTAATTATCATGGATAAGAATAATGTGGATAGCAATATCCAATTATTCATAATATATTATAAATGTGATTTATAATGTATTAGAGAGAGCTAATTATAATTTATATGTGTTGATTAATTATTATGTGTATTGGATACACATTGTGTAATTAATTGACAATGTAAATTATATGTTGTTTTGGGTTGTGAATATGATTCACAATTTTTCCATGGTAAGATTGCAATATTCTCAAAATATAATTGTGAATTATTTTTGAAGAATAAAAAGCCAACAAAAGTTGTTGGAAATAAATAAAGGAGATTTTCAAGGAGATATGCAATCTCATGAATTTCTATGAGATTGCTCTCCCCATGGAAAGAGTGGGCGGCACATCATTCCTAATAGGAATGTGTGGCCTTCCACATGGAAGGTGCATGGAGATGAAATCTCCATGCACATTCTCTCCTTATTTATTGGTTAGATTTAGGACTAATTTATATTTGATTTTGTCAAATATATTTTAACCTAAATTTGTTGGTTTTACCAACAACAATCTTGACCATTGGATTGACATAAATCAATCTCATCCATTGATTTTATATGTCCCATGGATTGAGATCCATAGATCCCAAAACCCTATAAATAGAGAGGCATATCCATGCTCTCTCTTTACACATAATGCTTGAGAAGAATCTCTCTCTCTCTCTCTCTCTCTCTCTCTCTTTTATCTCTAGACGACAGTCCTCTCTCTCCCTCTCATGGCCGTCCACCATGGATGCCATGGAGAGGTTCTTCATCGCCGCAGCATCGTCGCTATGCTGCCTGATCGTCTGCTCGTGGATATCCGTCTCCTTCGGTGCGCCTCGCTCGTGAAGAAGACGACGGATCTCGTGTGTCGAGATCAGGAGATCCGCCGCTTGGATCATCAACATGGATTGCGAGAAGCACACGGTTCATCCTCGCGCTCGCAAGCGTCTCCTCCATCGGATCGGACTTAAGACAGGAGGTCTCTTCATTTAGAGACTTGATCGCAACCACGCTTCAAGAGGTAACCCTAATACTTGTTTGTGGTTTAGACGAAACGATCCGAGAAGTGTTCTTGGATCATGTGGTTTTGTCACATAATTTTTTTTTAAATTCCGCTGCATCGAGCAACTAGTCCGACTAGTCGCTCCTCGTCGTATTTGATACGACGCACACGCTTCCGTGATGCGCTTGAGGATTCTACCATATCCTTCAAGTGGTATCAGAGACAGGTTGACGGTTTCGAATATGATTCGAAAAACCGAGGACGACTTGGGTTCGTTTAGGTCGCGAAAGTTTTTATCGCATTTGATTTTGCAGATCTGTTTAGTAAATAAATTCGGCACTGTTTAAATTATTTAAACACGAATTTAATACTTGTTTTTTGTTCCCCATTAAATAAGAAAACCATAGGATCTGAGTTTGCGTAAATCGGATTTCGTATGCTCAAGATATGGTTGTTTTATTGAACATGTATGCACTGCACTGTTGCGGGAACTGTAGATATGAACGTGATTAAAATGTTAATTACTGTTTATACTTGCCTCGAAATGCGTAAAACATCTCTTGGCTTCTGTCCTAAATCAAGTTAGCAATCTATGAAAATTGAGTTTGTCTAATTTGGATTTAAATTGATTGAGATATGTTAATTTTAGTAAGTAGGAGTCACTGCTGAAATTACATTCCTAATCTAGAACCAAGTGATTGTCAATTAGTGAAATTAATTGTTAATTTCGTGAAATAATCTTGAAAAATATTTGTGAAATATTGGAAGATGATTATTTACCTAATTGACTTGACCCCAACCAATTAATTGATTAGATTTGATCTAAATCATAATTTGGAAACTACAATCTTCAAACTTGATGCTTGAATAAGATTTGGGAATTTGTGTAGCAAATTTCCTTATAATAAAAAATGTTTTGATTATTACTATATGGTACAATTTCGGTTGAAGAACTGATGATAATCTCAAGTAGAAATTAATCAATTTGGCATTATCCTTTCACGAGGTGGATATGGTGTCTAGTCGGGGATCGCTAGGGTAGTGGGTTGCAATGTATGCAGTCCATCCCACTCCCATCGATACTGGCCATGACAACGGGTAGGGGCCGGGATAATGTCCGAGGGATTAAGATGTATTTTTCTGATTATTAAAATACGAATTAACACATATTTTGAGATATTACCATATATATTCAAGTAAAATAATCAAGTTTGATTGATTGAATTGGGATGATAATTAATTTAATATGATTAAATTGATTATGTCCAATTAGAATACTCTAATATGATTAGAGCTAATAATTCCCTTGGAAGAATTAATTGTATGAATGTGATTCATAGTAATTAATTAAATTTGAATAAGAGATGGAGGATCACATAAGTGACATCCATGGTCTCCCGTCAAGGCGAAGGGTTTCGTCGCCAAATATTATATGTAGGAGACGCCTGTCCGAAGTGACAGCTCCTGCATATGATCCATTTGGATCGGGCTCGTCGCTTCTGGAAAGAGTAAGGATGTATGCGTAGTGACCCCAATATTGAGTCCTCATATTATTGGGGCGATATTGGATTGCGCATAGCGAGTTGTATTCCTGTTGACGGCTGGTTCAATTAATGATGGGTCAACATTGCCTTAGGGGTGGTGGGCCCGGGTGTTAAAGACCGAATTGGGAGATGCAAGTTGGACTTGCAAGGCGGAATGTGTTCCCGCTTCTTTTATCCGAGTTGTAAGTTCTCATATTATTGGGATGCAACAAAGATAAGGAAGGAGATCCCAGATCTTGCTTGAGATATAATGGTAAGTATATCTCTTACATGGAAAGTGATTAAGGGAATGAACTTTCAATGTTGACATGGCAAGACAACTTTGATATAAAAAATTCCTAAATCAAAGTAAAATATGTATATATATAAATATATACCCTTATGCAAATATCTTATTTCAGATAATCCTTCATTAAAACCCACTCAATGATATACTCAATAATAACCAGTGAAATATCTTGGATTGGACTCATGATCCAGATATTGTACTTGCAGTTGGATACACAATATATGTGGTTGCAATGACAAGTTTCCTCATAATAATGAGGAATGATAATTAAATAAGACAATAGGACTAAAACCCTAGGGTTTGTATGTCTCTATAAGTCTTGATCTCATCGAATGTACTTTTGAAGTGACATGTCGATAATGATCGTAATTATCATATAATCCTTATAAAATATAAGAAGATGTTATGGCATACATATGTGCTCTCGACATATAATCATGAATGACATGGTTCTCTGCATTATGCAGAATGGTGGCTCTATAGGAGATGATGTATTCAAATTGTTTGAGTACCTACCTGAACCTAAGTTTTAAGAGTTTAAATGGATGTAGATACGATGAGTGTCATCATTCTACTACCTTTACTCTAGTCATTCCTGAAGCTTCATAATATTCATATTGTATGAATTGAATGAAGCATGTATAAATGTTGAAAGTCTCTTATATTGAATTTTTTTTATTTTAACATAAGAGATCCTCAGTCTTGAGCAATGGTTTCTTATAGATAAAGGGAGCGCAGTGGAAGCATGGGTTGGACCCAAGTAAGAAGTATTGTCAAAAGAGTTGAATGTACTTCTGTGACTTCCATGTAACATCCAAAGAGTTGGATGAATGCCAATATTGCAATAAGTTGATGTGTTGATAGTATGACTATCATATCTATCTAGAATCCTTAGAGAAGGAATCAGATAGTACATCAGAATAATCTACTTATAATCATTGAAATTGACTTACTTATTTAATAATATAAAGTCTGATAATTGTATCTCAATCTTCTAATGACACTTGCAATTGGTTGCATATGTATTAGAATATTAGAAATCTGATCTTAAGGTTTAATGGTCATCTAAGTTGGAATTGATGCAATTGATGCAACAATTTCACCTGACGAATATACTTCATATTTTCAGTGGGAGTCCTTAATCTTAGAAAATGTCTCTATGAGCTAGATATTAGATTACACTCATTATTTATTTCCAAACGTTGGAAATAAACATGAATTCTGTGATAAATCTATCATAAAGAGTTATGATGGAGATATTTCAAATAGTGGTCTAAAATCTTATGGACTCTACTAAATTAGAAAATTAATGAAAGGTTCATTAAGATTTCTAATGCTGAAAAATAAACCATTAAAGATCAATAGGAGGATGAATATCATTTAGTAATGATCTAGCATCATGTTTGGACATATGTCTGTTGATGTGATCAATAGACTAATAAGAGATGAAACTTTAGATTGTCTAAAGGTTCAAATCTTACATGCTTGTGAATACTGCATTCAAAAGTAGAAATGTTCAATACACCCTCCCTTAGGAATGGTGTAAAATGTCAAGGTATTCATGATCTCATACATATTGATGTATGTGAATCATCTATATCATATTAAACATTATGGATATGTGATATCTATTGATGATTATGTATGATATGAAATTTCTTCTCTTCACATAAGAAACCTTTGAAATGTTCAAAGATTTCACAATTTTGGTTTATACCAAGATTTGAAGGAAGATGAAATGAATTTGATCTAACCAAGGTAGCTTGTACCTATTAGATGAATTCAAGAAATACCTTATGGAGATATGAATATCATTCCTATCTCAATCCTCCTAATGGACCTTAACTCAATAGAGTTGTAGGGAGATACAATAGATCATGTGTGACATGATTTGATCAATGATTAATCTTAGCATAATTATCTCTTAGTTTCCAAGTATATATATATATATATATGGTAGAGACTACATTATATATCCTTAATAAAAGTTCTATGTGATTAAGTTGGAATCTAGCACCAGAGAGTGCTACTTCATTAGAATATTAAAGGATGGTATTGGATACCTACTTTATGACCTTGAGATTCTTAGAAGATCTCATCTTTGAGAATATGATTCTTAGAGGATGACTCTCTTAAGAATCAAGATGAAAATAAAGTAAAAGAACTCATTTAATCTTGAGAAGATAATGAGGCTCCTGAAGTCGGAAACTAAAAAGAATAATTAAAGATGAAACATTAATACCTCTTCAAATAAGTTTGAGGATGGATTCCATGTGTCAGTTAAATCTGACTATGATCGAACTTCATGTGATGAAGCTCCTGAGGATCATGACATGGAAAGATGGATGTTAGCAATAAAAGTCTAATGTAGGCTTCATATACAAGTGTTGTATATGGACCCTCGAGGATCCACCTATATGGGTAAGACCCATTAAGGTGTAAATGGATCTTCAAGAGAAAGAGGGAACCTGATGAGAAGGTGGAGACCTTCAAAGCATGGTTCGTAGCCATAAGCTACACACCAAAGAGAAGACATCGCTTGCGATGAGACTTGCTCTTCAGTGACCTTGTTTAACCCATCAGAATATTGCTAACTATAGCTACACAACTTGACTATGACATATTCATGATGTGAGTCAAGATTGCATTCCTCTATGAATTCCTCTCTGAGGATATTCATATGAAGTAGCCCTAGGGCTTTATGGTTGAGGAAAGCAAGGTCTGCAAGCCAAAGAACTCCATCTTTGGACTCAAATAAGCTTCTTGTAGTCGGAACATAAGATTTAATGAAATTATAAATGTTATGATTTCAGATAGAATCTTGATGAGCCATGTGAAGCTTAGTGGGAGTTCCTTTGTGTTCATCGTGCTAAATGTAGATAAAATCCTAATCATTTGGAATGATATAAGGATGATAATAAGTGTTTTATAGACTGGCTATTCCATATCCTGAAATATGATTTCAAAGATACCTCTTAGATCTTAGTTCTGAAATTGTTCAGAAGCAAAGAGAAGAGGGTATTGGGACTATCGCATTAGTAGTATGCCTTGGACTTATTCCATTTTCTAGAAAATATCAAGAAAAGCTTCCTTCTCTTAAGATGTGGTAGTGACCCGTCTAAAGGGATAGCACCTCAAAGAGTTGAGGAAGTGAATGCTAGAACTGCTTGCACTTGTGCATCGGTTACAAGAAGCTGAAGTGTATGCTGGATGTGTACAAAAGCCATATGTCTTCCATGCAGTGGGAGTAGTAAACTGTTACTAATCCTACTCTGGAAATAAAACACTTAGTTGCAGTAATAACAATATCTTCAAAAGATGATGAAACTTAGAGATAGTGATCTCAAAGTCTTATCTTCAAAAGTTTAAGACCTTATAGATAGTGATCTATAAGGGTCTTAACTTTAGATACCTTAGGAGATAGAAATCTCCAGGAATGAAGGTATTCTAATAAGGATTATGGTAATATTGGTTATAATAATTAATCGAGCTAAAGTATCAAGGACACTATGACAAAATTGAGTATTGGTTGCATAAGATGCAACATTCGCATTGGATGCGAGCACTGTTACTAGGGATATGCAAGTGCCGTAAAAGGACTTGGCGTAGTCTCTTGGGAACAGAGTGACTGATCGACTTACCTAGCTATTTTCTAAATAGCCTATGATTGTCACATGAGTGTGGGTACAAATGATTAGCCCATGGCTCTTTGGGCTAGTGGGAGATTGCTGGAAATGCGAGCCCACGACGAGCCATTATGCAATAAATGTTATTGCAATTCACTCCTTAATCTGAAATAAAGAATACATAATTTGCATAATAGGTCCCTTAGTACAATTAGGGTTATGTACCATGGCCATCTTAATGATCATACAGCTGTTGATTTCGTTATTGAATCATAGAGGATGGTGCTTGGATGAATATCTAAAGAGTTAGATTGAGGACTCATCAAGCACCATCAAATGATTGTTAAGAGATGATCTCCATTCTGAGAAGGAGATGGAAATCCTTTTCTCTAAAGGCTGATATCTGACCGACCTCTTGATGCAGGTCCTCTGCATAGGAATAGAGATTCGGAGGTGTCAGACAAGTTAGGTCAAAAAGTTGACTTAACGAGATCGAGATAACCAAAGTCCTATATCGTATGTTGTCATGATATAGGCACGCATCCTCTCACCGAAGACAGATGTGTTACTATATGTCTGAGTATGTACATTTGGTAGACCAATAGGTTGATGACCTAATCAAGGTCTATACACCGGCACGCTGGTGTGCATATAAGGGCATATGAGTAATACGATCTCTCAAAGGGATCATACAGGTTCACTACTGAATCGAAGACATGATCTCACTCATGAGATATTGGGAAGAATCAAATTCCGTGCGCACGTTCGTCTCGCTTTGGAAGCTTGACTGAATTTGTTGGTTTGATGTATACTTTTGGAAAGTATATGATCAAGACCTAGGTACGATATATTCTTTTGGAAAGTATATGATCGATACCGACTCCCAATGATCGAATGAGAAACTTACTGATAAAACCATGAAGTAGACAGTGTAAAGATGATCTAATACTTCGGGTTTATTCTGAGTCTTCCAATATGCATGATGTACAGGTATTGGGAATACCTGAGGGTGATGTGATCATAAACGATTGTATAACCATGACGCTTCCATTCCTAGGGAGTGATGAAACGGGTCTGGATTTTAGTGAATCCTCTCAGTAGAGGAGTAATCTTATCTTAGTCCAATTATTGGACATTGATCTGAATATGATTCAGATGCAATGAGAAGATTAGATTTACGGTATTGATTTAATCAAGCATCTATGGGAGGCCCGAGATCTGGATTTGAGATGTGATCTCAATATCCAAGTCACTATACATGGAACAATACAATTGCCCTGTCCTTATCTCCAAGTATTCGTGGAGAAAGCGCATTATCCTTGAATGGGTTCAGGATAATTTCATTGTTTGATAAAATGTATATGAGCATTGAGAAAATGGATAATTAAATGTGATTTAATTATCAAGATTAATATGAATTTGATTCATATTATATAGAGAGTTATCTAAGATAATTGAATATGATTTAATTATCGAAGATGTGAATAATGTGAATGTGATTCATATTGTTTGAACACATGAGATAAAGAGATCCGAGATGATTAAATATGATTTAATTATCATGGATAAGAATAATGTGGATAGTAATATCCAATTATTCATAATATATTATAAATGTGATTTATAATGTATTAGAGAGAGCTAATTATAATTTATATGTGTTGATTAATTATTATGTGTATTGGATACACATTGTGTAATTAATTGACAATGTAAATTATATGTTGTTTTGGGTTGTGAATATGTTTCACAATTTTTCCATGGCAAGATTGCAATATTCTCAAATATAATTGTGAATTATTTTTCAAGAATAAAAAGCCAACAAAAGTTGTTGGAAATAAATAAAGGAGATTTTCAAGGAGATATGCAATCTCATGGATTTCCATGAGATTGCTCTCCCCATGGAAAGAGTGGGCGGCACATCATTCCTAATAGGAATGTGTGGCCGTCCACATGGAAGGTGCATGGAGATGAAATCTCCATGCACATTCTTTCCTTATTTATTGGTTTGATTTAGGACTAATTTATATTTGATTTTATCAAATATATTTTAACCTAAATTTGTTGGTTTTACCAACAACAATCTTGACCATTGGATTGACATATATCAATCTCATCCATTGATTTTATATGTCCCATGGATTGAGATCCATGGATCCCAAAAGCCTATAAATAGAGAGGCATACCCATGCTCTCTCTTTACACATAATGCTTGAGAAGCATCTCTCTCTCTCTCTCTCTCTTCTCTCTAGACGATAGTCCTCTCTCTCCCTCTCATGGCCGTCCACCATGGATGCCATGGAGAGGTTCTTCATCGTCGCAGCATCGTCGTTATGCTGTCCGATCGTCTGCTCGTGGATCTCTATCTCCTTCGGTGCGCCTCGCTCGTGAAGAAGACGACGGATCTCGTGTGTCGAGATCAGGAGATCCGCCGCTTGGATCATCAACATGGATTGCGAGAAGCACGCGGTTCATCCCCGCGCTCGCAAGCGTCTCCTCCGTCGGATCGGACTTGAGACAGGAGGTCTCTTCGTTTAGAGACTTGATCGCAACCACGCTTCAAGAGGTAACCCTAATACTTGTTTGTGGTTTAGACGAAACGATCCGAGAAGTGTTCTTGGATTATGTGGTTTCGTCACATAAAAAATTTTTAAATTCCGCTGCATCGAGCAACTAGTCCGACTAGTCGCTCCTCATCGTATTCGATACGACGCACACGCTTCCGTGATGCGCTTGAGGATTTTACCATATCCTTCAAACACATGCTAGGTATAAGGGGAGGTGTATAATTACATATATACTTTACCCATAGCTCGTACTTTCACGTATTTTCGCATGTATATGGGATGGGTAAAATCCAAAAAACAAAAAACAAAAAAGAGAAGAATCTCTCTTGCATTAAAAAAATCTCTTTAATCTTGCATATCATCCTTACATTATCAAAAAAAATCTCTTTACTCTTGCATATCATTCTTGCATTCATATCAAAAAAAAGAGAAAAAATAGAAAATCATCTTGCACCTCATATGCATCTGCATTTCATTTTGCATATCTAGTATATGCAAAGTAGGAACATATTAGGTTCTGAACCGAGTCATGAGTAGAAGTGGAGAGTGGTCGCGACTTGGTCTTACTCTACCTAATTTCTATAGGAACTTCACCGAGAAAGAGGATTTTTGAATCTTCAGGTCTTTTCACTTAATTCTTTGAGTTCTGCGTGATAATGTGCAACCTTTGACTCTTAGTGTCTAACATGGTCTCCTAATTTTGGGTATAGCTTTTGAGTAGGGAATTAGTATGTTCTCTTGCACTATGCACTTAGCTCAACTCATATGGGGTATTGGAAGATTGTGTGGGTTTTTTTTCTGGTAGCGTCGACACCTAAAGACCGGAGTGTGAGTTGAAATAAAGCTTCGGAAAAGGAATGGACAAGTGGACACAATTTTTTCTAAGACCCCAAAACATGTATGGAAAAAAGATTCCATATCCTTAGGGGAACAAAAAGATCCGTGCAGAGTCACCAAAAATCCATATCAAAAAGAATCCAATTACCAAATAAATATCTGACCGAAAAGGTTCAAGCTTCAATAAAACCTGCAGATCTTAGCGTAGACTTTTCTAAACTGGCCGGCTTCTCAAGAAGAGGTGACTACACTGGTCACCCTCCAGTTTTTTTCCCATTCTTCTCATTTCTCCCCCTTTCGATTGTGAACACATTGATCTTTATCCTTTCATGAAAGTTGTAGATCTCATCAAGACGAGCAATTTTTATGTTAAGTACTTTTTAATCCGAGGCATTTTCTATCTCTTTCCTATTTATCGTTGAATATAACTTTTCGAATTTTCTGGAGTTGACATATGGCAGCTCCTTGAGCTGCCACATGTCACTCATTTTAACCTTTTTTTTCATTTTATAAACAATAAATTTTTTAATAAAGAGAGAGAGAGAGACCTCGCGTGCCTTGCAGTGAGGACCTCTCCCTCCTTCTTTCTCCCAGTCAACAAACCACTACCCGAATTCGTCGCCAACCGTTTGCAACCTCTTTCCCCGTATCTCGTCGCTGGCCTAATGGCTAATCACGCTACTTGCCCATGCCGCATCCGATCTCGTCACCCTTATCACCTCTATCTCCTTCCTATAAAAGCCCATTATCATCATTCATCCAAGGTATCCACCATCTTCCACAACAATAAAGAAAGCTTGGAGGAGGAGCCTGTGATAGGGGCTCCTCACTCCGACGAGGACATCTCCAACGTGATCTAATAGAGCCTCATCCTGCGCCGCGGAGTCGAGGTGATAACCAGGAGGAGCGACATCTCCGTTCCCCATCCCAGGCGATCCACTCACCCCATATCTCCTTCTTCCTTTTTTCTTCCCCTATTTTTACCTCTTTCCCCTATTTCATCTATCGCCCTTCATCAACCTCATCTTTGACCTTCATCACAACCGTTAGGAGATTCGTCCAAGGGGCCTGCTCCTCCCTCTTCCACCTGGAACTCTCCATCAACGAGCCTCTGCTCGTAGGAGTCACCCCCTCCCCCAATGCCAACTTTCCACCTCCGCATTTCACCTCCAGCCGCTCGAATCGCCCCTCCATCCCACAGTGTGCGACTGCGTCACTCTTGCAGCCATTGCCTCTACCATCACCATCATCCTCCAAGCGCATTGTGGCATCAAAATAGCAGCAGCAGGAGACCTCCGCGCTTTGGCTACCAGCAACATCAGCTATCCCCTCCAATGTAGAGACCGCGGAGGAGCTCCGGCAACGCTCCTCCAGCACCTTGTCCATGCGCGACCGCCTGTGCCTCCATCATTAGCCACCGTCATGACTCCAACATCCTTCTGCCGGCGCCCCTGCGCTGACTACATCGCCAAGTCCACTGGCCCAAGGGGGCACGCTTTGTGCATATGCTCCTCTTGGAATTTTTGCGAAGATGCCACCCTGAAGATTCAGATATCCAAAGAGCCCCCTCCTGTCCAAGGGTCAGATGCTTGGGACGTGATTGTTTGGTATTTTGCAGATACACCCCATGAGGTTTAGGTAATTACAATTTCACCCCTATCTTGCATTTTCTACACTATTTTAATTATTGTAATTGCAAACATGCGCCTATCTTATCCCTTGAATTTGAACATCATTTCGACATCATTTTATTATTTAAAAAAATGTATTTTGTTCTTTAATTAATCCTTTACATTATGGCATGTTAATGGTATTTTTCTTCGATGTGATTAATTTATTGATATTATTATTGGGAAAAATTACAAATTTTTCCGAATTCGTGCTTAGAAAATCATATAAAATTAATCTGAGATTCAAAATTTACCAATAATTCGTAGATCATTAAGTTAATTCTTAGTAACAATGTGCCCAAAAAGAAATGCATTTGTTTGCATATTTTGCTCTATAAAAATAATTTTGTGAATTTCATCAATTAATTTTTAATAAGTATTAAATCCAACATTTTTAGGGATCATGATTTTTCTGAGATAGATGACCGAGTGTTATATCTTAGATAATTTAATTTCATGAAAATTTTAATATTTTTGATAATTAATTATTGAAAATTTTATTGTCTGCATTCATTTATTCACAGAAAATTCATATTGCATCCAAAACAAAAATTCCAATAGCCTAAGTTCATCATATTTAACATTTTGGCCAAGTTTGAGTTTTTTTGGTCGTAGTTTGATCATAATTTGCATTTTACTCCCCGAATTTAATCAAAATTTCCTATCACATATCTATTGCATTTAAAAATACCAAAATATTCCCTTTTAAAAACCTAATTTCTTGATCGAATTTTCACCAAACTAAGGAGACAGTTGCCTCCTGATATTGACCTTGGACTTACCCAAGTAAAAAAAATCGTCCGCTTGCTTTGATTTGACATTAATTAATTATGTGGTTTTGATTATCTCTGAATTTATTCGACTACATGCATAAAAATGACACAATTAAAGGATAAATTTCGGGTTTGTCACCCATCTCAGGTCGAAGCCAAGCCCAACAACTTCAGACGCTAGGAGCATGTAGCCAATAACCCACCCACACCTGAGACATGTATGCCCCTTGATTTTACATGTTTATCTGACACCATTCATCTCATGAGTGGTAGGAGATTGCAGCCGCTTATGCACTAGTTTGGATTGGGAGATCAAACCACTGAGAGAGCATCGCCTTCTACATCATCTCCTTCACCAGTAATTGAGAGGCTCAGTATAGCCGCACCCAAGTCTGGAGTTTCACCGCCTTTACCACTACCTTCACATTCACCAGGCAGATGCAAATCACCAGCAACATGGGAGAATATACCAGTCACGGATTCTTCCTCTTCACCACTAGCAGCATCCCATTCTGTTTTTTATTTTGTTTTTGCTTAACCTATTTTGGACAACACTGTACAGACTGATTCTCTTTGTCCCGTTGGACATGAGGATTTCGATTTGAATAATGGAAATGAACGTTTGATTATTTCTTCTAATTCTGTGCCATTTACTTCTGCTCTTATGTTTAGAAAAATCCAAAAATAAAAAACATCCCTATCTGATCCTAGAGTGGTTGAGATCTTATAAAACATCTTTTTAAAGATGCCACTCCTTAAGTGCATGGAATACATGCCTGCAGTGAAAAAGGGACTGAAAGATGCATGTACACAAAAGTATCAACCGAGGCAGAACAGACAGAAAGAAATAGAAAAACACATCTTAATCATGGCCACAGTTGATGCCATCAGTAATGTCCCATCCAAAAAGAAAGACAAGGGAGCACCTCACAACCGTTGCCATATCTTTGATCAAGAATTTGATCGTACTCTTATCGATAGCAGTTCCTCTATTAATCTCATGCCATCCTCTTTACTAACTGAATTTCGGTTAGGGCATCTTAAAACAACCAGGATGATCTTTCAATTTGCCGATAGATCGAATAAGAGGCCAAGAGGCATTTTAGAGAATGTTAATGTAATGGTGTAGGGAATGAAATTTCCTGTTGATTTTATTGTCATGGATATGGACACACCTGCACCGTTACTCCATACCCCGGTCATACTAGGTCAACCGTTCCTTCGAACGATCAAAGCAACAGTTGATTATGGTACTGGAGAGATCATCTTTCACTCTTGCAGTGATAAGGTGAAAATTGAGACGATCTGTGATCCTAAACCATCACTACCACCAACAACAGATGAGACAGAGAAAGTTATATCCTCACTAGAGGACTACGATTTTCTTGCTGAATTCCAAGAGACAGATCCTTTCACTAATTTCATAGATACCCATGAGTTCCTTTCTCAAAAGGACTCTTTGGAAAGAACAATCGACATTAGTTCCCTTGATGGTCCAATTGAGCTAGTTACTAATGGACAGTTTGAGCTGATTTCCGAGGATCAATCTGATTTTTGGAGGCACTTCTGATATTCCTTTCACATACTATTCTGAGACTACTGATGATATGTCTCCTTTTGAGATTTGTGAGGTATAAATATCTGAGCCATTCGTTGAATTTCCTGAGTTATGCACATATGAGAGACACATTATTGAGAGATCTGAGCCATTAATTATCAAAAATGTTGAACATGCTAATGAGTCCCTCCTTTCTGAGAAGAGAACATTCATAGCATATCTATCATGAAAGTTTACTTGCTGAGACATTAGTAGCCAAGGTGGATAGTCCACAGAGTACATATAACATACTGCCTACCAGTAAAGTAGCAGAGGTTATTATAGAACCGATTCAGATACTACCTGAGCTCAAGGTTTTACCTTCAACGATGAAATATGCCTTCCTTACGGTCCTCCCTAAATGTTTCCGGTCATCCTCAGATTGCAGTTGACCGCTGGACAAGAATCTCACGTGCTAGAGGTTCTTGAGAGAAAGTACAAGACCATAGGATGGAATATCTCATATCTTTGTTAGATTAATCCAGCTTTGTGCTCACATCATATCTACCTAGAGGATGACTGTAAACCATTCCGTAAATGTCAGCGCTGTCTAAATCCAAATCTGAGGGAGATTTTCATGAAGGAGATCAGAAAATGGTGACAGTCTGGCTTTATATATCGCATTTCGGATTCCAAGTGGGTCATCCCTTTACATGTGGTCCCAAAGAAATATGTGATTAGTATTGTAAAGAATGACTGTGGTGAGGAGATTCTGATCCGAGTACCTACTTCATGACGTGTCTATGTTGATCACCGATGCCTGAACTCAGCTACCAAGAAGGATTACTTTTTGCTGCCATTTATTGATCAAATTATTAAGATGTTGGCAGGGAAAGAGTCCTTTTGTTTCTTGGATGGGTACTCGGGATATAATCAGGTTGCTATCGCTCTTGAGGACTAGGAGAAAACTACTTTCACTTGTTCGTTTGGCATCTATATCTTTGTACGAATACCATTTGGATTGTGTAACACCCCCACTACATTTCAAAGGTGTATGCTGGTCATTTTTTTCGATATAGTGGGTTGCTTCCTTGAGGTCTTCATGGACGATTTCTTGATCTATAAGGATAGTTTTGACACATGTCTTGCTCATTTAGACCGAGTTCTTTAACATTATTGTGAGGTAAACTTAGTGCTCTCGTAGGATAAGAGTTACTTTATGATGACTAATAGGATTGTATTATGCCATGTAATCTCCAAGCATGGTATGGAGGTTGACCTGTTTAAGATTGATGTGATTTCCAAGTTAGAGCCACCACAGAATTTGAAACAGTTAAGGTCATTTCTGGGCATGTAGGGTTCTATAGGCGATTCATAAAGGACTTCAGCAAGATCGCCAGACCTTTGATCGAGCTTCTGTGCAAGGAGAGTGAGTTTGTTGTCGATGAGAAAGTCCTTCTTGCATTAAATCAGATGAAAGATATGGTTACTAGGGCTCCTATATTACAACCACCTGATTGCTCTCTTCCTTTTGAGATCATGACAGATGCCTCAAATTTTGCAGTATTTTAGGATAGAGAAGGGATGGGATATCATTTGCTATACACTCTACTAGCAAGACTCTGGATGAAGCATAGTGAAATTATACAATTACAGAGAAGGAGATGTTAGCTGTTGTGTTTGGGCTAGAGAAGTTCAGATCTTACCTCCTCAGTTCCCACACTATTGTATCCATGGATCACACTTCCATACGATACTTAAGTCAAAGAAGGATGCCAAACCACACTTTATCAGATGGATCCTTCTTCTCCACAAATTTTGATTTAGAGATTCGAAGGCAGATCACCTTTCCCGTATCATAGATGTAGATACCTCTGAGCAGAACATGATCCCTATTTCTGAAACCTTTCCACATGAGGCCATTTTGTCTGTGGACTCACTCCCCATGGTATGCTGATATTGTGAACTATCTTGTCTCCAAGAAAGATCCACAAGATTGACCGAAGTACAAGGTAGACAGATTTCTATCAAAGATTTATTATTACCAATGGGAGGATCAGTGCCTATTTCGTGAGGGTACGGATTGTGTTTGGAGAAGGTGCATTCCTCAAGAGGAACACATCCGTGTACTTGAGCACTGTCACAAAATGGAATATGGTGAGCATCATTCGGGGAAGTGCATGCCAACATAGGTTTAAAGAGTGGTCTATGGTGGTCGAGATTGTTTAAGGATGCTATAGAGTATGTTCGAGGTTGTATTGATCGTCAGAAAATGGGAGGAACCATTGGTTCCAAAGATACCATGCCCCTAATATACATGCGGATTTCTGATGTTTTTTATGCTTGGGGCATAGACTTCATGACCCATTTCCTGTCAGTCAGGGATTTTAGTACATCTTGCTTGCCGTGGATTATGTTAGTCGATGGGTGGAGGCTATCCCCACCTGAGCTGTTAATAGTCGTACAATATGTTCCTTTCTCAAGGACTACATTATTGCACGGTTTGGGATTCTCAAAATACCGATGTCAGATGAGGGAAGCCATTTCATTAATAGAGAAGTAAATAAGCTTATGAAGGAGTACGCCATTGAGCAAAGATTTGCGTCTCCTTACCACCCTCAGACTAATGGATTGGTAGAAATTTCAAATAGGGAGATCAAGACGATATTACAAAAACTTGTATGTCGAGATAGGAAGAAGTGGTCTTAGATGCTTGACTCAGTTCTATGGGCTTATTAGACGATGTACAAGTCTCCTTTGGGTATGTTGGTGTATGGAAAGCCTTACCACGTGCCAGTGGAATCGATTCACAAATCTTTATGGTCATTTCGTATATGCAATCTTGATTATGAGAAGGTAGGAAAGAATAGGAAGTTGGATTTGAATAAATTCCTGGAATTCCGAGACTTTGCATATGATAACTCACTCATGTATAAGGAGAAAGTCAAGCGTCAACATGATAAACATATTCAAAGGAAGACTTTCTCTCCTGATCAGAAAGTTTGGTTATTTGATGCTAAGTTGAAATTGTTTCCATGAAAATTGAAAAGCAAATGGTCAGGACTGTTCTTTGTGAGAGCTATGCTTGATAATGAGAGTATTGTCATATCTGGGTTGTCGTCTGACACACAACCATTTGTTGTGAACGGACAGTTGCTGAAGCAATATCTAGATCTTGATACATTCATGTTCATCATTGATTGTATATATGTGGTATCAGACGATGATCCTTTGATTCCATCTTCTGCATCTGATACATGAGATGACTACCTCTTGTATATCCTTTTGTTTCATTCTTTCTTCTTTCATTTTATCACTAAACCCTTTCCGTGTGTATATATGCTATACTTAGGATGTGCTTTATCCTAAGTATGGGGGGGGGAGGGGTGAATGATTTATGTTGTTCATAACGTACAGTCTTTTATACATAAGATTACTTGATCCTAAGTTTTGGGGGGAACACCGACTTTTATTCTTTTCATCTTTTCTTGAGTCATTGTAGCACGAGAGTCTTTTCACTTTTCTATACTTAGCACAATTTATGTCTTCCTTTGGCGCTCTCTGATCAATATGAGGACATAGTTTGAGCTAAGTATAAGGAGGTGTTGTACATATTGTATATATACTTTAGACATAACTCGTATTTTTAATTATGGTTATTTTTGGGATATGTATATAAATGCATAAAATCCACGTGTGTGTATATAGATTTTGGTCACCTTCCATATTTTTCAAAAAAAACAACAAAATAAACAAAAAACAACAAAAAATTATTAAATTTTAAAAATAAAACAACAAAAACTAAACGTAAAAAATTAATTAACAAAATTAAAATATAAAAAAATACAAAAAACTAAAAAACAAATCAAACTAAAAAAACTAAAAAGTATAAAAAACAAAATAAAACAAAATAAAAAATTTTCCTCTTATAAAAAATTCCTTGCATGTACTTGTATATATTACTAACCCTTTTCTTAAAAAATCCCTATAAACTACAAAATCAAAAGTCTATAAAAATTTGCATAATTAAAATTTCAAAAAAAAACTCTTTCTACATGTGCATCATTTTTTTTCTCTTTTTCAAAAATCCATAAAAAAATTCAAAATTAGGAAATTGTTTCAAAAAATATTTGCTTTCTTTTCTTTGCATTGTACATATTGTCTTGCATTTGTATATGCATTTTTCTGGATAATATCGACATTTAAACTAAGTCTGGAATAAAATTAAAGAATGGAGCTTAGTTGGGCCTTAATCCACTTAATTTTAAAGGAGCCTTATAAGAGCTGGAGTTAATAATTTTCATGTCCTATCGACTTAATTCTTTAGGACCATAAGACTTTGTTCGCATGCCATCTTGAGTAGTCTAAGTAGAATATTTAACAATACATGCATGATTCTTCCAGACCCTGGCTTATCTTGGACAAGCACTTTACACGTAGCTCTGCATGGAGGTGGTAGTGAGGAGGTAGAATCTTTTGGCTTAGAGAAGCATACATGGGTAGTACATCTAGGAGGAACCTCTCGTCTTCCTCTAAGGAGGGAAACACATCTCAACCTGGTCTAGTGGCATTGAGGTATAAAGACATGATGGTGTTGGGTTGCAATAATGCTTCAAAAGAGGGTTAGTCTACTAGCTCAAGAGGAAAAACTCCTTATGTACATGGTGCACCTTGTATATATTTTCAAAAAAAAAAGAAAAAAGGAAAATAGAGAAAAAATGCAGAATCTCTAAAAGCGGTCATGCCTGATTGAAAAGTAAAATACATATTGGAGTGTATATACAAGTGAAAAAAAATAAGAGCTTCAAAGTCAAATTTTTGTAAGCTTACAGTGGATGACTTGGCTACACTGGTCATGTGATGAATCTCGGATTCATCACTCTAAGTCTCATTTATTAAGCTCAAGTCCCTAAAAATCAACAGCATATTTGCATTTATTCTGCATAATTAGCATTCATGCATGTTTTCATAAAAATGGCATTTTATCCATAATTTCTGCACAAAATAAGAAGCCAAAAATCCAAGCCAAAAATGACCTGTAAATAGCCTAACTTCCTGGATTTTTAACTCATTCATGCTAACTTCGAATAACACAAAACCACTTCTACTGTGTACACATCACTAATAAGAATAAATGAAAAATACAAAGAAATCACTAACCCTATTAAGTGGACCAAAAACCCAAACAATAGTTTCATGATTTTCGGACTAAAAGCCACATATCTTCCCCATCCAGTGTCCGATTTGATCCTACTCACTTTTGAACTAATGCACATTCAATTACCTTCAAAACAAGACTAAGTTCAAGTGAATCGGAGCTCGTATGTGAAAGTTGGGTTTTGGGTCTCTTTTGTACATTTTATATTTTCACGGTTTTTGACCTTGTATTTTATGTATATATTTTCTTTATTAATAAAAATCCAAAAAAATAGTTTTAGATGTCTTTTATTTATCTCTGATTTATCTATATTTTTTCGGATTTTTTATCTTGTTTAAAAATGACAAAAAAGTATAAAACCCAAAAATCAAGGTGTTCTATGTACATGGGATACCCCAAAAATTACTTTTTACATTTGACAGATTCTGGCTTTGATTCTTCATAAAAGTTGTAGGTCTCGTCGAGACAAGCATTTTTCATGAAGAAATATTTTTGATCCGAGTCATTTGTTATTTCTTTCTTATTTTACAAAAGACTTTTTCTTCGATTTTTTTGGTGCTGACACGTGGCAGCCCCAGAGGCCGCCATGTGTCATCGTTTTTTAAGCCTTTTAATATTTGTTTTTATTAAAAAAATCAAAATCAGCCGCACGTGCGACACACGTGCAACCCAGGCACGTGCTCCGCACGTGCCCCATTCCTCCCCCTTGATTCGCCATGTGGCGCATGATTGGCCGGTCGACGGCCATTGTGCATCTTCCTTCTCCAACCAAATCTGTTTGCCGCCTGTGAATTCTCCGCCTTCCCCTTCGCAACCGGCCGCCGCCAACTACCCCCACCTTCGCCGCAACGCCCTCCGCTCATCTCGCTCCTCGCCAACCACCGTCGACCCCTCACCCTCTCTATTTAAAGACCTCCGACCCCCCTAACCTCCACATCCGCCGACAGCGCAAGGATTGAGAAGGGCGGTGATAGCGCCCCCTCGCTCCCATATCCGATGAGATCCGGGGACCCTCCGGTCCTCGTTGCAGCGCGCCCTCCTTCGCTATTCTTCCCCAGCTCCTACTTGGCGTCGAGCCAACAACCTTCTTCTCCGACAAGCAAATCCGCCATCGATTCAACTACTGCGCCTCCACCTTCGCCTTCACGCATCGACAACGACTTCAGCAACACCTTCTCCAGCCTCAGCCTTCTTCTCCGACCGGGCTCTCCCCGCCCCCAAGACTCGAGCTCCGGCCAGCCGTCGAGACAACGTGCCATACACATCCTTCTTCGCCGCTGCTCCTCCAACAACGTCCATCGACTGCTGCCTTCTTCACCGCTTCCCATCAGAGCACTGCCAAGCCACATCATCGATCGGAGGCCACCCCCTCGACTCCAGCCGCAGCCCTTCCACGCCTCCAGACTTCCATCGACAATACCAGCGCAGGAGCTCCGCCTCTCCGTAGCCCATCGCGCGGCCGGGCGCTCAGTCCCGAGACCCCTCGCGCACGTGCGAGGCACGTGCATCCGAGGGGGTCGCCAGCAGCCGTCATCAGCCCCGGGTCACGTGCTCCGCCACGTGACCTCGGGGTAAATTTCTCTGAACTCCCCATTTATCATCCATTTTACGCCAAGGTCCCCCTTCAGTCCAAGGGCACGTGCCCCACACGTGCCCCTTGGAAAACTTGCAGTAACGCCCTCCCCTTTATCGATAATTAACTATAGATCTCTCAGTGCATTAATTTTGTATAGTTATTAATATTTATTGCAGAAAGACCCCTGTGTTCCTCATTTATTTTGAACTCTACATGACATTCATTATTATTTTAAAAATAGCTTGATGTTCCTCACTTAATCCTCTACATCTGGACATATTAAGAATATTTATGTGATAGATGGTTAATTAATAATCAATTATTTTGTGGAATATTGTGAATTTTACCCATCTTATGCTCTGATATTTCTAATTAATTAACTGTTGCTCTAAAAATCCTCAAACAATCACATATTGTAGAGATTATTTTGGGTAACATTGTGCCCAAAAAGAATTGCATTTGCATGATTTGCCCTGTAAAAATTATTTTGCAAATTTTACTATTTAATTTTTAATAGGTATTAGATCTCACATTTTTTAGGTTTAGGATTTTTCTAAGATCAATCACCTAGTGATAGATTTTAGATAATTTTGGTTCTCGAAAATAAGTAGGGTTGGTATTTATTATAATTAAATTTTGAAATCATTCTGTTTGCATTTAAAAACCCATAAAAAAATCATATTTCATCCAAAAATTCCAAAAACATTAATGTGCATCCATTTCATCATAATCTACATTGTGGCCAAGTTTTGTATTTTTCGGACATCGTTTGAACATAGCCGACATCTTAGTCCCTAAAATAGGCCAAAATGGCATCTCATCCATTATTTGCATTGAAAATTCCCAAAAAATAGACTGCCTCAAAAACCGAACACGAAATTGGATAGACACAACTCTAGGTTGTTCCTTTGCCTCCTTGTGATCGACCTTGGGACTTGCCCAAGTAAAATAAACATAAAAACCACTTGATTAAAATTGACTAAAATTTGTGGTTATTTCTTAACCGTTTCCGATCGCCGCCTACAACGAACGACATTTATTATTTTCACGCACTAAGATTAAAAACAACTTCTTAACTCGGCATTTTCGGATCCGTCAGATGACGCTGTTGCCGGGGAGGCAAACGGCTTAGTTTTGTGTTTTGAAACTTTTTGCTCGGTTTTCCGCATTCGGGTAGTCTGACCCTCGAATTTTTCATTGTAAATACTGTTTTATTTCTTGCATTTATTTTCAGCATTTATTTTGCTTGTTGAATTTTTGATTAATTTTGAGTCACTCTCTTACATTTTCTCTCTTATTATTCTTGCGAGGTACCCGACGTACGTGGAGCGGTTTTTCAAGAAACCGACGCATCTTCATTGACATCAGAAGAAGCCGCAATTAAATTAAGATCGAGTCGAGCCGTGAGAGAGAGTAGAGTCTAGGTTTTTAATTTCCGCAATTTTATTTACTTGCTCATTTACAGCGGAGTCCGTTTGGACTCTCGCGCATGTAAAAAAGACCTTGAACTTTTCTCTGGTGTGTCGTGGCCTGTTTCACTCTCCGGTGAGGGTGGGGCCCGACTTGATTGGTGAATAGGATAAACCTGCACATACGACTCTTAGAGCATTTATATTTTGCTTGTGCTCGTAGGACTTAAGCCCACTGCACTTAATGAGACGCACATTAGATCGTTCAACTTAGCCGAAATTTTACTCAATTCTTCCCGCTAATAGAACTTTCTGCTTAGGTGCGGTTTTTATCGGCTTGCACGCATTTAGAATAAATTTTTCAATTCTGTACTGCATCCCACATGGATATTGCGAGGAGGCACTGTAAGTCTTCTAACTGAGCATACATCATTGTTTTTCGCGTGCATCGGCTTTTCCTGAACTCCTCCCTCTTGTTTTATCATATAATTTTAAAAGGAAATCGGGACTGGACGGTAGACGTGTATTGTGCTCATCTAATTTTCAGTGATCACCTCATTAAAATTGGACTGCTAAATATAGCCGATCTTAAGAACCCATAAAATCAAGAATTTTTGCGGGAGAGCAACCCCGACCTTGGATGATTTTATTTTTTCTGAGTGAGCGAGAGACGACACTTAAGGTTAGAGCCAAGCTCGGACACCTATCAGCTCGGAAATTTTTGCCAAGTTTTATTTATCACCAACTAAAATTGAAAAGATAATAGCCGAACTCTTACGGCTTCATTGTGTGAGTTGGTGAATCTGGGGTTTGATTTGTGTTTGCATGGTGTGCGTAAACCGATACCTAAGATCAAAAGCCACACTTTTGATAAAAACTCTCTTCCCGTGCGATCATCTCTTTCCTCTCTTGATAATGGAACTCTTGTCCCAAAACACTCGCAGACCCAACCCCTCATTCCTTTCAGCTCTTTCAAAAATAGCCGAACGATTATCCGAGAATCCATCAGAGCTATACTATGAAAATAAATTCGTATCGGTTAGACCCAAAACACCCCCTCAGCCACCAATAAATCCATCTCCTCTGCTAATCCGACTTGTTTCATGAATTACAACCCTTTGTATTCAGAGCAGACAACCAACAAATGATTGAGGGCTCTACTTCCTCATTTATCAATCCTCTTTACACTGATCATACTATTCATCCTTCATATTCGGTAAATGTCAATCCATCATTCATGGGAGATGATAACCACATGATCGAATTGAACACTTCTTCGCCTCTTCCATCGATCTTGAACACCAGTGAAAAATCATTGTCTTGGATTGAACATAACAACCCCCTCTTCACTCATACAGAGGATTGGGCCGATCCGACCACTCAAAGGATTGAACTCTCCTCGGACCAACTCCACATACCTAGACCATATGAGCAGCCACCTTCCATGATTATTGAGGAGATACTTTCAGAAAACGATGATCATATATCGGATATTTCAAGAGACCCCTCTCCTACTACAGATAGAAAAATGGAAGAGGACATTCAATTACAAAAACATACCCCAACTGCTCCCATGCTTGGTCATGAAGAGATTTTGGAGAATATTTTGAGGATGAATAAGAAATTTGATTTAATGGAGGATAGATTTCAAGAACTTGCCGATCGACTAATCTCTGGTAGCTCGGACATGAAAATGAATGAGGAAATGATTGGATCTGAGAATGAAAATTTTGAGGAAATTCAGGGACCTAGGGACGATTCTGACAATTTCACCTACACATTGCTCCCCTAGAAATGACTATGCCGCGGACTATCACTCTGAATATCAAGGCTCCTTTTCATCTGAAGAACACACCACACCCCCACACCACCCAGAAAATACCAAAAAATGGAAACATTTGGAAATCACAAAAAAATTAAAAATTCAGAAAATTTCATAAAAATTGAAAGTGAAGAAGATCTGAAGAATTTGGATCCTGCTGTACGGGAAGCAATAGGAAAAAAATTGATTTTTGAACTTCCCTTTCTACAGGCCATTGAACACTTCCCCGATCTTAAAGGATTTGTGATAAACAAATTAACGATGAAAAATCAGGCAGGATTAGAACAAAGACCGAGAGACATATATTGTCAATGGCCTCCTCCTTGGTATTGAGGAGAAAAACCAAGAGCCGCATAGTGAAGCGGTTGCCCAGATTTGACTGTGAAATCAAAGACACAATCTTCACCCATGCTCGGATTGATGACGATGCACCGATCAATATCCTTCCGACCTCTGTATTTCATGAACTCAAACTCGGACCAATTCGGAAGATACGAGAGATTATTCAATTGGCGGACCGATCAATAAAAAGGCCGAGAGGATTCATTTCTGTCATCATGAAATTCCAAGGTGCTCCACTCAAAGTAGAATTCACGATCATTGATATTGAGCATCAAGGAGAATTCACCCAGTCTCCAATCATTCTCGGAAAGCCGTTCTTGGCATTGGCCAAAGTGAGTATTGATTGTGAGACTCGGGAAATCAATTTCACAGCATTGGAAGCACTTGGATCTGACCCTGTCTTTGAGGAATCACGATCTTCTGAGGAAACCCACAACCGTAACCATGAAGCGGTAGAAGAGCCCTACCCCGCAGCCACATCTGAGATAGCGGTTGTTGATGAGACTACTAGTTTAGAAAATCTCCCCCTACTCCATTCCCAACCACTCTCACCATGGAGAATCATGTATATGAATCATATGATCCGGAGACTTATGCATGGGCACACCCTGGGTCAACCTACTCTGACTACATGGATTACATCAACTCGACACATGAATGCTCCAACATCGAATCAATTGAGAAAGAGCATGCAGAGATTCTCCCCAGTATTTCAATTCCCGCGGATCTCAAAATAGACAAATCTTTCTACTACGATCCTGAAACATATGCATGGTCACACCCTGGAGGAACATTCTCTGAATATCTTGACCAGATCATCCCAAATCGAGAGTGCTCAAACATTCGGGAGACTAAGAACAAGCACACAGACCAAACACCAACCAAGGAGAATTTCAATGGGTATTCATCTGGATACTCAAGTGAACAGACACCTTCACGACGAAATAAAAAGAGAGTCACCTTTGACCTTTCGGAAAAGGAATCAGTTGATGATCCCTCATCAAGTCCGGAAAAGATGGTCTACATGAGTGAAGTTTGTTCGGCATCCCTAAAGCCATATCTTCGTAAGGATCCAAAACTCAATCCTCGTTGGACAACTCCCGTTCCTAACTACTACTCATCCAAAGCTGATGCTCCTGCCCTTTTCAAGTATACTGGAATTCTTTCGTATGAACTGACTGAGACCGGTGCTTCTGAGCTATCATCTGAGGACAAATCGATTGACCCCAAGAAGGAACGAATTCTGAGGAAACAATTGAAGAAACAAAAAGACATGAATACTTGGAGTATGTCCACCTTCAAATACTACTCCTCTGAGGATAATTCTGATGATGGATATCTTTCATCTGACTCAAACCCTTCATCCACTATCCATCATGATTTTTCTGAGGATGACACTGATTGTAGTTGGGAATCATATGCCTCATCTCCGACTCATCACTACCATCTCCCACCACAGGCTCACAAGAAGATCAGCCGAAAACCGTCTTAATCATCGGCTACCTACCCTCCCTCCCGACCACATCGGTCTTCTTGTACAGCTTCTTCCTCTACTTAGGCCAAGGCCTAAGTATAGGGGGGGACCGATGCCATTTGTATATACCATTTCTCTCATCACACTCCTTCTCCTGATCACTCCATCTCCACCCTTCTTCTATACTTAGGCTGACCAAAGCCTAAGTATAGGGGGAACTGACAACCACCTGTACATACTCTCCTCATTTACATATCCTGACCACCTCTTTTGCGCTCTTCTTCTATACTTAGACTGTGCACAGTCTAAGTATAGGGGGGGCGGACCATTGTATATAAATTTTCCACTCTCTTACGCTTAGCTCGAGCTATGTCTTCATTACGCTTCTTGTGCTTTGAGGACACGTCACTCGCTAAGTATAGGGGGGGTCTGTATATATACTTTGTATATATTTTACCCATATCTCGTACTTTTGCGTAAGTCTATATGTATTTACGGGGTGGGTTACTAATTTGAAAAACAAAAAAAAAACAAAAAAAACAAAGAAAAAAAAGAAAAAGATTTTGCCACTGACTTTGCCAAAATTTTTTTGAAAATGGCTTCTTATTCATTTTTGCATTGTCAAAAAAAATCCCTTGCATAAAAAAGTGTGTCTGCATTTCACACACCTGCACTTCATCCAACATCACATCCATTGGCATCTGTGAAAAGTCATTGGGTTCTGAACCAAGTTATGAGTAGAAACTGAGAGTGGTCTGGACTTGACCTTAATCCACCTAATTTACAGAGGAACTTCACCGAGAAATAGGATTTTAAGAGCTTCAGGTCTTTTGACTTAATTCTTTAAGTTCCACATGACAATGTGCAGCGTTTGACTCTTAGTGTCTAACCTGGTCTCTTCATTCAAGGGTACAACTCTAGAATAAGGAATTAATTTGTACTCTCGCACGATGCACTTAGCTCAACTAAGACGGGATGTTGGAAGACTGTGTGAGTCTCTTTTCTGGTAGCGTGGAAATCTAAAGACCGGAGTACGGGTTGAAATAAAGCTTCGGAAAAGGGATGGACGGCTAGGCACAATTTTTTCTAAGACCCCAAAAAATGTACGGAACAAAAAGATTCTATATCCATAGGGGCACAACAAGATCCAAGCAGAACCACCAAAAATTTCAAATACAAAGAACCACTACCAAATAAATATCTGACCAAAAAGGTCCAAGCTTCAAGAAACCTGCAGATCTTGGTGAAGACTCGGCTACACTGGCCATCTTCACAAGGAGAGGTGACTACACTGGCCACCCTCCAGTTCTTTTCTTTTCTTCTTCTAACTTCTCCCTCATTTGATTGTGAACACATCGCGACAGACCTTAGAAGGAAATACCTGACTCCCCGAGGATGAGTTGCTGGAGAGGAGAGGAGCATGGTAGTCCGGCATTCTGGATGAGAAGAGCTAAAACCCTTCACAACTTGAGTCGGTTGTTCAATGTTCATAGGGTATACTTTGGGAAGAGGATTGATCTAAGATGACTTCTGAGCCGAAACTGTGACAATGATGTGTAGAACTTGAGGGCTGTTGATTTTAAAATTCTAAGTCTCACAGAAGTTCCTCCACACTATTAATCCAAAGGTCGACTTTATTTCACTTTCACCTTCAGTTCATGGTCTTGGTATGGAACCCAATCTCATTTCACCTCATGGCATTTCTTTTTGATGCTTAGGGACGAGCATGGTTTAAGTATAGGGGGATGATGAATCTCGGATTCATCACTCTAAGTCTCATTTATTAAGCTCAAGTCCCTAAAAATCAACAGCATATTTGCATTTATTCTGCGTAATTAGCATTCATGCATGTTTTCATAAAAATGGTATTTTATCCATAATTTATGCACAAAATAAGAAGCCAAAAATCCAAGCCAAAAATGACCTGTAAATAGCCTAACTTCCTGGATTTTTAACTCATTCACGCTAACTCTGAATAATACAAAACCATTTCTACTGTGTACACATCACTAACAAGAATAAATGAAAAATACAAGAAAATCACTAACCCTGTTAAGTGGACCAAAAACCCAAACCCTAGTTTCATGATTTTCGGACTAAAAGCCACATATCTTCCCCATCCAGTGTCCGATTTGATCCTACTCACTTTTGAACTAATGCACATTCAATTACCTTCAAAACAAGACTAAGTTCAAGTGAATCGGAGCTCGTATGTGAAAGTTGGGTTTTGGGTCTCTTTTGTACATTGTATATTTTCGCGGGTTTTGACCTTGTATTTTATGTATATATTTTCTTTATTAATAAAAATCCAAAAAAATTAGTTTTAGATGCCTTTTATTTATCTCTGATTTATCTATATTTTTTTCGGATTTTTTATCTTTTTTAAAATTTTCAAAAAAAAGTATAAAAACCCAAAAATCAAGGTATTCTATGTACATGGGATACCCCAAAAATTCACTTTTTACATTTGACCGATTCTGGTTTTAATGTCTTCATAAACGATGTAGGTCTCGTCAAGACAAGAATTTTTCGTGAAGAAACTTTTTTGATCCGAGGTCATTTGCTATTTCTTTCTGATTTTACAAAAGAATTTTTCTTCGATTTTTCTGGTGCTGACACGTGGCCGCCCCAGAGGCCGCCACGTGTCATCGTTTTTAAGCCTTTTAATATTTGTTTTTATTAAAAAAATCAAAATCAGCCGCACGTGCGACACACGTGCCACCCAGGCACGTGCTCCGCACGTGCCCCATTCCTCCCCCTTGATTCGCCACGTGGCGCACGATTGGCCGTCCGATCTCGGCCGATCGGACGACCACTGTGCATCTTCCTTCTCCAACGAAATCTGCACGCCGCCCACGAATTCTCCTCCTTCCCCTTTGCAACCGGCCATCGCCAACTACCCCTGCATTCGCCGCAACGCCCTCCGCTCATCCCGCTCCTCGCCAACCACCGTCGACCACTCACCCTCTCTATTTAAAGACCTCCGACCCCCCTAACCCTCGCATCCGCCGACAGCGCAAGGATTGAGAAGGGAGGTGACAGAGCCCCCTCGCTCCCATCTCTGGTGAGATCCGGGGACCCTCCGGTCCTCGTTGCAGCGTGCCTCCGCCGTGATTTTGCCCCTGCTCCGCCTTGGCGTCGAGCCAACAACCTTCTTCTCCGACAAGCAAATCTGCCATCGATTCAACTACTGCGCCTCCACCTTCGCCTTCACGCATCGACAACGACTTCAGCAACACCTTCTCCAGCCTCAGCCTTCTTCTCCGACCGGGATCTCCCCGCCCCCTCGACTCCGAGCTCCGGCCAGCCGTCGAGTCAACGACGCCATACGCATCCGCCTTCGCCGCTGCTCCTCCATCAACCTCCATCGACTGCTGCCTTCTTCACCGGCTTCCCATTGGAGCACCTCCAAGCCACGTCATCGATCAGAGGCTGCCCCCTCGACTCAAGCCGCAGCCCTTCCACGCCTCCAGACTTCCATCGACAATACCAGCGCAGGAGCTCCGCCTCTCCGTAGCCCATCGCGCGGCCGGGCGCTCAGTCCTGAGACCCCTCACGTACGTGCGAGGCACGTGCGTCCGAGGGGGTCATCAGCAACCGTCATCAGCCCTGGGACACGTGCTCCGCATGTGACCTCGGGGTAAATTTCTCTGAACCCCCCATTTATCATCCATTTTACGCCAAGGTCCCCCTTCAGTCCAAGGGCACGTGCCCCACACGTGCCCCTTGGAAAACTTGCAGTAACGCCATCCCCTTTATCGATAATTAACTATCGATCTCTCAGTGCATTAAATTTTATATAGTTATTAATATTTATTGCAGAAAGACCCCTATGTTCCTCATTTATTTTGAACCTCTACATGACATTCATTTATTATTTTAAAAATAGCTTGATGTTCCTCACTTAATCCTCTACATCTGGACATATTGAGAATATTTATGTGATAGATGGTTAATTAATAATCAATTATTTTGTGGAATATTGTGATTTTTTCCCATCTTATGCTCTGAAATTTCTAATTAATTAACTGTTACTCTAAAAATCTTAAAAAATTAAATATTGTAGAGATTGTTTTGGTTAACATTGTGCCCAAAAAGAATTGCATTTGCATGCATCATTTGCCCTGTAAAAATCATTTTGCATATTTCACTATTTAATTTTTAATAGGTATTAGATCTCACATTTTTGAGGTTTAGGATTTTTCTAAGATCAATCACCTAGTGATAGATCTTAGATAATTTTGGTTCTCGAAAATAATAGGTTTGGTATTTATTATAATTAAATTTTGAAAATCATTCTGTTTGCATTTAAAAACCCATAAAAAATTCATATTGCATCCAAAAATTCCAAAAAAAAATAAAGTGCATCCATTTCATCATAATCTACATTGTGGCCAAGTTTTGTATTTTTCGGTCATCGTTTGAACATAGCCGACATTTTCGTCCCTAAAATAGGCCAAAATGGCATCTCGCGTCCATTATTTGCATTGAAAATTCCAAAAAACAGACTGCCTCAAAAACCGAAAACGAAATTGGATAGACACAACTCTAGGTTGTTCCTTTGCCTCCTTGTGATCGACCTTGGGACTTGCCCAAGTAAAATAAACATAAAAACCACTTGATTAAAATTGATTAAAAATTTGTGGTTATTTCTTGACCGTTTCCGATCGCCGCCTACAATGAACGACATTTATTATTTTCATGCACTAAGATTAAAAACAATTCCTTAACTCGGCATTTTCGGATCCGTCATCATGCATCCAAGGATAGGTGGCTACACTGGTTACTGTCCATTCTCTTCTCCATCTCCTCTTCTTGAGTTGGTTGTACTTAAACTTAGAAGGGAATAGCTCCGCTCCTCAAGGAAAGAGTTGCTAGACTGGGGGATTGGAGTTATCATGTTGAGAGAGGCTGTTTCTTTGCTACTTTTGAGATGGAGAGCTATATTTCACTTACACCGTACAAGTAAAGATTCATAGTCATAAGAATTTGTGTATGCGGACTTGTTCTGACCTGATTGTTGAGGCGACCTGAATAGGAGTCTTGTGGAACTTGAAAGCTGTTATGTTTTAAATCCATTTCCCAATAAGGTTCCGCCACACTAAAAATCTAAAGGTCTGACAGAGCTCCAAACTACAATATTATGAAAATAAGTCCAATACTTAAAATTGTCCTAATTTCTTTATTTTTCCTTTCTTTTCTTTATTCACTTATTATTTCAAATAAGTATTTGCTAAGGGACTAGCAAAGGTAAAGCATAGGGGATAATGAATACGCATTTCATCATCTTTATTCACTTATTTTAGCTTAAAATCTCTTATAAGACACATGTATATATTGATAAATCCGTATTCTTACTCACTTGCATGATTGCGTAAATATTGTACATATATTATTATTTTAACCTAAAATAATTAAAGAAAGAAAGAAATGAAAAATAAAGAAAATAAAAAGGTCGTATATATGTAATAGATATAGGCTGACCAGAAACCTGAGAGAAGATCAAAACTTGACCTAATCGACCAGGAATAAAGTAGGGGGAGATAAGGTCCATCAGAAAATCCAAAAAAATGTTTTGTAAATACTTCTCATTTATTCTTTGTGTATTTATATAAAACTAACACTATTTTATTTGTACATAAATTGACCTCAAATTAAATATTTTTCAAAAAAAATTGTAAATAAAAATATTTTCTAAATAATAAAAATAATTGCAAAATTAAATCATTTACCGGATAAAAGTAACCACATCCAAAAAAGCCATAAAACAATAATTGAAAGACCAATTATGGCACCATATGAACTCGAATTGAATCAAACTAATTCCATTGCATTCGAAATTAAATTAACTTTAAAATGACAGTTGTTTCATAATTTTTGGAGTTATGGTTTGAAAGTTGATTTTATGGGTTGATTTTCACAAATTTATCATTTTTTATTGTATTTATTTATAAGTATTATATTTGTAAATAGTTATAAATATTTTTAGTATATATTTAAAATAAAAAAATAATTTTTTTAAATCATAAAAAACTAATTTCCTTATTTAACTATGTATATAATGTACTATATGTTTATAATATATGTATATAATAGATATTCTTAAATAACCACCACAAAAAATTAAATAATTGACATTTATTATTTAATTAAATAAAGTGAAGAAATTAATTATTTAATTATTTATTTATGTAAATAATTTTATTAACTCCACTGTTAACTTCCTAATCTTTATCTCCATTCATATTTTCCTTATCTTTATCTCCATTCAAATTTTTGAAATTCAAATTCAATTCTTTTTCCTATTAATATGAATCCTTCTCTCTTACTTCAATTTGATCAATATTCGGTGAGAGGAGCCTAATCTCCAAGAGCTTCTTACTGTAGAAATATGACTAACCTTGGAGTCATCCAGTGACAGTGAGTCGGTCTTCGTCGATGCCATTACGTCATTATCCGCTCCCACGATGAGATCTATTTTTTCTTGTTTTTAATCTAGGGTAATCATAGTTTAATTTTTTGTATTTTTAATTTTGTTATCATTTTTTATTTCTAGATCTTAGTTAATCTTTTTTAATCAGCCATCACGATTCGATCCACCCTCGATTTCGTTCTCATAATCATTTTATCGATCTCTCCATGTTCACATTCTACCTCATGCAAACACTCAACTCCGGTCATGCACGGTGATCAGAGACTCGGATCTATCTTCCATTTCACCGGATCCGCATCCACTCACATTTTTCGCATTTTATTTTGGAACGAGCTGTAGTACTCGAGTCGGATATCTCTTTTTTTATTGCAGGTTGACATGAATTTCAAAAAAAATTACAAAAAATAATAGAAAAGGGTTTCTATAGTTTCTATTTTTACATTAAAAAATAAAAAAAGTCTATGTAATTTTTTAAAGAAAAAACAACAATAAAATAATCTGAGTAGCAGGTGGCGCCTGCCGCTCATGTTGCCCACCGCCCTTCCGTCATCGCTCGCCAGCCGCCTCCTGCTCCAACTACGCAAGCTCCACTGGCACGGCGGAGCACCGCCACCAAACACCACATATCACCGCGGCCACCTGCATCTCTGCCAACCTGGAAAAGATCTACGTCAGTCCCAGAAGCACCGCCTCCACCCTTCGTCAAGCCCCAGATTCCATCACCCAGATCTGCCACACGAGGACGTGTGTCGCTTTCGTCGTCCATCCTCATTAGCTTCGTAGCCTAAGTTCGTCACCTCCTTGTGAAAAGGAGATAGCCACCGCATCTGGAGTGAGCCACATCACCCTCTACCTCCACCCATCAACGTTGTCACACATCTCCTTCAACCTGCTACAACCACATATCATCTCTGCCACCTGAGGCGGAGTTCCACCACCTTCACCATCGCTCCTTTGTCTATCTCACCGAAGGCACTGCCGACCGCCTCCCGCTGCTTGCTTGCGAAGGAAGAAATCTGCGACCGCCTTTCCTTTGGGCGTAAACGAAGAATAGAGAACCCTAGGGGGACACTAATAAATTTGGAAAAAATTCATTATGCTCCCAGAAGTTATCAAAATTGCTAATCAACCCCTACAGACTCAAACACGTATATCACACGTTCATACTAAGTAATTTACACCTTTTGCCCTCTATTTTATTTCCTGTTAAATTTTCATTCAAAAACTTGGAATAATTAAAATTCAGTCCCTATTATCCATACCTTGATTTGCAAGCTCTTTTCATTGAAATAAGTGTTTTTATTGCAATAAATTATCCAAATTTCTAGTTAAGTTCATGTCACTTGTTTCTTCTTTGCATAAAATTTTCATTGCATTTTATTTCTATGTGATATTACTAAAAAATAAAAAAAGCATTGTATATTTCCCTATTTGAACTTTGAAAATTCATAAAATATTAAATATTGCGTAAAAATTAAAAAATTAGACCAGTTTTTTCTATGCATTTTATTTTCTATCGATTTTTCATGCATTAATCATTTTAAAACTCAAAAAATGCAAAATACTAAAAATCTTAAAAACATCACAGAAAATTATCGAAAAATCCAAAAATAGTAATTACAATTCCGATTTGTAAATAATTTCCTTAAGTTTTTAGGAAAAATAATTTTCATAAATTTTACATTTATTTGGCATTTTTAAATAAAAAACATGTTTGCTCGCTATTTGCATTTTTCCCTATTTATGTTCATTTTAAAAATCGAAAAAATCTAGAAATCTCTGAAAACTACAAAAATAAAAAAATCATAAAAAATACAAAAAGATTTTGTTTGGATATTTTAAGAATTTTTGTCATATTTAAAAAAAATCAAAAAATATCCATTATCTATTTTTGTATATAATTTTTTTTAAAATTATATTTTTGAAAATTTTAAAAAGTATAAAAATAAAATCATTAAAAATTTGAAAATAAAAAATAAAAAATAAAAAATAGAAATAAAAAATTTAAAAAACTAAAAAAACAAAATCCTACAAAAACCAAGATAGTTAGCATTTGAGATTCCTTTTTTTCTTTAACTAATTTATCTATTATTTGAATAACTATCAGGAATTGTAGTCTCCTTTTGTTTGATCTTGTTCTATACAAATTAATTAAATGTAAAAAATACTCCTGCTACATTATTCCTTTGTAATTAATTTAGCTTAAGAAAAAAATTTATTTCTTAATGAGTGATTGGGTTGCAATGATACTTGTTCACAATTTATTTAATTAAAACCAGAGAAAAGCATGTTAACAGTACCCCTTCAGTGTTGACCTATGGTCTTCCGACCATGTCATAGTGCCTCTGGCCGACTGAGCACCTCATTGTGGCTGAGCGAGTCGTGCGACGATCGGGCTTCATTTGAAGCCTAACGTAAGCCACCACCTCCGCCCAATTTCCACTCCGTTCAGGTAACTGCTCTTCCCTTCTTTCCCCCCATTTGTCTTCTATTTTTATCACCATCTACGACCATCGCCATAGTCACCGACCACCTCACAACCTCCGCCAGACCACCTCCATCCTTACGACCTACTCCGCTCAACCTCTCGCCTTATCCAGAGCCCTGACCACCTCACTCCCGTCCTATCAGCTTCGTCGGAGAAAAAGAATCGGTCCCCCACCCCTCCACCTCCTTGGGACCTTATTTTGCTCACAAACCTCACGCACACACTCTCTTCGGCTAAATCTAATGCTTGCAGGTCCTACTCATGAATGGATGAAGCTCACGCTTCCACGTTGATCTCGAGTAGTAGCTCCGATTACCCTCCACTGTCTCACATCTCCAGCCACCATCAATTGTTCATCTCCCCTTCAGCTCATTCAAGACCTCCTGTATCATTCCTGACCATCAAGCTCACGAATGGAGCTGGGAGGAGCTTTAAGGGGCTTGCTGGAGTCCAATCCCCTTATCGCAACAGGAGGCGAAGCACGAAGAAGAAGGTATGGTCTGATCATTTAGATCGGACGGCTCAGATGTTGCCCCAGCCTCCTTGCGTAACCTACAGTCTTGGGTGGACCAAGCTACCCATCGATCCGCCAACAACCGCCACGTGGACTAAGCTTGCACTTCGCCCACCGAACCTGGCCCCATGTGCTCTGTGTGTGTGTGGGGGGGATTACAACACTGACCCTAGAACTTGCATGAATCACATCCAGGTCCTCGAGGTGCTTGCCTCATGTGCGTGCCTGGGTAATTTACATGGTCCAGCTGACTATGACAATTGTATAAGGAATATTTATAGGGAGGCCCCTCTAGCTTCTAAAAATTGCAAACAAGTCCCTCTAGGGGCCTATTTATGATATTTATCCATTTATTTTCGTGCATTTTATTACATTTATGCCCTTGCATTTTTTGATCATATCTTGAGCATTCAGACTCCATTTCAGTTGATTTCAATTCCATTTTGTTGCTAACTTTATTCTCTATCTAATCCTTTATTACTATTTTGATACATAATTATACATATTGTATTTTAAGATCCATTGTGTCAATTGTGCTCAAATTCTTAAAGCCATTAATCCATTTTGATGTAGCTTTTATCTCTGAAATTAACCTCTATTTTATTGCTTCTTGATTTGAAAATTTTAGGATATATTTGTACATTATTTTCTGTATGATCATCTATTGCATATTCTACACCATGCAACTCCTTTTAATTTCATCTAAAACCAAATAAAAATTTCATGCGTCATATTATTTTGTCTTTATATCATTTTTGGTACATTATGCATCTGCATATGAAGACCTAGGTTTAAAATTTAATCGATCATTATTTTTTCAGTAATTTTCAATGAATAAATGAGGAGCCCATGTCCTTGAGTTCAACCTTGGTACACTTACAGAGTAAACTAATTGCCACATAGTCGAAGTTGTGGTCTTTGTTGAATCGAAATCCGTCTCCTGTGCTACAACAACTATAGCTTATTAAAGATACGATTTTTCGGTTCATCATCTAGCTGATGCTTAACAACCTGAAGTTGAGAAATAAAAGGAGAGGCCTCATAGAACTCCTAGGAAGAGGCCCTACAATGAGTTAAATCCTCCTCGAAGATATGTCTTTAGGGACATGATTGCACTTGCATATAGGTTGCTGAAGAGGCCAGTCCTCCACAGTCCATTTACAAGGATGCTATTACATGATTAGAATACAAATAGTGAAATCCTACTATTTATAATGATATGTATTATATTCACAAGAATCGAACATGAGAGCTTGTCAAGATGCAAAAGGGGAAGAACATTATCGTATGCAAATGAATCTTCAAAAAAAAATAAGAATATAAAGTAGTTAAGGCATCAAATCTAGTACACATTTAGTTATAAAAAGAAGCATTCAGAAAAAAAGCATGGATTACAAAAAAATAATTACTCTCATTGTGTGGCACGTATCCATCAGAGTGATACTAGATCCTATGCCATATCAAAACTTTAAGATAAAACAGTTAGATGTGGAGATGGTTTTTTTTTCATGGTGAACTCAAAGAAAACATCTAGTGAGCTAAGCAGAGGGATTCACATTTCAAGGCAAGGAAGATCAAGTGTGATGATTGGACATGTCCTTATGTGGGATCATACAATATCCCAATAAATGGTGTCAAAGGTTTGACATCATCATGGCTATTCTTGGGTTCAATGAGATTTCCTATGATTGTTGTATTTATTGCAATACGATGGAGCATATGATCTTCATCTATTTATTACTTTAGGACAATGATATGTTGATTACTCTTATGAATAAAAGTCATGTCAATGATATGAAGAAGCTCCCTAATTCAAAGTTTAGCACAAAGATTCTTGGTGCAACAAAGAAGATTTTAGGGATAGGAATTATCAACGGTCATGCCGAAGGAAAACTCTTCTTATTTCAAGAATTACATTGAAATACTCTTAATGAGATTTGGGATATCTACAACAAAACATTAAATACTTTATCATCTATAAGTATTCATCCTTTAGTATCTCTTGCACCTCAATCTGATGCAGAAAATGATACCATCTCATGAATTCCCAATGCCAGTGAATCTGGGAGTGTTACATATGGCGTAATGTGCATAATATCATATATTACTCATGTTATAGGGATTCACATATCATGGCAAGGAAGATCATGTGAGATGATTGAACAAGTCCTTTTATGGGCCCATATCGTATCCCAAGAAACGGTATAAAAGGCTTGATAGCTTCAAGGCTAGTCTTAGGTTAAAAAATATTTAGTATGATTGTTGTATTTACCGTAACCAGATGGATCATGGGTTCTACATCTATTTGTTTCTTTAGGTCAACTATATGTTGATCGCTACTATGAATATAAGTCATCTTAGTCATCTAAAGAAGCTCCTTACTTCAAAGTTTAGCATCAAATATCTTGGTGCAATAAAGGAGATTTAAGGAATGAGAATTATCGGTGATCATATAGAAGGAAAACTCTTCTTATCTCAGGAATTATATTGAAAAAGTCCTGATGAGATTTGAAATGTCCACAATAAAGGCATGAATACTTCATATTCTATTAAGTATTCATATTTTAGCATCTTTTGTACCTCCATCTACTGCAGAAAAGGATACCATCTCTTGAATTCTCAATGCTAGTGCATTTCAGAGTGTTATGTATGCCATGGTATGCATATTATTAGATATCGCTTGTATTATAAATATTGTTAGAAGATTCATAGGGAATCTCAGAAAGAAGCATTGATAATAAATTTAATGCAATTTGGATATCTAAAGGAACATTTGATATTGGCCTCATCTATAGAAGTTGTTCAAAATATTTGATTATTAGGTATTCTTATTCAAACCATGATACAAATGTTTACGGTAGGATATTAGTGACATGTTATGTTTTTACTTTTTGGAGTTTTGCTATTAGTTGGAAGGCAATTCACAACTTTTAGTTACCTTGTATACCATAGAGGTAGAGTATGTTATTATGATAGAAGTACTTAGTTATTTAGTTGAAATACTTAGTTGGAGGTTTCGATCTACAACATGATCCTGTTATTGTATATTGTGCCACTCTTAACACAATATGCCTAATTAAGGATCAAGTGCATGAGAGCATAAGCATATTTATATTATGTTCACTTCATTTCTTTATAACAAGATGATAAAAGTGAATAAAAGTGGAAATACAAATAATCCAGCTGGTGTTTAAAAATGTTGTCTATGGTAGGAAATTCAAGCATTACTTGGACTTGTTCAAATAGATTGATGACAATATCCATTGGAGGAGAAGGCGATAATGGAGTCTGACAATTATTGTTATTTCTCTTTAGAGGATTCAAATCAAAATAGAGATTATTGAGAAGACTTGATGTCATGACCCCGATTCTGGGTCTTCAGATTATACTATTTACCCGATCTATTTGCTTGGTATTTTATTCGTAAATAATAGATAACAATAATAACAAATTGAACAAAATGCTATAAAGAACACATCTCACAATTTTCCATTTTCAACATAAAGGTTAGATAACAAATTTCCCAACTATATTCTTTTACATGTACATCAAGATGAAAGAAAAGAACACCAAATAACTATAACTAGCTTAGACTAGAAGCTACTACTATTGACTGGCAGTTTAGCTAAGGTCCCTGTGATGGCTGACTGCTGTTTGTTGGGTTTCTAGAAATCACCGGGAAAGATTAACGAGTGCAAGTAATGAAGAAGAGAAAGGACAAGCATGGTAAGTTAGCAAAACTTACTATTCTAAGAAAAAAAATTCAATTTCTTCTCATTAACCCATATTCCTCTATTCCACATCGGAGATTAATCCAGGTGATTTATCTCAACTCTCATGGATTTCGAAGTTGTGGACACTTTGACATTGGAGGTTGTGTTGATCTTATGAACTTATACCATCACATGTCGCCTTAACTAATTTTCTAATACTACCCCAACAATTTTCTTTTATTCCATTATTCAGGATTTTCAACCCCCAACCCATCAGACAAGGAAACATACCATCCTCGAGAACTCAATTTCTTAAAATCACATGCTAATAACATTTTAACAATTTTTTGTAAATAATGAACCAAGCATATGAATGTTCTTTATAATGAAGAACGGAATAGACAAAGATTTTATGTAATTTAACTTAAAAATCCAACAAGAAGAGGTAGAATTCCTTTACACAGTTGCCCAAATATGTTGGGCATGCATAATAAATTATTTGAAATGAGTGGTACTCAGGCTACCATTCGAGAGATTGACTAACTAAAGATGTAGTTGTGCCTATGTGGAGGCAAGGGTTGTTTAATAGCACTTGGTTCATGATAATATATTTAAAGACACTATAATGAATTATTAAATGTTATTAACCTGTGATTTTAAGCAACCATGTCCTCGAGCATAGTGTGCTTCTTTGTTAGATATGCTGAGGGTTTGAAAACCCTGAATATTGAAAAAAATGTTAGAGTAGTATTGGAGGATTGATTGAGGCGATATGCGATGAAATAAGCTCATCAGATCAATGCAACCTCCAATCCTAAAGTGTCCACACTTTAGGGTCCATGAGAGGTGAGGTAAATCACATTGACTAATCCCACATGTGGAATACAAGGAATATGTATTAATGAGAAAAAATTGAATATTTTCCTTGAGTAGTTAATTTTTATTAACTTACCACGCTTGTTTACCTTTCTCTTCTTAGGGTAGGTTGCTATGTAAACTTTATATTGTGATCGAAAAATTGTGAGATGCTTTCTCTATAGCATTTTTTTGTAGTCTATTTTTGAGTATTAACTATTATTATTGAATAAAGTTATTGTTGATTAACCAGATCTAGTAAAGGGGAGGATCCGGCGACTCAGAGTTTGGGTAATGACACTTGAATCCTTACCTATTTTGTTCACTCATTACATTGCAAGATCATTATGTGACATCCCTCATGACCATATCATACAAAATCGACCATCCCAACACGAGCTTGGGAGCGTGTTGGTTTCTAGTGAAGAGCTTATGTGCCTCCCTAATGTGGAATTGGGGGCAACATCAAGGAAACAACATTGAGACGTTCTATTTGTAATGAGATTAGCGGATTTTCTCTTTTAAGGGTATTTGTCCATAGGGGTTGCTCTATAAAACCCACTAGGGTTAGGGAGCTTTGTTTACACTATTGTTGTTGTGAGTAATAGAGCAAACATGCATAAGACGATAAAAAAAGCAAGAACGTAAACACACCAATATACAAGGTTCACCCATAACTTGACTACCTCCTTTAGCGACGATAACCACTTTCGCTATTTGTAAAGAAGAAAAATATAGAGGATACTGAGAGCCCTAATACTATGGAGTTTTTGTACTAATCGCAATACAAATGGATCCCAGATGCATCCAAATCCAAGTACCCATATAGAAATTTCATTTTGGGACAAGTGTTGGCTCCTACAAGTGCTCATTATGGTGGGGAGGGGGGGTATAGGTTCGTTGACCGAGTAACGAAATCCTGTGCTGGTAGGGTATCGTGGTGTGGGGGGGGGGGGATTAGATGGTTCTTCAACTGGATTCGACAGAACAAATGGTTAGGGTTCTAGGCATATCAACAATATACCTTTCTACCAGTATATTTGAGAGAGACCCAACATCACTGCTAATGATGTAGCCTAATTATAGATGAAGCTTGTAAATCATGTATTATAGTTCTTTCGTTCTTTAATTAATTGTTTGATCCATGTTCTAATTCCTCTACATATAACATTTAAGGAATACCAATATTAATATTATCATGTTGATATAGTCAGGCTCTTAGAATAAAACAAATATTTTATACCTTACACTTATCAATATTAAAATATATATCAATACATATGTTAGCATTGTTCCATACCGCGTTCTTTTACTCCAGTTTATAATTTATCAACCAATTCATAACATGTGAATTACTTGTACTAGGATGTTTTCCGCGCTTCGCGGTGGTACTGAATTCAAAGTTTTGTATGTGAATTCAAAGAGGAATTCATAAGAATATATCAGAAATTAAATTATCAGTTGGCTCTGAATCTCATTTTTTCATAATATTAGGAATATCATTACTTTGAAACTCTGATGTATTCACCACAATCGATGTATAATACTAGTAACATTAATTATTATTAGATAAAACATATGGAAAACATAATAGCGTAATATTTAATTGGTAATATATTTTCTTTTTATGCTAAAATTTGGAAAATAAATTTTATTAAGAAATCGAAATACCAAACCATCTCAACTAAAATATTTTTTAAATGGTATAAATGAATATATTTATCTTTAGTGTATATTTTCTAGTCTTTTATCTTAATTTTAATATGCAAACTATGATTAAAATGTAAGTACTTATCATACCGTGAGGAAAAAAATAATGAAATGGGTAAATGGAAAAAATAAAATAAACTAGGTAGTTTGGATTAGCCAATCAGTAGTCGGCACAATATCGGGGGAAAGGTAAACTTTATGTATATACACATTGAAAGAAATGAAATTTAAATCGTACTAGTTTCAAAAAATAATGAATTTAAGGAAAATTAAAATTTATTTTATTATTTTTGAAAATAGGATGCCATAAGTAAAATTATAATTTTTTATTTGTAGAAGATTTTATTAGCTTCAAAAGAGGTATTATTAGTATTTTGTAGGATTTTATATAATATTTTATAATATATTCATAATATTTGAATTTTTATAATTTTTATTTAGTATTTAATTTATTTTTTAATATGATCAAATATGTAATAAAGTCTAACTAATACAATTTTTATAAACTTTATGAATATATTTAGATATTTATGGTTTTTAAAGTTAAAAAAATTACTTTTATTTTTATTTATCAATAATAGATTTTTTGTTTTTTTAATAATGTTCTTATATGTATATATTATAAGGTATTATAGTATAATTTTTCTATAATTATACTATATTATATATTATATGGTAGTGAATGTATTAAATTATTATTTTAGTTAATTAACATTTTTAATGTTTTCATATATTTGAATTTTTTATTTTCTTTTCATTTTTTAATAGTTTTATGTTTTGTAAAAATATACGAAAAATATAGATAATATAACTTTATTTAATTTTTTAGAGATTTACATTTTTTATGAATATTCAAATTTAGAAATCCGTTTTTCAAACCATTTTTTGAAAAATATCAAATCAAAATAATTTTGCAAATTGAGTTGATATAGTATATAATGAACTATTGGGAACTTAAATTTTTTTGTTGGATTTTCATATTATGTAGATTATTTATTTTATATTTAGTAAGATATAGAAATTTAATTCTTCCAACATTTGGGTATAAGTGTTAATAGGAGTAAATATAGAGGGTGTAAAAAAAATTCAAAAATGCCACTACAACAAAATGGTCTTGCGGTGTTGAAACTGCTGTGACAGAATGGTGACTTGTAGTGACGAAAAAGGCTATTAAGACAACCACTTCATCACCACTAATGCATCTCTAAAAGATGCATCACCACAAAATCTGGTGACAACAAAGTTGTTACAATGTTTATTTCGACACCTATTTTGTCACTACAGTCATGAAAGAACAATATTTGTAAAGATGGATAAATCTATCTCTACAACCTCAAGTACCTAGAATTTCAATTTAAATGGAATATATTTTGTCTGGAAGAAACCACATAAATATCAATAAATATGCACATGGATTATGCCAACAAGTATGTATTTATAATACTATCACTCTTGCTTACAAATTTGCACGTTGATTAAAAAGAAAAAAAATACATAAATACACTATTCGCCTATAAAATAGAACCCGAGTATCTACGGTTTCCCTCATTCGATTCCACACTCACAACAATAATCCTACTTCCCTTCAACTGCTCCCCAATCATATTTGATGGCAACCTCATCTCCAGTGAACCGCTCTTACTTGAAAGTTGGAATAGAGGCTTGCCGTCGCCAAGAGATGCTCCCACAGTCTGTCGTGATTCTTCTTCATATTTTCTAGTTTGTTGTTTGTAGATTACTGGCAGGTTTTCTCCTCTATGGATAGATAGCTGACGGGGTGATTGTAGGAACCAAAGCCGCTCTTTACCTATCGAACATGTTTCTACAACTTAGAATGGCTGATATTACAGTTGTTGAGTGAGAGGATGCTTCTGCAGGCGAGAGCCAACCTCTAACACCTGAAATGAAGGATCCACATGCAAATATCCAAAATACGGGGCTTATTCTCCTAAATAAAGTCTAGGACATCAAATCTCCAACACATGATATGATCAAAACATTCCCATTAGTTTCATCCATATATCTCCAAAAATTAACTTGTTTGGCTTCATGTGAAGAATAGCCTTTTTTTTAGGTTAGCGTGTGTACGCAAGCCTACCAGTAAGAATAATTATAATCCGAATATACCCATTGCACATCAATTTGAATTGAAGAACATAATAGCCTCCAAGAATCAATGCATACGTGTCGTGAACTGACCGAGCACAAGATGATGTTCCAGAAGTTGATATGTGCAATTCACATTGAGCTTGTTGTTGCAATATTGGACACGATAACTTTTATACCTATGAACAAGAAAGTGATGAATCCCCATTCATCACTCTTTATTCTTTTATTTTAGCTAATTATCTTGGCAAAGCATCATGTAAATAGTTATAAACACAATAACTTAGCAATAAACATGCATGTGTTAATATCTCATAATTAGCATGTATTTGTGCAAAAATAAAAGAATAAAGAATAAAAGAAAAAGAAGGAAGTGTTTAGAATAAGTACTGAGTGACCTATATTGGACATGTGAGCCCACGACGAGCCATTATGCAATAAATGTTATTGCGAATATCATTCCCTAATCTGAAATGAAGAATAAATAATTTGCATAATAGGTCCCTCTGTACAATTAGGGTTATGTACCATGGCTATCTTAATGATCAAACAGCTGTTGATTCAATAATTGAATCATAGAGGCTGGTGCTTGGATGAATATCTAAAGAGTTAGATTGAGGACTCATCAAGCACCGTCAAATGATTGTTAAGATGTGATCTCCAGTCTGAGTAGGAGATGTCAATCCTTTCTCACATAGGCTGATATCTGATCGAACTCTTGATGCAGGTCCTCTGCATAGGAATAGAGATTCGGAGGTGTCAGATTAGTTAGGTCAAAGAGTTGACTTAACGAGATCGAGATAACCAAAGTCCTATGTTGAATGCTGTCACAGCATAGGCACGCATCCTCTGACCGGAGACAGATGTATTGCTATATGTCTGAGTATGTACATTTGGCAGACCAATAGGTTGATGACCTAACCAAGGTCTATACACCGGCGAGCTGGTGTGCATATAAGGGCATATGAGTAATACGATCTCTCAAAGGGATCATACAGGTTCACTACTGAACCGGAAGACATGAGCTCACTCATGAGATATTGGGAAGAATCAAATTCCGTGCACAGTCGTCTCGCTTTGAAAGCTTGACTGAATTTGTAGGTTTGATATATACTTTTGGAAAGTATATGATCAAGACCTAGGTATGATATATGTTTTTGGAAAGTATATGATCAATACCAAATCCCAATGATCAAATGAGAAACTTGGTGATCAAACCATGAAGAAGACAGTGTAAAATAGATCTTGATCTTCGAGTTGACCATGGGTCTTCCAGTATGCAGGATGTACAGGTATTGGGAATACCTGAGGGTGATGTGATCATAAACGATTGTATATCCATGATGCTTCCATTCCGAGGGAGTGATGAAACAGGTCTGGATTTTAGTGACTCCTTTCAGTAGAAGCGATCCGATCTTAGTCCAAGTGTTGGACATTGGTCTGAATGAGATTCAGATTCAATGAGAAGATTGGATTTGCGGTCTTGATTTAATCAAGCATCTGTGGGAGGTTCGTAAGATCTGGATTTGAGATAAGATCTCAATATCCAAGTCACTATACGTGGAATAATACAATCGCCCTGTCCTTATCTCCAAGTATCTGCGGAGAAAGCACATTATTCATGAAAGGGTTCAAGAATAATTCTTTTGATGAAATATCCAAGCAAGGACTTGATGATTAAATGAGATTTAATTATCAAGCTTAAATATGAATATGATTCATATTGTGAAAATGATTATCTAAGATAATTAAATGGGATTTAATTATCAAGGATTAAGAGAATGTGGATAACACTATCCATGATATATGTGTGTTATAAATGTGATTTATAATATACATATATAAGAGAGAGAATCTATGTAAATAGCATTTGTTAATTAATAGTGTGGATTGGATTCACATTAATTAATTAATTGGAAATGTAATTTACAAATTAGTTTGGGTTGTGAATATAATTCACATAATGTTCAATGGCATGATTGAAATATTCACAAATTAATTTGGAATTAATTTGGTGAATAATTTTGCAATAATAGTTATTGCAATTTATTAAGAAATAATAAGATAAAATAAAAGGAGACAAAAATAACCCCCTATGATTTAGGGAGGTTAGTTGACTCCCTTTTTGTTGTCACATTATCTCTTAATTAGTTAAATTAAATTATGTTGATAATGTTGCAACATATTTTAATTTAAATTAATGTTGTTGGTTTTAACCAACAACAATCATAGCCATTGATTTAGCATGGACCAAGCATTGCCCTTGGATCCATGTGTCCCATGGATTGAGATCCATTGGATCCTAAACTAGTATAAAAGGAGGGCTAGGGTAGCCTTTCCAAGGGAACATAATCAAGAGTTGTAAATGGTTGCAACTCTCTCTCTCTCTCATATTCTCGCCCTCTCTTTTTCTCTCCTCCAAAAGATGGTCGTCCATCTTGTGTTGAGAAAGGAGAGACTCTCGATTTATTCTTCGACGCTTGGATCTTCGTCAAGGATTGCGGGAAGGACGCGACTCATCATCGTGCCCGCAAGTGCGTTCTTCGTGGGTCGGACTTGAGACAGGAGGATCTCTACTTTGGGATCTCACGATCGCAACCACGCTTCAAGAGGTATTCTTTATACTTGTGGTTTGATGAAACGATCCGAGAAGTGTTCTCGTGATCATGTGGTTTCATCTTTAAAGTTAAAAATTTTAATTTCCGCTGCATCTAGCATCTAGACGACTAGTTGCTCTGATTGCATACGATGCGATCGACACGCTTCCGTGATGCGCTTGAGGATTCACAATATCCTTCAAGTGGTATCAGAGCCAGGTTGAATAAGGTTTTGGATATGATCCATACACCTTAGACGATTTGGTTCTTGAAAGGGTTGCGAAATTTTACTGCATTTCATTTTTTCGCACCTCTGTAAAATTGAATTTTTCGGCTCTGTTTAAAATGTTTAAACACAAAATTTTCAATTGGATTGTGTTCCCCATTAAACAAGGAAACCATAGGACTTGAGTTTACTAAATTTGGACTTCATTTGCTCAAGATATGGCTTTTTGAATATGTCTATATTCACTGTTGCGGGAACTGCGGATTTGAACGTAATTAATGAGATAATTACGGTTTTAATCCGCCTTAAAATGCGTGAATTATCACTTGGGTTCTTTAATAAATCAAATAGGCAATCTTTGGAAACTGAGTTTGCATTTTTTGGATTTAAATTGATCAAGATAAGTTAATTTTAGTGATTGGGGGTCACTGCTGGAAATTAACAATTTCTTGATCTTGAACCTTGTGATATGTCATTCAATTGTCATGATGAAAATTAATTGTTAATTTTCTGGAATAATTAGTGATAAATATTTGTGAAATATTTAAAGAAATAATTATTTCATTGAATGACATTTGCCTAAACCACAATGATAAGATATTAGATCTTGATCATTGGTTCATCAACAAACATTGCTTTCATGAAAACCATAGTTAATCCTACAATTGTTGTAGGATAACTTTTACATGAAAAACCCTTTTGCTTGAATAGGATTGGGGATTTGTCTAGCAAATCTCCTTATAATCAAAAATGTTTTGATTTATATTTATGGTATAATTTCGGTTGAAAAACCGATGAACATCTCAAAGTACATGATGGTCTATCTGGTATTATCCTTTCCCGAGGCGGATGTGGTGCCTAGTCGGAGAGCATTGAGGTCGCGGGTTGCAACGTATGTGGTCCGTCCCACTCTCGTCGGTACTGGCCATGACAGCGGGTAGGGACTGTATAATACCGGAGACAGACAATGTGTATTTTTCTAATTATTAAAATTCGAATAATACGTATTTTGAGATAATACCTACTATTCAAGTAAAAGACATGTTTGTTGATTGATGATTGGATTAATGATTAATTTAATATGATTAAATTAATTATATCCAATAAACACTCTATTTTGAATAGATGTGTATTTCCCTTGGAAGAATTAATTATGTGAATATGATTCACGATAATTAATTACAATTTGAATATGAGGTGGAGGATCACATAAGTGACATCCATGGTCTCCCGTCAAGGCAAAGGATTTCGTCGTCAGTTGTTGTGTATAGGAGACGCCTGTCCGAAGTGACAGATCCTGTACATGATTTAATTGGATCGGGTTCTTTGCTTCTCGAAAGAGTAAGGCCGTATACGTAGTGACCCCAATATCGGATCCTCATATTATTGGGGCGATATTGGATTGCGTATAGCGAGTATTAAGCCTGTTGACGGTTGGTTCAATTAATGACGGGTCAACATTGCCTTAGGGGTGGTGGGCCCGGGTGTTAAAGACCGAATTGGGAAATGCAAGTTGGACTTGCAAGGCGGAATGTGTTCCCTCTTCTTTTTATCTGAGTTGTAGGTTCTCATATTATTGGGATGCAACAAAGATAGGAAAGGAGATCCCAGATCTTGCTAGAGATATAATGGTAAGAATATCTCTTACATTGAAAGTAATTAAGGGAATGAACTTTCAGTGTTGACAAGGCAAGACAACTTTGATATAAAAATTCCTAAATCAAAGTAAAATATGTATATAATATATATACCCTTATGCAAATTTCTTATTTCAGATAATCCTTCATTAAACCCACTCAATGTTATACTCAATAATAACCAGTAAAATATCATGGATTGACTCTTGATCCAGATACTGTACTTGCAATTGGACACATAATGTATGTGGTTGCAATGTGCAAGTTTCCTCAACATAATGAGGAATGACAATTAAATAAGACAATAAGACATCACCTTAGGGTTTGTATGTCTCTATAGTCTTGACCTTTCATCGAGTGTACTTTGGAAGTGACATGTCGATGATGATCGTAATTGTCGAATAATCCTTATAAAATAAAAGAAGATATTTTGGCATACAAATGTGCTCTAGACATTTAATCATGAATGACATGGTTCTCTGCATTATGCAGAATGGTGGCTCGAAAGAGATGATGTATTCAAAATGTTTGAATACCTACCTGAACCTAAGTCTCTAAGAGTTAAGATGTATGAAGATGTGATGAGTGTCATCATTCTATTATCTATACTCTAGTCATTCATGAAGCTTTATGATATTCATATTGTATGAATTTAATGAAGCATGTATAAATGTTGAAATGCTCTTACATTGAATTCTTTTGAATTTAACATAAGAGATCCTTAGTCTTAAGCAATGGTTGTTTATAGATTAAGAGAGTGCAGTGGAAGCATGGGTCGGACCCGAGTAAGAAGGAAAGTCAAAGAGTTGACCTACTTCTGTGACTTCCATATGACATCCAAAGAGTTGGATGAATGCCAATACTGCAATAAGTTGATGTGTTGATAGTATGACTATCAAATCTGTCTAAAATCCTTAGTGAAGGACTCAGATAGAGCATCAGAATAATCTACATATAATCATTGACTCTGACTTTCTTATTTCATAAGATAACGTCTGACAATTGTATCCCAATCTTCTAATGACATTTGCAATTGGTTGCATATATATATATATATTAGAAGATTAGAAATTTGATCTTAAGGTTTAGTAGTCATCTACATGGATATTACTGTAATTGTTGCAGCAATCTCTATTGGATAGATTGACTTCATATTCTCAGTGGGAGAGCCCTTAGTCTTAGAGAATGTCTCTATGACCTAGATATTAGAATACCCTCATTGTTTGTTTCTAAATGTTGGAAATAAACATGAATTCTGAGATAGAACTATCATAAAGAGTTATGATGGAAATATTTCAGATAGTAATCTAGCATCTAGTGGACTCCACAAAATTAGAAAATTAATGAATGGTTCATTAAGATTTCTAATACTGAAAATCAAACCTTATAAGATCAATAGGAGGATGAAGATCATTTGACAATGATCTGGCATCAAGTCTTGGACATATGTCTGTTGATTTGATCAATAGACTAGTAAGATATGAAACTTTAGAATGTCTAAAATTTCAAATCTTACATACTTGTGAATATTGTATTCAAAGTAAAATGTCCAATACACCCTTCTCTGGGAATGGTGTTAGATGTCGAGGTATTCAAGATCTCATACATATTGATGTATGTAGATCATCTATATCATAGTAAACATTATGGATATGTGATATCTATTGATGATTATGTATGAGATGGGATTTCTTCTCTTCACCTGAGAAACCTTTGAAATGTTCAAAGATTTCATAATTTTGGTTTAGAATCAAAATTTGAAGAAAGATGAAATGAATTTGATCTAACCTAGGTAGCTTGTACCTATTAGATAAAATTCAAAGAATACCTTATGGAGATATGAATATCATTTCTATCTCACTCCTCCTGATAAACCTGAACTCAATAGAGTTGTAGGGAGATACAATTGGATCATGTGTGACATGATTTGATCAATGATAAATTTTAGCATAATTATCCCTTAGTTTCCAGGTATATATGTGTAGTAGAGACTACAATATATATCTTAATAAGGTTCCATGGATGTAAGCTGGAATCTAGCACTTGAGAGTGCTACTTCATTAGGAAAATAAAGTATGGTATTGAATACCTACTTTATGACCTTGAGATTCTTAAAAGATCTCATCTCTAAGAATGTGATTCTTAGAGGATGACTCTCTTAAGAATCAAGATGAAAATGAAGTGTAGGAACTCATTTAATCTTGAGAAGATAATGAGGCTCCTGAAATCGGAAACTAAAAGGACAATTAAAGATGAAACATTAATACCTCTTCAAATGAGTTTGAGGATGTATTCCATGTGTCAGCCAAGTCTGACAATGACCGGACTTCATGTGATGAAGCTCCTAAGGATCATGACATGGAATGATGGATATTAGCAATAAAGTCTAAAGTAGACTTCATATACAAGTGTTGTATATGGACCCTCGAGGATACACCTATAAGGGTTAGACCCATTAAGGTGTAAATGGATCTTCAAGAGAAAGGGAACCTGATGAGAAGGTAGAGACCTTCAAAGCTCGGTTCGTAGCCATAAGCTACACACCATAAGAGAAGACATTGCTTGCAATGAGACTTGCTCTTCGAAAACCATGCTTGAACTCATCAGAATATTGCTAAAATTTGCTACACAACTTGACTATTGCATCTTCGGGATGTAATTCAAGATTGCATTCCTCTAAGAATAACTCTCTGAGGATATTCACATGAAGTAACCCCAGGGCTTCATGATTGAGGAAAGCAAGGTGTGCAAGCTAAAGAAATCCATCTATGGACTCAAATAAGCTTCTTCTTGTTGGAACATAAGATTTGATGAGATTATAAATGTTATGATTTCAAATAGAGTCTTGATGAACCATGTGAAGCTTAGTGGGAGTGCCATTGTGTTCATCGTGCTAAATAAAGATAATATCCTAATCATTTGGAATGATATAAGGATGATAATAAGTGTGTTATATACTGGCTATTCCATACCTTGAGATATGATCTCAAGAATACCTCTTAGATCTTAGTTCTGAAGTTGTTCAGAAGCAAAGAAAAGAGGGTATTGGGATTGTCACATTTGTAGTACACCTTGGACATTTTCCATTCTTGGAAATTCCAAGAAAGGCTTCTTTCCCTTAAGATTTGGTACTGACCTATCTGAAGGGATAACACCTCAAAGAGTTGAGGAAGTGAATGCTAGAACTGCTTGCACCTCTGCATCAGTTACGAGAAGCTAAGTGTATGCTAAATGTGTATAAAAGCCAGATATCTGCCATGCAGTGGGAGTAGTAAACTGTTACTAATCCTACTATGGAGAGAAAACACTTGATTGCAGTAATAATAAAATCTTCAAAGATGACAAGGCTTTAGAGATAGTGATCTCTAAGTCTTATCTTCAAGAGCTTAAGACTTTATAGATAGAGATCTAAAAAGTCTTAACTATGGATACCTTGAGAGATAGTGATCTCCCGGAATAAGGGTATTCTGATAAGGATTATGGAAATACTGGTTATTATAATAATTGAGCAATAGTGTCAAGGACACTATAACTGCTTTGACTAGATTGAGTATAGGTTGCATTAGATGCAACATTCGCATTGGATGCGAGCACTGTTACCTAGGGATATGCAAGTGCCGTAAAAGGACTTGGCATAGTCTTTTGGGAACAGAGTGACTGATCAGCTTACCTAGCTATTTCTATATAGCCTATGATTGTCACATGAGTGTGGGTTTATATGATTAGCCCATTAATGGCTCTTTGGGCTAGTGGGAGATTGTTGGACATGTGAGCCCACGGCGAGCCATTATGCAATAAATGTTATTGCGAATATCATTCCCTAATCTGAAATGAAGAATAAATAATTTGCATAATAGGTCCCTCTGTACAATTAGGGTTATGTACCATGGCTATCTTAATGATCAAACAACTGTTGATTCAATAATTGAATCATAGAGGCTGGTGCTTGGATGAATATCTAAAGAGTTAGATTGAGGACTCATCAAGCACCGTCAAATGATTGTTAAGATGTGATCTCCAGTCTGAGTAGGAGATGGCAATCCTTTCTCACATAGGCTGATATCTGATCGACCTCTTGATGCAGGTCCTCTGCATAGGAATAGAGATTCGGAGGTGTCAGATTAGTTAGGTCAAAGAGTTGACTTAACGAGATCGAGATAACCAAAGTCCTATGTTGAATGCTGTCACAGCATAGGCACGCATCCTCTGACCGGAGACAGATGTATTGCTATATGTCTGAGTATGTACATTTGGCAGACCAATAGGTTGATGACCTAACCAAGGTCTATACACCGGCGAGCTGGTGTGCATATAAGGGCATATGAGTAATACGATCTCTCAAAGGGATCATACATGTTCACTACTGAACCGGAAGACATGAGCTCACTCATGAGATATTGGGAAGAATCAAATTCCGTGCACGGTCGTCTCGCTTTGAAAGCTTGACTGAATTTGTAGGTTTGATATATACTTTTGGAAAGTATATGATCAAGACCTAGGTATGATATATGTTTTTGGAAAGTATATGACCAATACCAAATCCCAATGATCAAATGAGAAACTTGGTGATCAAACCATGAAGAAGACAGTGTAAAATAGATCTTGATCTTCGAGTTGACCATGGGTCTTCCAGTATGCAGGATGTACAGGTATTGGGAATACCTGAGGGTGATGTGATCATAAACGATTGTATATCCATGACGCTTCCATTCCGAGGGAGTGATGAAACAGGTCTGGATTTTAGTGACTCCTTTCAGTAGAAGCGATCCGATCTTAGTCCAAGTGTTGGACATTGGTCTGAATGAGATTCAGATTCAATGAGAAGATTGGATTTGCGGTCTTGATTTAATCAAGCATCTGTGGGAGGTTCGTAAGATCTGGATTTGAGATAAGATCTCAATATCCAAGTCACTATACGTGGAATAATACAATCGCCATGTCCTTATCTCCAAGTATCTGCGGAGAAAGCACATTATTCATGAAAGGGTTCAAGAATAATTCTTTTGATGAAATATCCAAGCAAGGACTTGATGATTAAATGAGATTTAATTATCAAGCTTAAATATGAATATGATTCATATTGTGAAAATGATTATCTAAGATAATTAAATGGGATTTAATTATCAAGGATTAAGAGAATGTGGATAACACTATCCATGATATATGTGTGTTATAAATGTGATTTATAATATACATATATAAGAGAGAGAATCTATGTAAATAGCATTTGTTAATTAATAGTGTGGATTGGATTCACATTAATTAATTAATTGGAAATGTAATTTACAAATTAGTTTGGGTTGTGAATATAATTCACATAATGTTCAATGGCATGATTGAAATATTCACAAATTAATTTGGAATTAATTTGGTGAATAATTTTGCAATAATAGTTATTGCAATTTATTAAGAAATAATAAGATAAAATAAAAGGAGACAAAAATAACCCCCTATGATTTAGGGAGGTTAGTTGACTCCCTTTTTGTTGTCACATTATCTCTTAATTAGTTAAATTAAATTATGTTGATAATGTTGCAACATATTTTAATTTAAATTAATGTTGTTGGTTTTAACCAACAACAATCATAGCCATTGATTTAGCATGGACCAAGCATTGCCCTTGGATCCATGTTTCCCATGGATTGAGATCCATTGGATCCTAAACTAGTATAAAAGGAGGGCTAGGGTAGCCTTTCCAAGGGAACATAATCAAGAGTTGTAAATGGTTGCAACTCTCTCTCTCTCTCTCTCTCATATTCTCACCCTCTCTTTTTCTCTCCTCCAAAAGATGGTCGTCCATCTTGTGTTGAGAAAGGAGAGACTCTCGATTTATTCTTCGACGCTTGGATCTTCGTCAAGGATTGCGGGAAGGACGCGACTCATCATCGTGCCCGCAAGTGCGTTCTTCGTGGGTCGGACTTGAGACAGGAGATCTCTACTTTGGGATCTCACGATCGCAACCACGCTTCAAGAGGTATTCCTTATACTTGTGGTTTGATGAAACGATCCGAGAAGTGTTCTCGTGATCATGTGGTTTCATATTTAAAGTTAAAAATTTTAATTTCCGCTGCATCTAGCATCTAGACGACTAGTTGCTCCGATTGCATACGATGCGATCGACACGCTTCCGTGATGCGCTTGAGGATTCACAATATCCTTCAACCTAAACCCAAGAGAGGGCCAAGTATTGTCCTGATTGCCAAATAAAATAGGTTGAGAGAGACAGGGCCACTACACATTGTACATATGTACCATATGCGTATATAATTTATTTTTATAAAAAATATAAAAATATGTCTTTAACTTCCTTGTATATATTCCTAAAAATAAAATAAAAATAAGAAAAAATGAAATAGAATAGAATAAAAACTCTCTCACTTGTACATAATACTTGTATATGTATTCCCTTCTCTATTTATTATATACATGTACAAATAACAAAAATAAAACAAAAATTATTTTATACTCTAAAAATTATGTTGAAAATAAATAAAATAAAATGAAGTATTTGTGCAAAAATAACAAATTAAAAATAATTGTACAAAATACATAGGTATAATATACTTGTATATAATACAATATATTGTACATAGAGTAATTTATTTTTCATAAAAATAAATAAAAATCATAGAAAAATCTCTTGAAAAATAATAAACATTTTCATTTTATTTATTTTTTAATTTAATTTTATTTATTTTTTTAATCTATTTATTTTTGATTTTCCAGCTATTTTGTCCTGTAGCCTATTTTATCATTTTCCCCCGCCTCTCCTGATTGGTCCAGAGAGGATTAGACCTCGGTCAACTGCCCCCTCTGGACTTCGTTTTGCGCGGACCCAGTTTCACCCAATTTTTGCCTAATTTCTGCGACCCGATTCGACCGCCATTTCCTTCTAGTTTCTACTCCGATCATTGAGGAAGGATCCACTATTTACGCTCATCGAAACCTCCAGGGATCTGCCCCTCGGTTCGCATGCCCACACTTCATACTTCTAGGACCCTACAACATATAAAACCTCCTGGACCCCCATCGTTTTGCACATCTTTGGCCGCTTCCCTCGTCTTCGGTGACCTCCACCTCCTCCCATGAGTGACAACGTGTGAAGGAGCGTGTTGCAATGAGGTTTCGAGTCCCGTAGCCCTAGATCTGGCGTATACTCCACCATCGCTCTGCCACGAGGTGAGCCCGGCCTCTGGCCAGTCGACCCATCGAGGTAATGACCCCTGGAGGTCCCTGACCTCCAGCCCAGACGATCTCGTCCATCAGGTAGCTTAGTTTTGGTCTTTACCGCATCTGATTCGAGTTTTTAGGCTTTTAGTCAACCTTAGTCTCTTAGCTCTGTTCTCCCCAGCCTGAGCCTCCACTTGTTGTCCTGACGACCCAACCACCTTCACCAGCCTTCTCCCCATCCTCTTCGCCCATCCATTCACCTCGGTTCACCCAGGAACGAGTTATCATCCCTCCTCTGTCGTCGCTTCGCTGGAGGGCCACTCCTCGCATCATCCGCCATCCATTTAGTGTCTTGACGGGTCGAGGCATTTCGCCCTCGACCACATGGTTTGTCTGTGCATGTCAGAGCGTTAAAAGGACCTCATCTGGAGGTCAGTATACACGAGCACATCTGCTCCAGGTTCCAGCTTTGCTAGGCCTCTCTCCTTGGTCTTGGCCTCATCGAAGCCACTCCACCCCTGCAGACCCTCGCCAGAAGCATTTCTCCCATCCGAGCAGCTCCGGAGGACATCCCTTCCGCGCGTATTGCTCGATCGAAGCTCGCCGGAGGTGAATTCTTTGCTGTTCTTCCAGGTGTCTCCTCTACCATTTGATCGAGGTCTCCCCTAAGCCTAATCGTAGCCGTTCATCCTTCGGGGGTCCTCGATCGTTCGATCCATCTAAGGATCATCTCTCAGCCGTCCATCATCGAAGAGGAATCCGAAGATCTCAGCTGTCCGTTATAAGTGAAGTGCTGTCGATCGTTGGATCGCTAATAAAGAAGGGTAAATTGCACTTAGACCCTATCTTGTTTTTCATTTACATTTTAATCCTATAAATTTTTTTAACAGTTGTTTTTATTTTGAACAAATTGTATCTAGGACCTTGTGCTTCTAATATTTGCATTGTAGTCCCTCTGTTTGTGTATCACATGGTCTGTCACGTGACCCCCCAGGTTCTTTGCATTATAGGCCATGGACTTTATTGTTGTTCTCGACTGAATTTTTATTATTCGTATTTGCATTTATACCCCTACGAGCCTGGTTCATGTACGGTCCACGTGTGGATCTGAACTTTTTGCAGATTTGACCTTGAGCTTTTATTGCATGTTATTGTTTGGTCCCATAACTTAAACTATTTGCATTTTGGTCCCTATGAGCTGTGTTTTTTGTTTTGAATCAAATAAATATCAAAAATACTCCAAAAATTCCGAAATTTTTACACGTGGCTCCTGTTGCAACTGGATCGATGCCATTTCTTGGGCTGCGATAAAAGATCCACTAGGACAGTGTGTATGATATTTGGAACAATATTATGCAGTAAGATTCTCAAGAGAATAATGTGAGTCGTGTGTTCTAGTCTTATTTAATAAGGAAGCAAGAACAATATATATACTGCGATTAACAATTATTATGATCCCTCCTTTTGTGTCTTATCGAATTTCCAAGCACCGAAGGAGACAACTACGTTAAATTCCTGGTTTCATTTTACGGATTAAAGGGACAAGTATTTTCATCCTAAAGCAGGCCTAAAATTTCTTGAACGTTCTTGTGAACGGTATACAATATTATTTGAGCCAACTATTGTCAAGTAACTGTTAACGGTGATAAGCCAAATTGTAAGGATGTCAATAATTGTGTGAATAGGGATATTATATTCAAGAAAAGAATATAGTCAATTTGAACTCAATCCTTTTCTCCAGGAACAAGAGCGACCAAATAAAAGATAATAAATCAACAAAAGTAAATTTCCAAAGAACAATTCATATAAAGCACCATAACACCTCAATCAAAGTTCTACTCATGATCATATCGAGGGCAGAGGACGTGCTGTCGGTTGAGTTTCTTCTCATCGTCAACTTGGGACTCTGTTAAGACTATTCTAACACTAGTCACGGGGGCAGCAGACGTGCCAGCCGGGCTCCTTCTCGAGTTCATGCATCATCGAGAGCAGGTATGGATCCTTGAGCTTCAAGAGCAGGCACAGCCTCTCCCCATCCTTGCCGGGAAGGGGAAGACGCGAAGCCCACATCCTCACCGCCTGACCCTCCACGAGTCCGTTGTTAGCGGCGAACCACATCCACCGGCCTGTCAGGTTGAGGGAGTTGTTGAACCACCTCGTCAGGGACATGTCGTACACGTTTCCGCGTTCCTCGATCACCCTCACAACCACCGACTCCTTCCTCTCCTTCTCCTTCTTCTTCCTCTTACCACTCGCAGTAGACGAGGTCTTCTTCTCCTTCTCGGGCTCCCACAAGACGATGTTGCGCTCCTCCTCCTCTCCGGAAGCAGTAGACGATGTCTCCTCGTCCTCCTTCTTCTTGGGCACCCTTGAGACGATGCAACGCTCCTCCTCGGTGAGGAAGTCGAGCAGGGACTGCTCCATGCACGAAGAGATGAGGAGCCGGCTGTGCTTTGGGTTCACGTCCATTCCCGTGGTCTTCTTTTCCACGAGATAAACCGGCGATGTCCCCCGTAGGCCGTAGAGCACCCACCTCCAACCCCCGACAGAACCGGGCCTCCTGTAGGGACGGTTGTAGTTGACGGTGTTGCTTCTTTCGCCGTCAACCTTGGACGTCTTCGATGGTTTTGCCGCCGATGCTGAGTCCTCCATCTTCCTCTTCCCTCGTGCTTTCTCCTCTCTTGCACGCGCGCTCTCCTCCTCGGGTTTCTTATGCTCGTCCGCCATTTTCGATGAACATGTGGGTTGTGCGTGTTACATGCATTGCTGCTTGCTATCATATATACGATTCTTGTAGTCCTATTCGGAATGGCGGCGACGAGATTCTCCCTGTTGGGTTCTTCCCAGTTAGAACTCCTATTAGGATTAGATTAGCAATAGCATGGGGTTGTTGGAGATCCCCTCGATCTTATTCTCCTCTTTTTTTGTCCTCTTGCATCGGCAAATCGCATTTTAGTTTTAGTTATGGTTTATAAGGGATATTATAGGAAAACCACTCCTCAATATATTAAATATCTTTTATCACAGTCGTAAATTAGGGGGTATACGGTTGGCTCTCAGACCTATATTTTGTATCTTAGAAGAGAACCCCGGATTAATGGAAAACGATCATGTGAGATTACTCTTTCGAAATGGCTATCTTATATTCAAAGAATTCTACCAATCTTTTTACTCTAATGAAGCCCACTATCCGTCAAAGAATTATAATATTATTTACTTGAATACATTTTGAAGTCCAAGAAGGTAAAGTAATGGTCTCCCACAACAGGAGAAATAGTATCATAATCTCTCAGAAAGATATCATCTTTTCCGTTGCATTGGAGATTTGTTCTTATGTAGGGATTTGGCACAACTGAATCTAGCTCATTTTTAGGAAGGCATTGTGTAAAGTGATGTTTTTACTATGGGCAAGACATAAGCCAAAGGATGCAACCCACTAAAATTAGCTTCAGTACATGTTTGCCGATCGGGGATATTTTTGATAGGAGATTTGACCTCGTACATGATATAAATGTGAAAAATATGAATAAGATTTGACAAATAATAGACTCGTCATATGAGATATATATTGCAATGGAAGAACAAATGTTGATTGGAATGTGAAATCACATGGATACGGTGACTATTTTCGCACTGGTTCAAGAATCACAGAGATATGAATTTATACTTTTGATGTTTATAGTATGTGATGAATACCCATTCATCACTTTTTATTCTTATATCTTAGCTATAAAAACCTTTGCAAATACATGTATATTCATGTATATACAAATAATTACTAAAAGCATGCATTGTATAAAGTTTAATAATTAGCATGCTTTTTGTGCAAAAATAAAAGAATAAAGAGACAAAAGAAAAAGAGGAAAATATTTAGAATAAATATTGAGCAATCTATTCCCAAAGGAGGGCTCAGCATGGGCCTGACCGCATAAAAGCCAAAGTAGAGGGAGATAGGGGCTCATATGTGTAAATATACCTGTAAGTACAATAAATATATTTTCCTCCAAAAATGGAATAAAATGTGCTTGTATATATTTGTATATATTTATAAATACAAAATCAAGATAAAAATGGAAAAAATTAAAAAGAAGATAAAAATCACCTACCTTGTACATATTCATCATGTACATAGTCACCTTATCTATATTTATTTAGCCTTGTAAATAAATAAAATTCATTTCCATAAAATTTGTATATACTCTATCTTTTATGATGTAAAAAAATAAAATAAAAACAACAAAAACAAAAACAAAATAAAAAGAACAAAATTTAAAACCAAAAATAACATTGTACACATATACCATGTATATAGATGTATATATCTATTTATTTCACCTTTGTACATAAATAATAAAAATAAAATAAAAATACCAAAATATTCCAAATTTTATCCTATAAATAAATAAAATATAAAATTGGAGTAATTTGATGTATAAAAAAAATAATTAAAATTTAAAAATACATATGTATATACATGTATATAATAATAATATTTGTAAATACCTAAATTATATTTCAAAAAAATATATAAAAATCACAAAAAAATAGTTTGAAAATAAATCAACATTTTTCATGTTTAGAGTTTTTCGAAAATAAGTCATTTATTATTTTATAAATGAATTTCTAAATAATTAAAAATTGGAATAATCTGATTGGTCCACGGGGGATTGTTGACCCTCGGTCAACTCTCCCACGCGGACCCTTCTCTCGCGGATCTGGCATTTGACCCAATTTCTTGACATTTTCGCCACTCAATCCGACACCCAAATTCACAAACCCCGGGCTCCATTTCTTCCTTGCAGGTCCGACACCTTCGCCCGGGGTGGGTTATCGGGGTCCGTGCTCCGAGTGTCTCGCCCGACCACCTTTTAGCCGGGCCCCTAGGACTATATAGCCTGAGCTCCGTCGCGCTTTTCACCCATCTTTGGCTCCCCACCTTTCATTCCCGTGACCTCCACTGCCTTCCCTGAGGTGACAGCTCTCCGTTGGCGGTGTCGAAGAGAGGTGAAGGTGCCTGGACCTCTGATCTGGCGAGCTAGCGCCGCCGTGCTCCGCCTGAAGCAGGAGCTCGAGCCTCGGGCCTCGACTACCCGCGAGGCAATGACCCAGAGCAAGCCCAGCTCATCCACAGTCGATTCCTCCACTCAGGTAGCCCTATTTCCTTCCTATTTTCTTTGATTTCGCGTTTCGCCCAATTCACCCATTTTCTGTTCATCGTCGATTCCGGTCACCTCCACCCTCGTATCGATCATCGGACATCACCATCACGTTCGCCTTCTTCCCGCGCACGTTCTACGCCCCTCCATTCAACCCAACTCACATAGGAGTTGGGGTTTCGAGCTCCACCGTCTACCCCTCGCCGGAGCTCGACCGCCCCGCCGCACCTATCACCTTCACCCACGTTCACAGGGTCGAGGCAACTTGCCCTCGACTCGCGAGTCTGCTCGTGTGCTTTGCAGGTACATCCGAGCCCATCTGAGGGCTTGGACCATTTGAAGCAGCAGCTTGGTCTCCGTCGGGCTCGCCTGCGCTCCTCGGAGCTCCGTCGAGTCATCGGAGGCCGCCATTTGACGCGGGAGCCCACATCAACTCATCTCCGACCATCAAAGTCCTGCGAGGAGGCTGGGAGCGCGCGCAGTGGGCCGGCGAAGGTCACCGTCCATCAGTTCTTCCTCGACCTCCAGACACCGTCAGATTGCCTCTCAGCTCTAGTTCGTATCTACGTCGTGCATCTGAGGAGCGTCCCGCAGCGTCCGATCTTTGGAGGAGCGATCTGGACCGTCGGCTCAAGAGGCCTAGCCACGGCGCCCTCCCTATCGTTTGATCCATCACGTGGCGACGTCTCGGCCGTCGATCGGAGCCGAGGGAGCCTTGCGTTGGGCACCACTAATTCTCCACCGTCCGATTCACCACGTGGCAGCCATCCATCCCTCGCATTAATAAAGGGGTAATTGCTCTTAGGCCCCCCTGTTTACTTTATTTCGTGTTTAGTCTTGTAAATATCATAGTCAGTTGTTTTTATTTTGGTACTTTTACACTTTGGACCTTGCCTTTTCTGCTATTGACATGTATGCCCCTGTGTGTAGTGTATCACGTGCGTCGACACGTGTTTTGTTGGGATATTTGCATGTTTAGTCCTTGTATTTCCAGGGTGTTACTGAATGAATGAAAGTTTTTAGATAATTGCATATACCCCTGTGCGTGTTGAATTTGAGCATGTGCGTTATATTTTTGGGTATTTTACAATAGGGCCCTCAGACTTTTGGTACCTATTACCAATTAGTCCGAGAACTTTACTTTTATTGCAATTAGGTCCCTGTGTGCCCCAGACACGTGCCTCGCGCGTGACCTCTTGGGATTTTTGCACCGGACCCCCTGGAACTTCTGGTATTTACGTACAGGTCCCTGTGCACTATACCTAGGTTTTGATTTTTAATAAAATATCAAATTAACTCCAAATTCAATGAAAATTGGACACCGGCTCCTGCCATGGTGTAAAATTTTCTAGAATTTTGGGGGACATTTTTGATTTCATTTGCTACTTTTAAAAATTCAAAAACAAGCTTTTTCTTTACTGTCTAACTTGAAAATTCACAAAAAAATTAAAATTCATCTAAAAATTACAAAAAATTAGCTACTGTCTATTTTGCCTTGTTTGATTTTCTGACCAATTTTGGTCATTTTTCATTATATAAAACTCATAAAAATTGAAAAACACTAAAAACTCTATAAAAATTCTAATAATTGATTTAAAAATCAAAAAACAATAATTTCAGTGCCTAAATTTTCCTTAAACCTTCTAGTTTTTAGGAAAATTACCTTCAGACCTTGATAGGCGTTTATCTATTTATATTAGCCCTCCAAGTCTGACTGGACAACACCTTCATTTTTCTGTCTTGTTTGATTTTTAAAAAATTAAATAAAAATCAGAAAATACCAAAAATTACCCAAAAACAGTAAAAAACATAAAATACATAAAAACATTTTTATTTGATCTTTTGAGTGATTTTTGAGTGCTTTAATAATTGCTTGAATAGGCTTGTTTACTTGCTTTCCTTATTTTCCTTATTAATTAAAAATCCAAAAAAATTTGAAAAATTTAAAACCCACCAAAATACACTTGTCTTTTATTTTATTTATTCTTTAGACTACTTCGTAGGCCGCAAGGCCATCACGTGCTCCCTGAGTCCGACCCTGGTCGCTATACCAGGCTAATCCAATAGCCAGGACCGCTATAATGTTTATTTGATTTTTATCTTATTTTGGTGGTCTGCTTCACATTTTCTTGATTGAGCCGAGATTCTTACCGATCCGGGTCGCAACGACCCGAGTGATATTCTTACCTGATCTGGATTAGTAGAATTTTTGGCTCATCAGAATGGCGCCGTTGCCGGGGAGCACGGCTTAGTAGTCGACTTTTTCCGCGGTTTTCTTTTCCGTGGTTTTCTGTATAGATTTATGTATATATTATTTATTCTGACATTGTTTATATAAATAATCTGGTCTGACGTTCTGTTTGTATTCTTGCGAGGGCCCGAGGACCGAGGCGTGACTTTCAAGGAGCTGACACAACCGCGGCAATTGGAGGCAGCTCCCTTCTGCACAGAGCCGCAGGAGAGCGCAAGGAGGCAGTAGAGCGCGGGAGAAGTAGTTTAGACTTAGAATAGATTAGTTTTTATTTCCTACTCATTTGATTATTGTAATAATACAGGTACACTCAGACAGAGACTTGGACTTCCGGGGTCTGTTTCGCCGAGCACGGGTGTGCTCGGGGGACCCTTTAGCTAGCTTAGATTTTTCGCGGCTTTTTCACGGCTTTTCGTTTTTGGCTGCCTTTTACGGTTTTACACGGTTTTTCTCGAGCCCCTAGCCTTAGGAATTTCTGGTTGATTGTGCCGTACTTAGTAGGATCCACACACTTAATTATCTGCCTGCACCTATAGTTCGTTAATTGGACCTACTAATAAAACATTAATAAAAATAGTTGACTCACCACCTTCGAGCCTACGCGCTGCGAGCCTGCCCCGTCAAGCGCTACTCCTGAACTCGACCTGTCGAGAAGAGGAGGGGTAGGTCTAGACCGGACTCTCTGGATCGAAGGCTGGTGACCAACTAGACGGTTCTTTCGAGTGCCTGCTTAGGACTCGGTTTTTCCCGCTGCACCATATAGGTAGTTTATTTTCTGTCTTTCAATTCTGCGCGGATCATATTGCATGTAGAGTGCTGGAGCCAGGTACGCATTTCTATCTTTGCATGCATCATTGATTTTCACGCATCGGCTTTTTCGTCTTCTCCTCCCTGTTTTGGACTTAATAACCAGGAGAACCGAAAAATTCGTTAGACGTTTTTGCTTATATTAAAAATATCTAAAAAAAGAAAAACAATAAAATTGGGATTGCTAAAACTATTGACCCTAAAAGACACCTGACTTAAAAATTTGTCTTGGGGAGAGCAACCCCCTTATTGCTTGGTTTGATTGTGCGAGAGAGTGACCCGTACACTAGGTAGAGCCTTCCGGTACCATTCTCGACTGATTACCGACTCTTCTGTGCGGGACAGTCGGTTGGGAAGGTATCGGGTATCCCAACAGGTCACGTAATCACTCTGATTTCTTGATTGTTCACCAACATAAAATTGACAAGATAAATTGACCGAACCTTTACGATCTTCAGCTCGCGTTGCGTTGGTGAACTGGGGGTTTGCTTGTGATCATAGTTTTTTCAGATCTCATCTGCCTTACTCGCCAGATCACGATGATGGGTAGGAGGTCTCTTAGGCAGCCTCTGGCTGCACCGCTTTTTAGCACTCCAGCCCATTCATCTAGGTCGGTTCGTGGGAGCTCAGACCCGCTGTCCGAACCCGAGTATGACTCCGCCCTGTTCCCTCTCGATCACCCTTCTTCTTCTTCTGAGACCGAGATACCAGTGCCAGAGGAGAGACAAACAGATGATTTATCGGCACCTGAGTTCAGTTGTTTTTATTTTTTAGAGACTATGGTCGGCACTAGTGATGATCGCTCCAGAGGTCCGCAGGAGGAGCACTTCGTTCTGGACCAGGGTTCGATCAACTCCACCCTGATCGCCTCCCTTGAGTCAGTGCAGCAGCAGTTGAGGGATCAGGGGGCATTCATGATAGAGATGAGGCGAGAGCTTGAGCAGTTGAGAGCCGACCGCGAGAACCGCGGAGGAGGACCCGACGATGCGGCAGCCGCCGCAGCAGCCACAGTCGCGGCAGCAGCAGCCGCAGCAGGAGGAGCAAATGCGGGAGAACCACAATCCCAGATCGACTTTGACGCACCGTTGGGTGGTGCTATCGGCCATCGTGGGGGACTTCAAGTTCCCCCCGAACACTTTGCAGCTCCTACCCCGGTTTCATGGGTTGGCCACTGAGGAGCCTCATCTCCACCTACAGGAGTTTGAGATGATTTGCAGTACTGTCCACGATCGTCAGTGGACCAGGATACCATCAGGATGATTGCCTTCCCCTTCTCTTTGGCAGACAGAGCAGCCACGTGGCTGAAACATCTAGGGAAGTTCGTCTACACTTGGAAGCAGCTCCGTGCTGAGTACTTGTACAAGTACTATCCACTCGGGCGGACCAATGCCGCGAGAGCCCTGATCAACAACTTCTCCATGCTCCCTAACGAGCAGTTTCATGAGGCATGGGAGAGGTTTAGAGAGCTGACTGATAGATGCCCGCACCACGACATTTCCAAGCCGAACCTCGTGCAGAGATTTTTCAGCGGGTTGACACCAGAGCTTCAGGGCTTGGTGAACGCTTTTTGTGACGGGTCTTACTTCGCCAAGGATCACGATCAGGTCTGGGCCATCTACGAAGAGATAGCCGAGAACTACATGGTGATGTCCCAGACTCGGTTGTACACTCAGGACAGACCCCAGCAGCCAGGACCCATGCAGTACCAGAGGATAGCACGGGTCGACGCCGGTCCTTCCAGTTCGTCCGCAGTAGCAGCAGCACAGGCAGAGTCTTTAGCTGCGGACATGGGCATCATTAGCGAGAAGTTGGATCGGATGGAGCTGATTGAGAAGAAGCAGTGCCATGGCATCACTCAGATGGAGCAGATGGCACAGACTCTGAGCGACATGAAGACCCAGCTCTTGTGTCTCCAGGAGGCACAGATGGCTTCCCAGCCCCATCTTCAGTCGCGAGGCGATCACGGCAGCAGCAGCAGCTCGTCCCAGCGCTCCAGCTCACACCAGCAGCCTAGACAGGTTCACCTTTTACATGCGGAGCCGTACCAGCAGCCGTAGCCCACCTACCAGTCACCACCATCTCCAGACATGCAGATAGTGGTATACCAGCCGGATCGGCCTCTAGCAGTACTCCCGCCAGCCCAGTACGATGCAGAGCCGTTGATGGATGTCAACGGGATTTGTTATGACCGCCCTCAGCCCGGTATCCGACGAGACCATCCCAGATTCCGGTGGGGGACCGGAGGTACCTAGCCCCAGCAGCCGCCGTCAGGACAGGGTGGCCAGTACAGCCATCAGAGAGAGCACCAGTCGCAGCAGCAGCCCCCAGTGTACCCATCACAGCAGCAACAGCAGTCGTCCTATGGTCCTCATCCCTATCAGCAGGGACAGTCGTGGATGCGCGAGCAGCCTCAACAGCAGCAACAGCAGCATCACCCATACCCCTCTCAGCCATAGCAGCAGATCCAACAGCCTCACTACCAGAGAGGCTACCCGTCGGGTTCCCATGAGAACCTTGTCTTGGATGATATAGCCCGCATTCTCACAGATCAGCATGCTACTTTTCTACGGGAGATGGACGAGTTCCGCCAGGAGATGCGGGACATTGTGAGAGGGAAGGCCGCCATCCCTGCCCAGATCGAGCCGAACCCCAACAGCCTGAAGCGGAAATCTGAGCAGGTAGCTTGTACTGAGTATACCACTCCTAGTGATGCATTTGGTGATATGACTGGATATCTATTTGATACTGATTTTGTCACACTTAAGAGCGGTAGGATGCCAGCAAGCGGTGCCTCGTCTGAGCCACATCATGAGGATCCACCTAGAGCACTGGACGAGGAGGAGGAGAGCGGTACTGAGGCCGCTAGAGACGATGACGGTGGTACTGATGCCACCAAGGATGCTGATTCCACCGGCGGTGCTGAGGCCGCCATTTCACCAGTTCGAGGAGGTGGTACCGAGGCCACCCACGGTACCGAGCCAGAGCGCGGTACTGAGGCCGCGAGTCTTCCAGCTGATCCAGTCGATGGTGGGGCTGAGACCACCCATGTTCATTCTGAGAGACCTTTTGTTTTTCCTACTTCTGATGTATCTCGGAACTCTGTTGTGAATAAAGGAAAAGGTTTGGTTTTTTCTGGTCCCACTGTGGTGCTTGATGTATGTGCGGATCCGGCCGTCGAGCCGTCTATACCTTTTCCTAGTCCTTCATCTGAGAAGGACCCAGTTATCCCCTTCCCTAGAGCCCTTCAGATGGGGAAGGGGAAGAAAACAAAAAATCCCAAAAAGAGAGATCAGGAAGAGTTCAGCCAGCAGATGATAGATCGTTTTCACATACAGCTGACTCTTCAGGAGGCTTTGCAGCACATCCCCCTTCTTCAGCGTTCGTTAAGAAACAGGACCACAGTCAGGAGGAAGAGGAGGAATCACCACTCAGAGATCCATGTGCTGACAAAAGCCACGTGTTTCGCGATCCAGAACCGTCTGCCGGCCAAGAGGCCAGATTCAGGAGCCCCTTATGTTATATGCCATATCAGTGAGCAGAGGTTCGACCGTACTCTATTAGATAGCGGATCGTCGATTAACCTCCTTCCGACAGCCCTTCTCGAGCGCTTCGAGTTGGGCACTCTTAGACAGAGCAGGACAATCCTTCAGTTTGCTGATCGATCTATCAAGAGGCCGAAGGGGTTGTTACGAGACGTTGTCGTCACTATTCAGGGCCTGCAATTCCCCGTGGACTTCGTAGTGTTGGACATGGAGATCCTTGAGTCCGTGACCGATACCCCCATCATTCTAGGTCGTCCGTTCTTGGGCACAGCCAAGGCGGTGACTGACCATGATAGCGGGAAGGTATACTTTCGCGTCGAGGGTGAAAGTGTACAAATAGAGACGGTCGAGGACAGCCGAGTCAGAGACAGATCATGCTCAGAGACCACCTCAGACACAGAGCAGATGATAGAGGCAGGGCTAGACATTCACTAGGATTGTGACTTTGTGATCACAGACGATGAGGCAGTTTGGGCAGACCCAGCAGCACAGGCCATCCTCTCATTTTCAGACACCACTGATGCAGAGACGATAGCAGAGGAGAGCCTGGAGAGCACATTCCTGGTCCAGGATACTTTAGAGGCAGCAGAGCCGGTTCTCGACCGCGACACAGATTTTTGTGATGATGGTGGTACTGATGCCATCTTGGATGACACAGATCCCTCGGAGTCAGAGTCTGATTGGGCAGATTGTGATGATTACATGCCAGACCTGACTTCCACTGAGCCTGCAGATAAGGAGGAGGTAGATGCCGAGCAGATCAGAGACAGTTCAGTTGAGCAGCCTTCTTCAGATCCAGTTTGCGAGAGTACGTTCTCATTCTCCCGGGCAGATTTGGCAGCATACACGCGACTTCTTTCGAAGCCAGATTTGCCAGCACCCAGTTGTCCAGAGCTGAAGCCACTTCCTGCATCGTTGAAGTATAGATTCCTTGCGGGTGAGCACGAGATTTACCCAGTCATTATCTCAGCCGATTTGACTGGAGAGCAGGAATCCCGTTTGATGGGGGTTCTTGAAAAGAACCGCAAGGCGATATGATGGAGCGTAGTAGATCTCTAGGGGATTAGTCCATCCCTGTGCTCCCACCATATCTATCTCGAGGATGGGGCAAAGCCGTCGCGTGAGTTCCAGCGGCGGCTGAACCCAAATCTGAGAGAGGTTGTCATGAAGGAAATTTCGAAATGGTGGAGCACCGATTTTAGCTATCCCATCTCCGACTCCAAGTGGGTCATCCCTTTGCATGTGGTGCCCAAGAAGACGGGCATCACTACAGTGATTAGTGAGTCGGGGGAGGAGATTGCTACACGACTACCCACTTCTTGGCGGGTCTGCGTTGACTACAGGAGACTCAACCCCAGGCCACCAAGAAGGATCATTTCCCCCTGCCTTTTATTGACCAGATCATTGAGAGACTGGCAGGGAAGAGCCACTATTGTTTTCTGGATGGGTACTCGGGCTACAACCAGGTGGCCATCGCTCCTGAGGACCAGGAGAAGACCACCTTTACCTGTCCCTTCGGCACATACGCCTTCCGACGCATGCCATTTGGACTATGCAATGCCCCTGCGACATTTCAGAGATGCATGTTGTCGATCTTTTCGGACATTGTAGGGGAGTGCTTAGAGGTCTTCATGGATGATTTCTCGGTTTATGGCGACGGATTCGACTCCTGTCTTGACTGCCTAGACCGAGTACTTCAACGATGTATTGAGGTCCGCTTGGTTCTATCTTGGGAGAAGAGTCACTTTGTGGTGACTCAAGGGACGGTGCTTGGATACATCATCTCCAATAGGGGCATGGAGGTTGATCCGGCCAAGGTTGATGTCATTAGAAAACTCACACCACCGTCCAATTTGCGGCAGTTACGGTCTTTCCTGGGGCACGTTGGTTTCTACAGATGATTCATTCGTGATTTCAGTAGGGTTGCCCGACCTTTGACTGATCTGCTGATGAAAGACACCGAGTTCCTTGTCGATGACAAGTGCCTTTCGTCGTTTGAGACTCTCAAGCATTGTGTTGTTGAGGCTCCTGTCCTTCAGCCGCCAGACTGGTCTCTCCCATTCGAGATCATGACAGATGCCTCCCATTTTACCGTGGGGGCTGTGCTAGGACAGAGGAGGGATGGAGTCCCATTTGCTATCCACTATGTTAGCCGCACCTTGGATTCCGCCCAGCGGAATTATACAGTCACAGAAAAAGAGATGCTAGCAGTAGTGTTCACCCTAGATAAGTTCAGATCTTACATCATTGGATCTAGAGTGACGTTGTACACAGATCATACCGCCATCAGGTACCTCATGGCAAAGAAGGATGCCAAGGCCAGACTGACTAAATGGATCCTTCTACTCCAGGAGTTCGACATTGAGATCAAGGATAAGCTTGGAGTTAAGAATGTGGTGGCGGATCATCTCTCCCGTTTAGAGCAGCCTGAGGATTCTGAGCAGATTGATCCCATTTGTGAGACCTTCCCAGATGAGGCGATCCTTGCTATCGCCTCTCTCCCATGGTATGCCGACATTGTAAACTTTCTTGTTGCTAAGAAAGTCCCACAAGGTTGGCCCAGGCAGAGGCTTGAGACCTTCCTCGCGAAGGCCAAGTCCTACCACTGGGAGGATCCCATCCTTTACCACGAAGGAGGGGATAGCGTCTGGCGTAGGTGCATTCCTTAGGAGGAGCACCATAGCGTCCTCACTTACTGCCACAAGCTTGAGGCAGGAGGACATCATTTTGGGAGGAGAACGACACAGAAAGTGCTCCAATCCGGCTTGTGGTGGCCTACCCTTTTCAAGGACTCTGATGAGTTCGTGAAGAGGTGTACTGACTGTCAGAGGATGTGCACTTGTGGACAGCGTGATATGATGCCGATGCAGCCCATTCACTTCTGTGAGGTTTTTGACGCATGGGGCATCGATTTCATGGGTCCATTCCCTAAGAGTCAGGGATTTGAGTACATTCTGTTGGCCGTTGACTATGTTAGTCGTTGGGTTGAGGCTATCCCCGCCTGAGCCGTTGATGCCAGGACAGTTTGCAGATTTTTGAGGAAGCACATCATCACGCGGTTCGGGGTACCTCGAGTATTGATTTCAGATGGGGGTCTCATTTCATCAACGACCAGGTGAAGGCACTTGCTAGCAAGTTCGGCATAGACCATCGAGTTGCCACTCCATACCATCCTCAGACGAATGGTCTAGCCGAGGTGTCGAACAGGGAGATCAAGACTATTTTGCAGAAAGTCGTCCGCCCTGACCGAAAGGATTGGTCACAGCTTTTGGACTCGGTTTTGTGGGCATATAGGACATCTTTCAAGACACCATTGGGCACATCTCCCTTTCACCTCGTTTATGGCAAGCCGTGCCATTTACCTATTGAGTTGAGGCACAAGTCACTTTGGGCAGTCACTGAGATACTTATAAATCCAGATAGTGTAGGAGACCAGAGGAGGGCAGAGTTAGCAGCCCTGGAGGAGCTTCGTGATATCGCCTTCTCAAACAGCCTACAATATAAGGAGAGAGTAAAGGAGTGGCATGATTCTCATATCAGCCACAAGTATTTTGAGCCTGGACAGAGAGTATGGCTGTTTGATGCTAGGCTTCGTCTATTTCCAGGGAAGCTACAGAGCAAATGGAAGGGACCTTATCTTGTGAGAAAGGTACACGACAACGGGAGCATTGATATATCTGAGTTGTCTTCTGAGAGTACCTTTTGAGTGAACGGTCAGCGGCTCAAGCCATTTCTAGATCATGAGCCGCGGGTCGTTGATGTTGCCCCTATTCACTTTGCGTGAGATGTGGTCTCTTGACTCACATCTATTGCATCTCACGCCTGATTATCACTGTTCTTCCGACCTGTATAGATCCAGTTGTCTATATCACTCTATTCTTTAGTCCCACATCCCTTTTCTCATCTTATGTTTATGCTATACTTAGGGTGTACTTTACCCTAAGTATAGGGGGGATGTAGGACCTTCGGGTATTCTTTTTATCCTTTCTACCCCTGTTTTGCTACCTATACTTAGGGATATTTCACCCTAAGTATGGGGGGGGCAGATTCTGCACATCCTTCACTCGGATTTCCCTTCATGTACAGCTTGTTATACTTAGGATTACTGAATCCTAAGTATAGGGGGAAAAGCCGAGACTCTCTTGATCTTCTTTTCATTCTATTCTTTGATTCATCTCTGCATATAGCCATTCCTTTTCACGTCCCTATACTAAGCACGAGTTATGTCTTCTTCATCGCTCTTGATCACTCTGAGGACATCGTTCGAGCTAAGTATAGGGGGGTGTGTATATATTGCATATATACTTTAGCCATAACTCGTACTTTGTATGAGTGTGTCAATAAATAAATAAAAAATGGCTAAAAACCCATAAAATTAAAAAATTTTCTCCTTTGTATATAAGATTCATTTTGCACATACATAGCTAGTGTACAAATTATTTTTGTAAAAATGTTTTCAAAAATCTTTTGTGTAAAGTTTGTGTAAATATTTTCATATCAAAATTATGTATATAATACAAAATTTTTCCAAAATGTTTTGAAAATCAAAAGTTTGCAAAAGACATTGTGTAAATGTTTGTAAATATTTTTTTGCAAAACTTGCATTCATGCATACATCCATGGTTTCAAAACATTTTGCAAAAATTTTGCATGATTGTAAATATTTGTAAATAGCATCTTTGTAAATATTTGTATAGTTTTTCCTGGAACATAGTTGACATTTAAACTAGCTGGAATTAAATTGGGAAATAGAGCTTGATTAAGATCTTAATCCACCTAGTTCTAAGAGGAACCTTATAGGGCTTAGGGTTAAGGCTTTTCAGGTCCATTGGAACTTAGTTCTTTGAGTCCACTAGGCTATGAGCATATGTCATCTTGATAAGCCTAAGTAGAGCACTTAAAAACACACGCATGACTCTTAGAGACAATGGCTTGACTTGCACCAGCACCCTACACACAACTCTCCACGGATGAAGTGGTGAGGAGGCAGTTTCCTTTGGCTTGGGGTAGCATATGAGGGTAGTACTTCTAGGCGGAACCTCTCTTCTTCTTCTAGTGAAGGAAGTGCGCCTCAACTTGGTCTAGTGGTGATGAAGTCTAAAGACAGAAGCCGAGGGTTGCAATAAAGCTTCAAAAGAGGGATAGTCTACTGACTCAAGAGGAAAAACTCCTTGTATATATGCTGCACCATGTAGATATATTGTACAATTGCACAAAAAAAGTGCAAAAAGAAAAGAACTCCAAAAAAGTGGTGGGTCAGATTGAAAATTTAATACGCCCACCGGAGTGTATATAGTCAAATAAAGCAAAAGCTTATGGTATCCATGTTACATCTTGTGAAGCTTGCAGCGGGAGACTTAGCTACACTGGTTGGGCTCCCAGGGATACATGGCTACACTGGCCATGGTCCATTCTTCATCATCTTCCCTCTCTTCTTGAGCTGGTTGCACTTGAACTTAGAAGGGAATACCCCGCTTCTCGAGGAAAGAGTTGATAGACCGAGGCATTAGAGTTAACAGGTTGGGGGAGGTTGTTTCCTTATTACTTCTGAGGTGGGGAGCTACATATCACTTACACTACATGGAAAGATTCATGGTCATTAGAGTTTGTGTATATAGACTTGTTCTGATCTGGTTTATTGAGGAGTCTTGTCCATAGATTGGTGGAACTTAGAGGCTGTTGAGTTTCAATCTTAAGTCCAAATAAGGTTCTGACACATTAATAATCCAAAGATCTGATCGAGCTCTATCTTTCAAATTAATGAAGGCGAGTTTAATAATCAGCCTTAATCCATGTATATTCTCCTCTTTTTCTTTTTCTTTCTTTCTTTCTTTTTCACTTCTTTTTCAAATAAGTGTTTGCTAAGGGACTAGCAAAGTTAAGTATAGGGGGGGTGATGAATACCCATTCATCACTCTTTATTCTTATATTTTAGCTACAAAAACCTTTGCAAATACATGTATATTCATGTAAATACAAATAATTACTAAAAGCATGCATTGTATAAAGTTTAATAATTAGCATGTTTTTTGTGCAAAAATAAAAGAATAAAGAGACAAAAGAAAAAGAGGAAAATATTTAGAATAAATATTGAGCAACCTATTCCCAAGGGAGGGCTCGGCATGGGCCTGACCGCATAAAAGCCAAAGTAGAGGGAGATAGGGGTTCATATGTGTAAATATACCTGTAAATACAATAAATATATTTTCCTCCAAAAATGGAATAAAATGTGCTTGTATATATTTGTATATATTTATAAATACAAAATCAAGATAAAAATGGAAAAAATTAAAAAGAAGATAAAAATCACCTACCTTGTACATATTCATCATGTACATAGTCACCTTATCTATATTTATTTAGCCTTGTAAATAAATAAAATTCATTTCCATAAAATTTGTATATACTCTATCTTTTATGTGTAAAAAAATAAAATAAAAACAACAAAAACAAAATAAAAAGAACAAAATTTAAAACCAAAAATAACATTGTACACATATACCATGTATATAGATGTATATATCTATTTATTTCACCTTTGTACATAAATAATAAAAATAAAATAAAAATACCAAAATATTCCAAATTTTATCCTATAAATAAATAAAATATAAAATTGGAATAATTTGTATAAAAATAAATAATTAAAAATTAAAAATACATATGTATATACATGTATATAATAATAATATTTTGTAAATACCTAAATTATATTTCAAAAAAATATATAAAAATCACAAAAATAGTTTGAAAATAAATCAACATTTTTCATGTTTAGAGTTTTTTTAAAAATAAGTCATTTATTATTTTTAAATGAATTTCTAAATAATTAAAAATTGGAATAATCTGATTGGTCCACGGGGGATTGTTGACCCCCGGTCAACTCTCCCCCGCGGACCCTTCTCTCGCGGATCTGGCATTTGACCTGATTTCTCGACATTTTTGCCACTCGATCCGACACCCAAATTCACAAACCTCGGGCTCCATTTCTTCCTTGCAGATCCGACACCTTCGCTCGGGGTGGGTTATCGGGGTCCGTGCTCCGAGTGTCTCGCCCGACCACCTTTTAGCCGGACCCCTAGGACTATATAGCCTAAGCTCCGCCGCGCTTTTCACTCATCTTTGGCTCCCCACCTTTCATTCCCGTGACCTCCACTGCCTTCCCTGAGGTGACAGCTCTCCGTTGGCGGTGTCGAAGAGAGGTGAAGGTGCCCGGACCTCTGATCCGGCGAGCTAGCGCCGCCGTGCTCTGCCTGAAGCAGGAGCTCGAGCCTCGGGCCTCGACGACCTGCGAGACAACGACCCAGAGCAAGCCCATCTCATCCACAGTCGATTCCTCCACTCAGGTAGCCATATTTCCTTCCTGTTTTCTTTGATTTCGCGTTTCGCCCAATTCGCCCATTTTCTGTTCATCGTCGATTCCGGTCACCTCCACCCTCGTATCGATCATCGGACATCACCATCACGTTCGCCTTCTTCCCGCGAACGTTCTACGCCCCTCCATTCAACCTAGCTCGCACAGGAGCTGGGGTTTCGAGCTCCACCGTCTACCCCTCGCCGGAGCTCGACCGCCCCGCCGCACCTATCACCTTCACCCACATTCACAGGGTCGAGGCAACTTGCCCTCGACCCGCGAGTCTGCTCGTGTGCTTTGCAGGTACATCCGAGCCCATATGAGGGCTTGGACCATTTGAAGTAGCAGCTAGGTCTCCGTCGGGCTCGCCTGCGCTCCTCGGAGCTCCGTCGAGTCATCGGAGGCCGGCATTCGACGCGGGAGCCCACAACAACTCATCTTCGACCATCAAAGTCCCGCGAGGAGGCCGGGAGCGCGCGCAGTGGGCCGGCGAAGGTCGCCGGCCATCAGTTATTCCTCAACCTCCAGACACCGTCAGATTGCCTCCCAGCTCCAGTTCGTATCTACGCCGTCCATCTAAGGAGCATCCCGCAGCGTCCGATCTTTGGAGGAGCGATCTGGACCGTCGTCTCAAGAGGCTTAGCCACCGCGCCCTCCCTGTCGTTCGATCCACCACGTGGCGACGTCTCGGCCGTCGATCGGAGCCGAGGGAGCCTTGCGTTGGGCACCACCGGTTCTCCACCGTCCGATTCACTACGTGGCAGGCATCCATCCCTCACATTAATAAAGGGGTAATTGCTCTTAGCCCCCCCTTGTTTACTTTATTTCGTGTTTAGTCCTGTAAATATCATAGTCAGTTGTTTTTATTTTGGTACTTTTGCACTTTGGACCTTGCCTTTTCTGCTATTGACATGTATGCCCCTGTGTGTAGTGTATCACGTGCGTCAACACGTGTTTTGTTGGGATATTTGCATGTTTAGTCCTTGTATTTCCAGGGTGTTACTGAATGAATGAAACTTTTTAGATAATTGCATTTATACCCCTGTGCATGTTGAATTTGAGCACGTGCATTATATTTTTAGGTATTTTACATTAGTGCCCTCAGACTTTTGGTACCTATTACCAATTAGTCCGAGAACTTTACTTTTATTGCAATTAGGTCCCTGTGTGCCCCAGACAGGCACCTCGTGCATGACCTCTTGGGATTTTTGCACCGGACCCCCTGGAACTTCTGGTATTTACGTACAGGTCCCTGTGCACTGTACCTAGGTTTTGATTTTTTAATAAAAATATCAAATTAACTCCAAATTCAATGAAAATTGGACAACGGCTCCTGCCATGGTGTAAAATTTTCTAGAATTTTTGGGGACATTTTTGATTTCATTTTCTATTTTTAAAAATTCAAAAACAAGCTTTTTCTTTACTGTCTGACTTGAAAATTCACAAAAAATATTAAAATTCATCTAAGAATTACAAAAAAAATTAGTTACTGTCTATTTTGCCTTGTTTGATTTTTTGACCAATTTTGGTCATTTTTCATTATATAAAACTCATAAAAATTGAAAAACACTAAAAACTCTATAAAAATTCTAATAATTGATTTAAAAATCCAAAAACAATAATTTCAGTGCCTAAATTTTCCTTAGACTTTCTAGTTTTTAGGAAAATTACCTTCAGACCTTGATAGGGCTTTTATCTATTTTATATTGGCCCTCCAAGTCTGACTGGATAGCACCTTCATTTTTCTGTCTTGTTTGATTTTTAGAAAATAAATAAAATCAGAAAATACCAAAAATTACCAAAAACAGTAAAAAACATAAAATACGTAAAAACATTTTTATTTGAATTTTTGAGTGCTTTAATAATTGCTTGAATAGGCTTGTTTACTTGCTTTCCTTATTTTCCTTATTAATTAAAAATCCAAAAAAATTATAAAAATTTAAAATCCACCAAAATACACTTGTCTTTTATTTTATTTATTCTTTAGACTACTTCGTAGGCCGCAAGGCCATCACGTGCTCCCTGAGTCCGACCCTGGTCGCTATACCAGGCTAATCTAATAGCAAAGACCGCTATAATGTTTATTTGATTTTTATCTTATTTTGGTGGTCTGCTTCACATTTTCTTGATTGAGCCGAGATTCTTACCGATCCGGGTCGCAACGACCCGAGTGATATTCTTACCTGATCCGAATTAGTAGAATTTTTGGCTCATCAGTATGTAAAGGAAAACTTATTGATTCAAGTACAATACAATGAAGCTTGTAATCACGGGTGCGATGATCAATCACAATCCTCCCACAAACTTGAGAGACGATTCTCTCAACCAATTATCCTTGCTAAATGTGATCTAGATGGATCACCTTTCTCCTAATTTTGTCTCACAAAATCAACTTCTTCTCAAGAACAAAGCACGTAGTAGAAATGTACTCTCCCCGCAGTTGAGCGCACTAATGGGAGGGTAGAGGGTGGATGGCCAAAGGGATGAAGTAAAGCACTCTATGGACAACCTAGAGAGAGAGATTAAATCTCTTCCTTATTCTTTCTCCTTTTGCTAATAGGACTAAAGAGCATTTGGAGCGAAATTAATATAAAAGTGAAGGCCTAGCTTCTCTTTTGCACTACATGGAGATGGCCAAAAGAGAGTAGTAGAGAGTGAAAACATTCTACACTCTCCCATCTTTTTAAATTGAATCCCTTATTGGATTTGATCTTTGGTAATTGTGGAATAATCTATCTAATTACCACAAACTATTATGGGACAATCTTAAAATCATTTCATCAATTAATATATCCAATTCATTACCCCAAATAAAATGTAAATCCAATCCAAATTTATTTAATGGAGAATATAAATCCAACTTACATCAACATTAATTAATATGTGAATCATTTTTACATAATTCTTAATAATAAATATGATTCACGCGAGAGTGAGATATCGAGTGAGGGTGAGAGCACTTTTCTCCAGGTTTCCTTCTTACCTTAGGGTTTTTCTTCTTCTCTTGCTTGCAATGGATGAGCTTGCTACCATTGTTAAGGCTAACTCTCGTCAAAAATCCTAGCTTAGCTCATTTTGTGAATCAATCACCTCTTGAATGAATGCATTCAATGTCCTTATCGACACATTTTCTCCCAATAAGGAGATAATTTAGGAGATCGGGGATCGTAGCGTTCAGTCTAGGATGGCCTACAGTGCCCGATAAGTCGGGTCCGACAATTGATGTATCGATTCTCTCTCAGCTCTCAGAACCCAATCGACCAATTAAATCAACAATCAATCTACGATAACGAATAAATAATAAATAAGATATGATGAGCCACCCGAACGGCTAAGGTAAAGTGTCTCACTAAGGTCGTTGTGACCTCAGTCACTCGGGACTCAAATCTCAACAAGAAAAATTATTCGGACCACCAAATAAAGATAAAACACGAGAAAGCCAACTAGCAGTCCTAGCTATGGGATTGACCTGGTATATCTCCTAGGGTCGAACTCGAGGAGCACGAGATGACCTTGCGGCCTACGAAGTAGTCTAAAATAATGAAAAATAAAAAAAATTATTTTTGGTGGATTTTTAATAAGTTTATATTTTTTGGAATTTTAATTATGAAGAAAAAATAAGAAAACAATAAAGCTAGCAAACTCAAGCAATTATTTAATTATTCTAAAAAGGGCCAAAAATTCGAATAAAAATATTTTTAGAATTTTTATATTTTTTACTGTTTTTGATGAATTTTTGATAATTTTCTGATTTTTTTGAGATTTTCAAAAAATGAAATAAGGCAAAAATAACTGAAAATTGTCCCCTCAGGCATCTTAGACTATTTAAAAATACTAAATGGTCTGATCAAGGCCTGAAGGTATTTTTCCTGTGAAGTATAAACAACAAGGAACAATCAAAAAGAAATTTATTATTTTGGGGATTTTCTATGATTTACTAGAATTTTTCTAAGATTTTCAAGGTTTTTCAATTTTTATATTTTCTATTTATCCAAAAATGACCAAAATTGGTCAGAAAATCAAGCACACAAAAATAGATAAAATCTGAATTTTTGGTAATTTTTAAAGAGGTTTTGGTATTTTTTGTGAATTTTAAATATGAACAGGCAGAAAAAGAGATGTTTTTGAATTTTTAACAAATGGGCTCAAAAATTTTCCAAAAAAGTTAGTAAAAATTCTACGCAGTGGCACGAGCCACATATCACATTTTCACTTGATTTGGATACAATTTGTATTTTATTCACAACAAACAAAAGCCCACAGTCACAGGGACCTATTTGTCGTAAAAAATGTTCTGGGGCTAAACAAAGAACAAACTCAGAAATGCAGGGGGCCCAAGTGCAAAAGTTCCAAATCCTCACATGCAAGGCACGTGGATTGGGCACGCAGGGACCAATCTGTAATAAAAATAACTCCCCGGACTTAATAGCAACAGGTGCTAAAAGTCCAAGGGAGATATTGCAAAATGCCCAACAAATTTCAACACATGCGGAAATAAACCACTCACAGGGGCATAAGTGCAAATATTTAAAAAGATATTTCAATCAATAACAATCAGAAACCACATCCCTCAGTATGCAATTTCACCAAAAATACACGTGATGAAGCACGTATCCGCAATATACAGGGGTAGAAATGCAAATATATGTAACGACATGGTCCTAAGTGCAAAATGTCCAAAATAAAAACAACTTAACTAAATATATATAGGATTAGAACATAAATGACAAAGCAGGAGAGGCCTAAGTGAAATTACCCCTTATTATGATCCGATGGCTGAGGCGGTGCCACGTTGCTGATCGGACCGTGGAGGATCGATGGCACCCCTTCGATGAACGCTGGCTTAGATCGGACGGATGGAGGCGTGCCACGGGGAGAATCGGACGGTCGAGAGTCGATGTGGCTAACCCTCGCTGGATGGAGGGCGGACAAGAGGCCACGTGTCTGATCTGACGGTGGCTGCTGGGCCTCTTCTTCATCCTGATCGAACGGTCCTGAGATGATCTGGCACTCCGGGGATGAACGGACGGTGGAGGAGACTCCTGGAAGAACTCCTCGCCGGCGAGCTTCATCGGAGGAATGCTGGGGCGCTGGACCTCCTCGAGGGCTGCTGATGATCGGAAAAGAGTCGCCGGAGCCTCCCGCGTATGAAGGACCCCTCTGATGTTGCCAACGAACTCCAAGGAGCCCGGGCGACAGCGGCGGAGCTGAGCTCCTATGCCTAGAAGTTGAGGTCCTCAGATGGACCTCCTCAGACCTGCAAAATGGCACAAAGGACTCCTGGGTCGAGGGCAAAATGCCTTGACCCGGTTAGAAGCGAGGCGGGTAGTCGGTGCGTCATAGTGGTCGACCTCCGACGAGGCGTCGGCGGTGAAGGTTGAAGTCCCCCCTCCGGGGCGAGTCGGGGGGTGCGAGTGGGTGTAGAAGGTGCGGAGAAGGCTCGTGAGTATGAGGGTTGACTCCGATGATCGAGATAGTGACGGGTGTGGTCGGAATCGGTGGTCGACGGCGATGAACGAAATTGGGCGTAAATGGAAATTGGAAAAAGAGAAGACGAACTAGGCTTACCAGATGGCTGAGATCAACTGTGGGTGAGCTGCTGAAGCTCTAGGTCCTTGCCTCGAGGGTCGTCGACGCCGGAGGCTCGAGCGCTACGCAAGGGGTGGCGTACGGCGGTGCTAGGTCGCCGGATCGATGGCTGGACACCCTCTCCTCACTGCGACACCACCGGACGCGAGCTGTCACTCAGGCGAAGGTGGTAGAGGTCCTGGGATGGAAAATGCGAAGCCAAAGATGGGGTAAAATGCGCGGCAGAGCTGGGACTAAATACTCCTAGGGGTCCGTCTAGAAGAGGTTCGGGCTAGACAATCGGAGCACGGATCCCCATAACCCACCCCGGGCGTGGATCAGGGATGAATCAGGAAGAAGTAGGACCCAGGGTTAAGGGTTTTGGCGATCGGATCATGACGCGATAAATCAGAGAAATCGGGTCGGGCGTGCAGATCCGTGGGCTTGTGGTCCAAGGGGAGGGGAGTTGACCGGGGGGTCAACATCCCCCGTGGACCAATGGGATACGGCCACGTGTAAAATAATTAGAAATTGAATTTAAAATAGTAAATGGCCGAATCTAGCAAAACTCAAAACATGAAAAATGTTTCTTTTATTTTAAACAATTTTTTTGTGATTTTTAATTATTTTTTTGAAATAAAAATAAGGTATGTACAATATAGTATAATATATAGGTATATATACAATATTGTATTTTTTATTTTTGATTTTTAATTACTTATTTTTGTACATTTTTATTCAAATTTTGTATTTTATTTATTTACAAAATAAAATTTGGAATATTTTGGTATTTTTATTTTATTTTTATTATTTATTTACAAGGGTTAAATAAATACTTATATATACATATATACATGGTCTATATACAATGTTTATTTTGATTTTTATTTTTGTTCTTTTTATTTTATTTTTATGATTTTTATTTTATTATTTACATTACGAAACATAGAATACGTGCAATTTTTATCGGATTTTTAATTTATTTATTTATAGGTATAAATAAATAGATAAAGTGTTTTATGTACCTGATGTATCTATAATGAAGGATGAATTTTATTTCTTTTTAATTTTCTTTTATTTTTCTCATTTTTGTTTTAATTTAATATATACAAATATTTACATATAAATACAAACCCATTTTTATTTCTATTTAGAGAAAATATTTTTATTTATTTATAAGTATATATACACCAATGAGCTTCCTTATCTCTCTCTACTTTTGTTTTTATGTGGTCAGGCCCATGCTGAGCCCTCCCTTGGGATTAGGTCGCTCAATATTTATTCTAAATATCTCCCTCTTTTTCTTTTGTTTCTTTATTCTTTTATTTATGCATAAAAACATGCTAATTATTTATTTTTACACAATGCATGCTGAATGCTACATATATCTACATGTGTTTGGCAAAGGTTTTGTAGCTAAAAGAAAAGAATAAAGAGTGATGAATGGGTATTCATCACCCCCCCCTATACTTTAACTTTGCTAGTCCCTTAGCAAACACTTATTTGAAAAAGAAGTGAAAAAGAAAAAGAAAAAGAGGAGAATATGCATGGATCAATGCTGATTATTAAACGAGCCTTTATTAAATTGAAATATGGAGCTCGATCAGATCTTTGGATTATTAATGTGTCGGAACCTTATTTGGACTTAAGCTTTTAAAACCTAACTGCCTCTAAGTTCCACCAATCTATGGACAAGACTCCTCAATAAACCAGATCAGAACAAGTCTACATACACAAACTCTAATGACCATGAGTCTTTCCTTGTACGGTGTAAGTGATATGTAGCTCTCCACCTCAGAAGTAACAAATAAACAACCTCCCCCAACCTGGTAACTCTACTGCCTCGGTCTAGCAACTCTTTCCTCGAGAAGCGGGGTATTCCCTTCTAAGTTCAAGTGCAACCGGCTCAAGAAGAGGGGGAAGAAGAGAATGGACCATGACCAGTGTAGCCATGTATCCTTGGGAGCTCTAACCAGTGTAGCTGAGTCTCCCACTGCAAGCTTCATGAGATGGAACGTGTATACCATAAGCTTTGCTTTATTTGACTATATACACTCAGGTGGGATTATTAAATTTTCAATCCAACCCATCACTTTTTTGGAGTTCTTTTCTTTTTGCATTTTTTTGTGCATCTGTACAACATATCTACATGGTGCAGCATATATACAAGGAGTTTTTCCTTGTGAGCCAGTAGACTATCCCTCTTTTGAAGCTTTATTGCAACCCACGGCTTCTGTCTTTAGACTTCGTAACCACCAGACCAAGTTGAGGTGCACTTCCTTCACTAGAAGAAGAAGAGAGGTTCTGCCTAGAAGTACTACCCTCATATTCTACCCCAAGCCAAAGGAAACTGCCTCCTCACCACCTCATCCATGGAGAGCTATGTGTAAAGTGTCGGTGCAAGTAAAGCCAATGTCTCTGAGAGTCATGCGTGTGTTGTTAAGTGCTCTACTTAGGCTCATCAAGATGACATATGCTCATAGCCTAGTGGACTCAAAGAATTAAGTCACCATGGACCTGAAAAGCCTTAACCCTAAGCCCTATAAGGTTCCTCTTATAATTAAGTGGATTAAGATCTTAATCAAGCTCCATTTTCCAATTTAATTCCAGGCTAGTTTAAATGTCAACTATAATCCAGGAAAAATTATACAAATATTTACAAGGATGCTATTTACAAATGTTTACAAACGTGCAAATTTTTTGAAAAATGTTTGAAAACATGGATGTATGCATGAATGCGAAGTTTTGCAAAATATTTACAAACATTTACACAAGGTTTTTGCAAACTTTCTATTTTCAAAACATTTTACAAAAATTTTGTACTATATACGTAGATTTTGATATAGAAATCTTTACAAATCCTTTACACAAATCATTTTACAATCATTTGTACAAAAATAATTTGTATAAATTTATAGGTATGTGCAAGATGAATTTTATATACAAGGGAGAAATTTTTAAATTTTATGGATATTTAACCATTTTTATTTATTTACACACTCACACAAAGTACGAGTTATGGCTAAAGTATATATGAAATATATACACACCCCCTATACTTAGCTCGAACGATGTCCTCAGAGTGATCAAGAGCGATGAAGAAGACATAACTCGTGCTTAGTATAGGGAAGGGAAAAGGAATGGCTAAATACAGAGATGAATCAAAGAATAGAATGAGGAGAACTCGGTGTTTCCCCCTATACTTAGGATAAAGTAATCCTAAGTATAGCAAGCTGTACATGAAGGGAAATCCGAGTGAAGGATGTACAGAGTCTACCCCCCCCCCCCTATACTTAGGGTGAAATATCCCCAAGTATAGGCAGCAAAACAGGGGTAGAAAGACATGAGAAAATCAACAAACAAATATATACAAGATGATAGGACATCACTCCCCTTATACTTAAGGTGAAGAATCCTTAAGTATATGCAACAACAGGAGTGATGAAACAGAACGATATGAACAACCGGTGTTTCCACCCCCCTTTACTTAGGATGAGGTATATCCTAAGTATAGCAAAGATAATCCTAAGCGAGACTTGGGGTGAAAATAGACACGGAAGACAGAAAGATAAAACTAAGACAAAACACGTATATACAAAAGGGTACAATGTTGAGGTGCCTCTCAACAAGCGCTAGGTTTTACGCCCCTAGCTGGGCGCAAAGGCTAGGACAAAGCGGTATCAAGGTTCAGGACAACATCGGTAAGGCGAATGTCGTACTGTCATCGTAGTCTCGATATGAGAACAACGACGAACTCAAAAGTGCAAAGAAAGACACCCAGGTAGGCAATCAGGTGGGTGTCTGCTACCGGCCAAGGATATGGAAGTATGTGATCGGGATCCGGTAGCACAAAAGAAATCGTCGGCTCTGGATCAGACTGGAGTGGAAGTGTAGAGCTGAAGAAATCAAACGTGGAGAAGGATGGATCAGTCATGGAATCCTCCACGTCAATCAGTGTCTCAAAAAGGTGTGGACAATCAAGATCAGGAGACTCTCGAAGAAAACTAATATTCGATGCACAAAGTAGAGAAAAATCAGACAGATCATCGAATATCTCCAGAATAGGCTCATCCTCGTGAGGGTCGTCGAGGTGAGGTGACTCAAAATCAGAAGGATCAGAAGACTCGGTTTCGTGATCCGCCAAATCGGATACACTCTCAGAAGGTGAAACAGAGTATGCATCGTGTGTGGCATTCTCCCGCAGATAACCCTCGGGGAGAAATGCATGATTATCAGTGAGAAATAGAGGATTAGGATCTAGAAAGGCATCTGTGCTGCTGTCTAGTATCCACTCGGTGCACCAGGTTGCATCATCATCTGAAGTGTGGCTCTCGGCAATCTGGAAGAAGGAGAAGGTACTGGTCAACAGTGCGGAGGCTGGCAAAGTGTCCGCGGCTGATCCTCGCTCTGCGGCAATGTTGGCTGCCAACTGGTCCTCAGCAAGTGTGTCTGTCTCGTCAGAGTGAAGGACAAAAGGCTCAAAGACGGGACTCTCTGTGTCTGTACTCTCAAAATGGTGTCCCATACTGAATTGTGGCTACTGGGCTGAGTCCTAGTCAATGTCAGACTCTGAGAAATATCTCTGCAGAAAAGAAGCTGACTCCTCCGGGACTGGAAACTGAAGTGGTTGAGTCGATGGATGTAGTAGCGGGGGCTCCTCCGGTACCTGGAGTATCAGGAGATCTGATATCCAAGACTCGTCGACGAAGAACGCTGGGGCTGACTCGAACTCTAGCTGGAAGACCAACGGGAACTCGAGTAGACTCTGGGTCCGAACCTCTGCTATCGTAGTCATCTCCTCTGTCAGTGGTGCTGCATCATCCACATCCTCGGGCTGGTGTGTAGAAGTTGTATCCTCATGTAATGTGACACACCACACTGGTACTGCATCATCCTCATGTGTTGTTCCGACTGCGGTATCTCGTGGAACAGATCGCTGTGAAAGTAAGCTCGAGATGGTATCCAATAGGTGAATGTTGGAACTGCGGTGTGAACCGCCACATGTGGTAATCACTAGTGCTAGCTGCTCTGCGGTCATCCCCCGCATGGAGATCTCTATCAAGTCTGGCAGTGGAAGTCCGTGGTCTGGAAATCTCCTCAAGAGGTCAAGCAACCTCGATCATGCCTCATGCAGTGGCTCTTGGGGGTCTACTGAATAGGCGGTGATCAAAGACCGCATAAACACTGCTCTACGTGGGAGGAAGTATCTCTGTAGAAACTCTCGGTGTAAGTCTCCCCATGTAGCGAATCTCCTCCCCAATCGTCGGTGCCATCTCATGGCTCTATCCTGAAGCATGAATGGGAAGGTCATCCACATCATCTCCTCTGCATTGATATCTGAATATAACTGTGCTCTGCAAAACTCCTCGAACTCGGACAGGTGAAGATAGGGCTCCTCGTGCGCCTCCCCTGAAAATGTCGGCAGACTCTGAATGAGATCCAAATCCAAGCTGAATGGACGTGATGTAGATGCTGACTGAGCTCCGTGTCCTATCTGCTCCTCCATCAATCTGGAATAGGATCTATCTGATGATCTCCACTGCTCTCTCTGATCACGAACGAAGTGCACTCTCAACTCAGCAACGGCATCGTCCGGGTCTCACATATGCTCTATCTGATCTCCTCGGACGTCTAGCGCAGCATGCCCAGAGTGGAGAAAGGGATGGGAGGGAGGGAGCGGGAGGTTGGTCAGGGATCCGACCTCCCTCGAAGGTAGACTGGACTGATGGTCAGAGGATGGAGAAGAGGCCGTAAGAGTCGGCCAGGAGTGAGTGGGATCCATCATCCAGGGGTAAAGGAGAAGAAGAGAAGACTGAAGGGAGAAAAAGGGTGGGTGGGAAACAGATGAATGGAGAAGAAGAGGGAAAGCAGAAGGGATCTGGAAATCACACAAGATGAAAAAGCAAACCCCCGATTCACCTACGCACGCGAGCTGAAGACCGAAAGGGATCGGTCAATTATCTTGTCGATTTAATTTTAGGTGATCATTCAGTCTTTCAGAGCGATTACGTCAGCTAAATAGGAATCCGGCTATTTCTCAACTGACTGTCCCGTACAGAAAGCCGGTAATCAGTCGAAAAAAACTCGATATGGCTCTAACCTAAGGTGCGGTTCACTCTCTTGCTCATCCAAACCAAACAACGAGGGGGTTACTCTCCCCAAGACAGATTTTCAATGAGATGTCTTTTAGGTCAAGTGTGATTAGCAGTCCCGATTTTATTGTTTTTCTTTTTAGATGTTTTTCAATAAAAAAACAAACGCCTAACAAATTTTTCGGTTCTCCTGATTATTTTAATCCAAAATAGGGGGAGAAGTCGAAAAAGCCGATGCGCGAAAATCAATGATGCATGCAGAGTAAGAAATGCGTACCTGACTCCAGAAGTCTACAAGCAAAATGATCCGCGCAGAATTTAAAGACTGAAATAAAACTACCTAAATGATGCAGGCGGAAATCCGAGCCCTAAGCAAGCAGCGAAAGAACGGCTAGTCGATCACTAACCTCCAATCCAAGAGTCCGATCTAGACCCATCCCTCATCTTCTCGACAATTCGAGTTCAAGAGTAGCACTTGACAGGGTGAGCTCGCAGCGCGTAGGCTCGAAGGTAGTGGATCGACTATTTTATTAATCTTTTTATTATTGGTCCAATTACCGATCTATAGGTATAGGCAGATTTATTAGGGTGTTTGGATCCTATTTATTACGTCACAGTCAAGCAAAAATCCTAAGTCTAGGGGCTCAAAACCGTGAGAATCAGAAAGGCGGGAAATAAACGATAAAAGTCGTGAGAAAACCACGAAAAACTGAGGGGTCCCCCGAGCACACCGGTGCTCAGCGAAACAGACCCCGAGAGTCTCAAAAGTCTACTGAGTGTCCTGTCCCTGTTTTATTACAATAAGAGTTCAAATAGTGCTAGAAATAAACCTAATCTAATCTAATCTACGGCTAATCTAATCCGCGGCTATTCTGTGGCTCCCGCACTCCTACTCGCTCCTCGCGTCCTCCTGCGGCTTTGTAGAGAAGAAAGCCACCTCCGACTCCCGTGGTTGCTCGGCTTCCGAAGAAAGCCACCTCGGTCCTCGGGCCCTCGCAAGAAAACAAACAAAGAGTGTGATCAGACTAGATTATTATTATGTAAACAAGGCATAAAAGAATATATACAAAAATCTATACAGAAAACCGCGGAAAAATACGACTACTAAGCCGTACTCCACGGCAACGGTGCCATTCTGATGAGCCGCCCGAACGACTAAGGTAAAGTGTCTCACTAAGGTCGTTGTGACCTCAGTCACTCGGGACTCAAAGCTCAACAAGAAAAATTATTTGGACCACCAAATAAAGATAAAACACGAGAAAGCCAACTAGCAGTCCTAGCTATGGATTGACCTGCTATAGCTCCCAGGGTCGAACTCGAGGAACACGAGATGACCTTGCGGCCTACGAAGTAGTCTAAAATAATTAAAAATAAAAACAACTTATTTTTGGTGAATTTTTAATAATTTTATATTTTTGGAATTTCTAATTATCAAGAAAAAATAAGAAAACAATAAAACAAGCAAACTCAAGCAATTATTTAATTATTCTAAAAAGCGCCAAAAATTCAAACAGAAATATTTTTAGAATTTTTATATTTATTACTGTTTTTGGTGAATTTTTGATAATTTTTTGATTTTTTGGGATTTTCTAAAAATGAAATAAGGCAAAAATAACTAAAAACTGTCCACTCAGGCTTCTAAGACTATTTAAAAATACTAAGTGGTCTGATCATGGCCTGAAGGTATTTTTCCTATGAAGTATGAACAACAAGGAACAATCAGGAAGAAAATATATTATTTTTGGGATTTTCTATGATTTATTAGAATTTTTCTAAGATTTTCAAGGTTTTCAATTTTTATATTTTCTATTAATCCAAAAATTACCAAAATTGGTCAGAAAATCAAGCACACAAAAATAGACAAAACTAAATTTTTGGTAATTTTTAAAGAGTTTTTGATATTTTTTGTGAATTTTAAATACGAACAAGCAGAAAATGAGATGTTTTTGAATTTTAAAAATAACAAATGGGCTCAAAAATTTTCCAAAAAAAATAATGAAAATTCTACACCGTGGCAAGAGCCACGTGTCAAATTTTCACTTTATTTGGATACAATTTGATATTTTATTCACAACAAACAAAAGCCCACAGTCACATGGACATATTTGTCATAAAATATGTTCTGGGGCTAAACAAAGAACAAACTCAAAATGCAGGGGGCCCAGGTGCAAAAGTTCCAAATCCTCACGCGTAAGGCACGTGGATTGGGCACGCAAGGACCAATCTGTAATAAAAATAACTCCCCGAACTTAATAGCAACATGTGTTAAAAGTCCAGGGGAGATATTGCAAAATGCCCAAAAAATTTCAACACATGCGGATAAGTGCAAATATTTAAAAAGATAGTTCAATCAGTAACAATCAGAGACCACAACCCTCAGTATGAAATTTCACCAAAAATACACGTGACGAAGCATGTGTCCACCATATACAGAGGTAGAAATGCAAATATATGTAACGACAAGGTCCTAAGTGCAAAATGTCCAAAATAAAAACAACTTAACTAAATATTTACAGGACTAGAACGTAAATAACAAAGCAGGAGGGGCCTAAGTGAAATTACCCCTTATTATGATCCGATGGCTGAGGCGGTGCCACGTAGCTGATCGGACGGTGGAGGATCGATGGCACCCCTTCGATGAACGCTGGCCTAGATCGGACGGATGGAGGCATGCCACGTGGAGAATCGGACAATCGAGAGTCGATGTGGCTAACCCTCGCTGGATGGAGGGCGGAGAAAAGGCCACGTGTCTGATCTGACGGTGGCTGTTGGGTCTCTTCTTCACCATGATCGAACTGTCCTGATATGATCTGGCACTCCGGGGATGAACGGACGGTGGAGGAGACTCCTGGAAGAACTCCTCGCCGGCGAGCTTCGCCGGAGGAATGCTGGTGCGCTGGACCTCCTCGGGGGCTGCTGATGATCGGAAAAGAGTCGCCGGAGCCTCCCGCGTATGAAGGACCCCTCCGATGTCGCCAACGAACTCCGAGGAGCCCGGGCGACAGCGACGGAGCTGAGCTCCTGTGCCTGGAAGTTGAGGTCCTCAGATGGACCTCCTCAGACCTACAAAATGGCACAGAAGGACTCCTGGGTCGAGGGCAAAATGCCTCGACCTGGTTAGAAGCGAGGCGGGTGGTCGGTGCGTCGTGGTGGTCGACCTCTGGCGAGGCGTCGACGGTGAAGGTCGAAGTTCCCGCTCCGGGGCGAGTTGGGGGTGCGAGTGGGTGTAGAAGGTGCGGAGAAGGCTCGTGAGTATGAGGGTCGACTTCGATGATCGAGATAGTGACGGGTGCGGTCGGAATCGGTGGTCGACGGCGATGAACGAAATTGGGCGTAAATGGAAATTGGAAAAAGAGAAGACGAACTAGGCTTACCAGATGGCTGAGATCGACTGTGGGTGAGCTGGGACTAAATACTCCTTGGGGTCCGGCTAGAAGAGGTTCGGGAAAGACAATCGGAGCACGAATCCCCATAACCCACCCCGAGCGTAGATCAGGGATGAATCAGGAAGAAGTAGGACCCGGGGTTAAGGGTTTTGGCGATCGGATCATGACGAGATAAATCGAAGAAATCGGTTCCGGCGTGCAGATTCGCGGGCTTGTGGTCCAAGGGGGGAGTTGACCGGGGGGTCAACATCCCCCGTGGACCAATGGGATACAGCCACGTGTAAAATAATTAGAAATTGAATTTAAAATGGTAAATGGTCGAATCTTGCAAAACTCAAAACATGAAAAATGTTTCTTTTATTTCAAACTATTTTTTTTTGTGAGTTTAGTTGTTTTTTTGAAAATAAAAATAAGGTATGTACAATATAGTATAATATAAAGGTATATATACAATATTGTATTTTTTATTTTTGATTTTTAATTACTTATTTTTTGTACATTTTATTCAAATTTTGTATTTTATTTATTTATAGACTACAATTTGGAATATTTTGGTATTTTTATTTTATTTTTATTATTTATTTACAAGGGTTAAATAAATACTTTTAAACACATATATACATGGTCTATATACAATGTTTATTTTGATTTTTATTTTTTGTTCTTTTTATTTTATTTTTATTTTTATGATTTTTATTTTATTTAATTTACACTATTAAACATAGAATATGTACAATTTTATGGGATTTTTAATTTATTTATTCATAGTATAAATAAATAGATAAAGTGTTTTTATGTACCTGGTGTATCTACAATGAAGGATGAATTTTATTTCTTTTAATTTTCTTTTATTTTTCTCATTTTTGTTTTAATTTAATATATACAAATATTTAGATATAAATACAAAAGCATTTTTATTATTATTTAGAGGAAAATTATTTTTTATTTATTTATAGGTATATATACACCAATGAGCTTTCCTTATCTCTCTCTACTTTGGTTTTTATGCGGTCAGCCCATGCTTAGCGCTCCCTTGGGATTAGGTCGCTCAATATTTATTCTAAATATCTCCCTCTTTTTATTTTGTTCTTTATTCTTTTATTTATGCACAAAAATATGCTAATTATTTATTTTTACACAATGCATGCTGAATGCTACTTATTATTATTATTTACATATATCTACATGTGTTTGGCAAAGGTTTTGTAGCTAAAATAAAAGAATAAAGAGTGATGAATGGCTATTCATCAAGATGCAAGGTGAAATTTATTATACGCTATAAATGATGTGCATTGATAAGTAGTAGGGGCCGAACCACAGAGCGCAAACTAGAATAGGTATAATATATTACAATTAATAAAAACATATTATAAATATTTTGGACTTTTTCTGCCTTTTCAATTTTTATGGGACTTTAATTCTATTTTTCATGAATTTTTTTATTTTGTATTTCTTTATTTTGCATTTTTTATTTTTTTCTTTTTCTTTTTAATTTTGCAAAATTTAGTTTTTCTTGTTTAAGTTATTAATATATATATCTATATGTAGTAATACATATATTATAAATAACGTATGAGATATATAATAAAGAATTATATTAAAATATAGGAAATATATGCATGAACAATCATTTTTATTTTTAGAGTTTTTAAATATATAATAAATATTTATAAATAATAATATAAGTTATTATATATATAAATAGTCTGTATCCGATCTTATAATTTTAATTATGTATAAGTATAGTCAAAATTCACAGATATTTTTTATTTTATTTTTTGAGTTTTCTTATAATTTTTATCTATTGTTATGTATTTTAAGGTATTTAATAAGTCAAAACGATGACTATATTATATAGGCCCAAATTTGTTTTGGGTTTTAACAGTAGATTAATAGTCAAAAATTCCCTAAACTATTTCTATACGTAGTTTATAATATTAATAAAAATAAGAAATATAAACTTTTTTTGGAATTTTATAGATTTTTTTATGATTTTTATTGTCTTTTTAGGGTTTTATGATTTTTAATTTTTTAATATTTTTTGTGATTTTCGATCTGAAGTTAAAATATATAGTAAAATATACTTTATAATTTTTTTGGAAAATTTCAAGTTAGAGTTCTATTTTTGTATTTTTATATCTAAACAAGAAATATTTAGCTCGAAAATGATTTTTAATAAATGGGTAAATGCAATACGTACCAAATTAAAAATATGAGAGTGCATGAGCATTATATTAATAATCTACAGAACTTTCCTGCAATTTATAAGGCACTGAAGCTATTTCATAAAAATGCACAAAATAAAATAAACTGGCAGGGGTATATTTGTAATTAAAAATAAAGGCAGGGTGTCACATGCAAATATCCCAGAAATTTAACACTTATTTACAATTTTATAGACTAAAAACAAATAAAGGAAGTTGGAGGGGTTCTTTGCAAAAGGCAACCGCCTCACGTGGGGTCCAAGTGAGGTGAGCTGGCACTAACCTCTTTGTAATGCACAATAAGTTTAGGGAATCCTTTACAATTTTTACACAAAATATAAAGCCTTACTTAATATTTATAGCGCCAGAACATAAATACAAAATAAGCGACATGCTACTAATAAATTTACCCCCTTAAAGGCACGCTGATGAATATGTGATTCATCACTCTAAAGGAGATTTCATTATGCTCAGATCACTAAAATTCATTGGTATTTCATCATCTAAATTGAATAATTTACATTCATGCATAAGTAAATAATAACTGCATTTTATCATACATTATTGCATAAAATAAGAAGCCAAAAATCCTTAAACCATTTGACTTGTAAAATAAGCTAACTTTCCTGATTTGTAAATTCATGCTAACTTCAAAATCACTTGAAAACTACCTCCACTATGTATATATTACTAATATGAATAAATAAAAAATAAAAATCACTAGAATGAATAAGTGGTCCAGAAATGCAAAGCCTAATTTCATATCTATCGGACTAAAATGTTCATATCTTCCTCATACAATGTCCAATTTTAATCCTACTCACCTTTGAACTAATGTAAATTCAAATACTTAAAAAACAAGACTAAGTTCAAGTAAATCGGAGCTCATATGTGAAAGTTTTTAGGCTCTTTTGTACATTGTGTATTTTACCCGATTTCGACCTATTATTTTATGTATATACTTAACTCCTTTTATTTTATTTCTTTTTCATTTATTTTCTTTTACAATTTTTTTATGAAAATGTGTAAAAATCCAAATCTAAGATAAGACCAAAATCAAAGAAATTAACCGAGTCTGATTGTTCACTGATAGTTTGTACAAAGTCTGCTTTATTGCATTTTATTTTATTTCATTTTATTTATTATTAAAATATAAAAAATTAGATTAGTGTGTAAATATTTATCTTTAATTTTTATTAGATTTCCCTATTCTTTATCTTATTTAAAAATAAGAAAAAATACAAAACTAAAAAATCAAGGTATCCTTTGTACATAGAGTAACCCAAAAAAATCTCTTTGTGCAAATGATTATTTTGATTTTTGTATCTTTATGAAAGTTGTAGATCTCTTCGAGACAAGCAATTTCGTGAAGAAAAAATTTTCGATATGAGGTTCTTTGCTATTCCTTTTTTATTTTTCTTTTCTTTTTTATTTCTGAATTTTCTGGGGGTAACATGTGCCCGTTCTAGAGTTGTCACGTGTCGCTTAATTTTGTCATCTATTTTTGTTTATTTTATTAAAAAATTAGTTAAAAATTAATTGATCAAAAAAATAAATAAAAATATAATAAGACGTGACACCCAACTGAGCCGTCCCAAACTCATCCGATCGGACGACTCCCCTCTCTTCTCCTACCTCCTACTGACTCCTATCCCCCTTTCCTAATCAGGAGCAGCCGTCGACTCTACGCAATCTCCGCACCACCACTCCTCATTCACACAAGCACCTTCCATATTTGACCAACCACTATCAATTATCCCAATCTCCTTCCTCGTCGACCTCTAATAGTGATCCCAACTCCCATCGCAATCCCTAGTCTCATCCATTTCAATCAAATCCCCTCTTCCCTCCTTAGCTGGTGATGAATCCCACATTCATCATGGAAAAAGTAAATAATTAAACCCCCTAGCTTAAATAAAAAATATAAATCACCAATAATTCTTTATTATTATATTGTAACATATTGTGTATAATTAACCCTTAATTAATTGTATTTAGTTACTATTATTTTCTTGTAATTATTTTCTCACCAAAAACACCTAAAAATTAGGTAGATCAATTGTCCATAATATCACTAATCTTTAAAAAGACTAAAAATACAAAAACAACTCAAAAGATAAAAATCGATGTTTTTATCCCCTTAAAAATACCCCCAAAAAATACTTTTTGTATAAATGATCTCTTTTGGCTTTTCATCCAACATGAAACTTGTAGATCTCATCACGACAAACAACCTTCATGTTTTGACTTTCTCCTAATTTTGCCTCTAACTAATAATTTTTTATTTTTCTTTGATTTAGCATTTTTGAATTTTCTGGTGCAGCCACATGGCACCCTCTGGGCCGCCAATGTGGCTCCTTCTCCTTCCACCACGTGGCTCCCTCCAAGGCTGCTGGATCTGCTCATTCCTGCCTCCATCTCAGTCCTTCGACACCCACTTATTGCCAGCCGCCCAATCATCAACCAGATGTGATCATACCCACTCCTTAGCGCCTCATCTCCAACCCTCTGATCCCCTTAACATCCTATGGCTAACATCTCGCCACGTTATCCCTTCACTCCTCACTGTCGGATTAAATCCTAAACACCATCTAAACCAGTCAACCCCGCCTCTATACGAGCCATTGAATCGCAAGATCCAATGGCTCTACGTCATTGTCCTCCTCCCTCCAGTCGTTTCACCTTGTGATCGCTCCGCCCCTTCCTATTTTGGAAGCTCCTCGCTGGTCACATATCGCTCTTGTAACACCATTCGCATGACGCTCCCAGATCCGTCATCTCCGCGTAACTCCAGCCTCCCAACTCCATATTGCCCTGCCTTCACTTCTCATTCAAACACCCCCCTCCACAACAAAACTGTCGGACTACCTCCTCCTATAAAAGCCTTCGCCCCGCCGTCTGAATCCTTGTCCACCACTCAATACGCTAAGTCCTAACTGTCCTCCTCCTGTGATAGAGGAGGACAGAGTCGATGTGCGACCATGGTGCCCAGGCATAGGTGTTGACCCACAGTGCCTCCGCCGTGCTACGGTTGCCTAGGCGCTATTGAGCACCGAGGCAAGGTCAGCCTCATCATGCGACGACCGGAGGGTCAAATTCGACCTTGAACATAGACCATCTCCTCCACCCTTTTTCCTTCTGACCTCCAGGTACTTCTTCCCCCTAAATTTTCGTCAATTTTCCCACAAATCTCCTACTGCCCATGATGATCTTTATCACCGCATAACCACTTCACAAGCTTCATCGTGTTATCCCCATCCTCACCACCATCTCTGATCATCTCTTCTCCTCTTCCATCACCCGCTCTGCCTCGATCCATTTCCTCTGACAACACGTCGGAGGACCCATTTGAGCCTCTGCCTTCTCCGCCCGATCTGTCTCCCACCTCAACCCCCACTTCACTCCCATGTACTGCACAAAGATACGCCTCGGCTATACTAAAGTCTGCAGGTCAAATATCTTCAATTGTCGGAGCTTGCGCCCTCCATGCTGTCTCCAAGCACCAACTCCAATGAATTTTCTTCGCCTTGTTACTCCAGATGTAGACCGCATCTCCACGATCTCCTCCAGCATTCCAACGAGCTCCCTGGACCTCCTTCTTGCACGGAGGAGCGTGGTGTAGCTACTAGCAGGTCACCGGAGTCCTGCCGTCTCCGGTGACCCACGATGGAGGATGAAGAGCAGATGTCGTCCGATCCTCTGGATCGAACGGCTATTATGACGACACGTGGCATTTCGAGCCTAGCAACGAACCAACATGCTCGGATCTCCCTAAACCTCTCCTTGAACCGCCACCTGACGCCACGTTAGCTCGAGACTGCGAGCCTCCCAAACCTAGCTCCTCACGTGCAGAGCATGTGAGGGTTGGGTAATTTGCATGGAAGACCCTGATTTTTTTGTATTTACATTTTGGTCCCCATGCACATGTGTTACGTGTGTGCCTGGGTAATTTACAGGAAGGCCCTCGAAGTTTCACAGAGTTATAATTTGGTCCATGTACGCATGCAAAAATTACAGATGGCCCCAAGCGATTTTTGAAAATTACAAATGGGTCCCTCTAGGGACCGATATGTAATGTTTATCTCTTTTATTTCTTGTATTTTATTTACAATTATGCCCCTGCATTATTTTCTTCATAACTTGAGCATCGTAGATCCAAATTACATGATTTTAGTGTTGTTTTGTTCCTTGTTTCATCCTCTATATTATGGCATGTTTAATTTTCTTATCTGACACCATTTTAAATGAAGTCAATTTTCAATGTTAGATGATGACTCTTGTTCCAATGCCTTATCATAAAATAGATGTTTTCTCTTAATGTTATGCTCAAAATGACCCTAATTTCAATTTACTTTCTGTTGCTCAAATTAGGTAATCTTTTTAGGGCATTTTTGTAGTCCTTTATTCAGCATGTAATTACCCATGCATTATTTTCATGCATCATCTCATTATTGCATAAAAATCAACTAAAAATGCATGCATCTCTTTGTTGCTTCGTAATCTGCATAATGCATCCTGCATCTGCATGAAGACCTTATAATTAAGAATTATTCACACTTGCTCCTAATTGAGCGGAATTCGATAAATAGATAGAGTAGCTCGTGTCCCTGTGTTCGACCTTGGTAGACTTGCCAAGTATAAGTACTCCACAATATTCAAAGGATTGTGGTATTTGATCGACCGTTTTTTGCCTCCTATACTACAATTTACGACTATTAAAGAGGCGTATATTCGGGCTCATCAAATGGGGTCGTTGCCGGGGATTTGATCAGCTGTCACCTCTCTCTACTATATACATCTCGCCGCTGCCTCTATCCAAAGCATCCGCCATTCAATAATATCATATGACCCCAACTCCAATGGTGATAGCCCAGGTGTACCCTTCCTCTCCAGTGAGATCCGAACCCCAAGAGGGTTCGTTGCAGCGCGCCCGTCCCTCCTTTACACGCTAGCCTTGCTCAAGCCTCATCAGTGGCTGTCGAGTTCCTACCCTTCTAGGTACCCTACTTCTGACCTTCATCTTCTCATCTCCTTCACCCCTCCATCTCCGATCCACAACTCTGTCTCCACCTGATTCCATCTCCTTTGTCGATCACCGAGCTCTCCTATCACCTCAGGATCCTTCATCTACACTCCGACCATCTTGCATCTACTCCTACCACGTCCATGCTCCTTCAACGACAATGATTCTTCCACCTTTGACATCAACCACTACAACACTTTGTCCTTCACCGACTTCGACTTCTTCATCGACTTCTGCATTTAGGGGAGCCTCCACCGTCTTCAGGGTCTCTTCCTCATTCCTGCATCAACTTCACCATATGGGAGAGCACCCATGTTACTCCTCTGCCCTTGCTTCTTCATTGACAACCAGCTTCGCCTATGCCATAATCAACCGCTAGGAGCTCCACCCTCCTCAAGAGCGTCGCCTCCTTTGCCCGTTCTTGGAGGGACCACCACCACAACCGCCCTCCGCGCACGACGCCTAGCCCTTGCGGACCACCCCATAACTTCACCACCTTCCAAACATGCGCCTCGCTCTCCGCCCCCTTTTGCCTAGCATGCGGCCCATAGGAAAGTTGCATAGACACCCCCAAACTCTCACCTAATTGCCTTGAAGTCCATCCTCACAAGGGTCACGTGAGGAGCAGGTGACCCACTATGAATTTTGTAGAAGAACCCCTTTTGGGATATGTAATTACTTCAGGGTCCCTCTACTGCATTTTATTCTAATTCATAGTTTTTAATTTTGCAAACGACCCCTCTATTCTATTGTAATTTTGAACATTAACATTGCGTCATTTTATTATTTTAAATTTTATATAGTATTTCTCAGTTAATTCTTTACAAAATGACATGCTTGTAATATTTTTATCAACTGTAGTTAATTAATAATTAATATTTTTGTGAAAAATTATATATTTTACCCATTTTATTCTTCAAAACTAATAATTAATTAACAATCCCTCCAAAAATTGCCAAAAATTCATGGTTAGTATAATTAATTGTGATTTACATTATACCCAAAAAGAATTACATTTGCTTTCACGTTTTGTCCACAAAAATCATTTTGTGTATTTTAGTAATTAGTTTTTTTTGAGATAGATCACTTAGTGATATATTTTAGATAATTTTCCTGAAAATAAGTAGATTTATTATTTACTATAATTTATTATTGAAAATCTCATTGTTAGCATTCATAAATTCATTGAATATTTATCTTGTGTCTGAAAATTCCGAAAAAAATATACTACACTTTCTTCATCATTATTCACATCTCGACAAATTTTAGTACTTTTTGGACATCGTTTGATCAATAACAATTTTTCTAATCCGTAAAATTGACCCCATTTCCTCATTTCATTTATATTTCAAAAATTGCATTAAAAATACCAAAAATATTCGCCTTGAAAATCGTGCATAAAATTTGATAGACTTAAACCTAGATTGTTCTTTTCCCTCCTCGAGTTCGACTTTGGGAATTGCCCTGGCTAGATAAACATAAAACTGCTTCAACTGAAAGTTGATTAAATAATTAAGTGGTTATTTTCTTGATTGATTCAGATCACTCGATGTACTTACAATGACACATCATTATTTTAAGACGTTCTTACAAATTAAAGAGAGTAATTCACGATCAATCGTGTGCTATCGGGTGCTTCTTCTTATGCTAGGTGGCTCAATCTATTGTATCATGTATCATGGAGTGACCCAAGCATATTCACCGTTCTCTGCATCTTCTCCAAATCTCATCGGCTCTCACACTCATGAAGGATATGACTAGATCCTCAAGCGCATCACGAAAGCATGAGCATCGTATCGAATATGACGAAGAACGACTAGTCGCACTAGTTATTCTATGCAGCGAAAATTTATTTTTTTTCATGCGACGAAACCACATGATCCAAGAACACTTCTCGGATCGTTTTGTCTAAACCAAAAACAAGTAATAGGATTACCTCTTGAAGCGTGGTTGCGATCGAGTCTTTAAACGAAGAGACCTCCTGTCTCAAGTTCGATCTGACAGAGGAGACGCTTGCGAGCGCGGGGATGAATCGCGTGCTTCTCGCAGTCCATGTTGATGATCCAAGTGGAGGATCTCCTGATCTCGACACACGAGATCTGATGTCTTCTTCACAAGCGAGGCGCACCGAAGGAGACGGAGACCCACGAGCAAATGATCGAGCAGCATAACAACGACGCTACGACGATGGAGACTTCCTCTAGGGCATCCATGGTGGACGGCCATGAGAGAGGAAGAGAGAGGGCTTATGTGTAGAGAGAAAGAGAGAGAGAGACTTATGTTCTCTTGTGTGTAAAGAAGAGCAATGGGGTGCCTATCCTTTTATAATATTTTGGGATCCATGGATCTCAATCCATGGGCAACACAAATCCAATGGCTCTCATTGATTTGCGTTTCTTTTAATGGTTAAGATTTGTGTTGGTAAAAACCAACAAAAATTGATTTAATTTAGATTAAATCTATATTGATAAATCAATACAAATCAATCCCAAATTAAATCAATCAAGCATGGAGATTATAGAATGAAGATTGCCTCCTTCTATAATATTGGACTTGGTGGGAATCTCATGCAATCTTATGAGATCTCATGAGATTACATTATTCCATGGAAATCTCCAAGATTTACAACAACACTTGTTGTAAATTATTCTACAAAAATAATTCATAATTATTTTGTGAATATTGCAATCTTACCATTGGAAAATTGTGAATCACATTCACAGCCCAAAATAAAATGTGAATTACATTTTCAATTAATTGTCCAATGTGAATCCAATTCACATCAACATTTAATTAACAAATGTAAATTAAAAATAGCTCTCTCTTATATATTATAAATCATATTTATAATATATATGACTAATATGGATATTGCTATCCACATTATTCATATCCATGATAATTAAATCACATTTAATCATCTTCGATCTTTATTCTCATGTGCCCAAATAATACGAATCACATTCACATTATTCACATCTTTGATAATTCAATCACATTCAATTATCTTAGATAACTCTCTTTATAATATGAATAAAATTCATATTACTCATGATAATTAAATCACATTTAATTATCCATTTTCTCAATGCTTGGATACATAATATCAATAGTGAAATTATCCTGAACCCTTTCAAGGATAATGCGCTTTCTCCACGGATACTTGGAGATAAGGACAGTGCGATTGTATTGTTCCACGTATAGTGACTTGGACGTTGAGATCATATGTCAAATCCAGATCGCGGGCTCCCATAGATGCTTGATTAAATCAAGACCGTAAATCTAATTTTCTCATTGCATCTGAATCATATTCAGATCAATGTCCAACATTTTGGACCAGGATTAGATTACTTCTATACTGATAGGAGTCACTAAAATCAAGATCCGTTTCATCACTCCCTAGGAATGGAAGCGTCATGGCTATACAATCGTTTATGATCACATCACCCTCAGGTATTCCCAATACATGTATATCCTGCATACTAGAAGACTCAGAATAAACCCGAAGTATTAGATCAACTTTATATTGTCTACTTTAGGGTTTCTACCAGTAAGTTTCTCATTCGATCATTGGGAGTATCGATTATATATTTTCCAAAAGCATATATTATACCTAGGTCTTGATCATATACTTTCCAAAAGTATATATCAAGCCTCAAATTCAGTCAAGCTTCCAAAGCGAGACGACCGTGCACAGAATTTGATTCTTCCCAATATCTCATGCGTGAGCTCATGTCTTCCGGTTCAGTAATGAACCTGTATGATCCCTTTTAGAGATCGTATTACTCATATGCCCTAATATGCAAACCAACGCGCCGGTGTATAGACCTTGGTTAGGTCATCAACCTATTGGTCTGCCAAATGCACATAGTCAGACATATAGTAATACATATGTCTCTGGTCAGAGGATGCGTTCCTGTATTGTGACAGCATACGATATACAACTTTGGTTATCTCGATCTCGTTAAGTCAACTCTTTGACCTAACTAATCTGACACCACCGAATCTCTATTCCTATGCAGAGAACCTGCATCAAGAGGTCGGTTAGATATCAGCCTTTAGAGATAAGGATTGCCATCTCCTACTCAGGCTGGAGATCATCTCTTAACAATCATTTAACGGTGCTTGATGAGCCCTCAATCTAACCCTTTAGATATTCATCCAAGCACCAGCCTCTATGATTCAATAGTTGAATCAACAGTTGTATGATTATTAAGATGGCCATGGTACATAACCCTAATTGTACTAAGAGACCTATTATGCAAATTATTAATTCTTCATTTCAGATCAGGGAATGATATTCGCAATAACATTTATTGCATAATGGCTCGTCATGGGCTTGCATGTCCAACAACTCACTCTTGTCCTAGACTTAGGCTGACCAGAGCCTAAGTATAGGGGGGACTGGTGCCCATCATGTATATATTCTCATCCATATCCCCTTTTAACTTTGTTCGCCCCATTTGTTATCTTCTTCTACACTTAAGTTGTCAGAGCTGAAGTCTAGGGAGGAGGGACGACTTCTATATATTTTGTTACTCCTATGCTTAGCACGAGTTATGTCTTTTTCCTCGCTTTTCATGCTTTGAGGACATAGCACACACTAAGTATTGGGGGGCACGCATATATTACATGCATACTTTACCCATATCTCGCAGTTTTGCATATTTATTGTATATATTATGCAATAATTACAGGATGGGTAAAAATTAAAAAAATGTAAAATACATGTATACTAGTATGTATATTGTATAATATGTATAATACTTGTATAAAAAGTTGTAAAATTCTTGTAAATAATATTCTTTCAAAATTATTTTAGACCAAAAAATTTAAAATAAAAATAAAAGATTCTTATTTACTCTTGCGTATTATCCTTGAATTTTAAAAAAAAAGTCTTGCACATCATTCATCTCTATAACATGTCATCAGCATCTCATTTGCATATCTAACATATGAAAAGTGAAAAGTTAGTGAGCTCTAAACCAAGTTATGAATAGATGTCGAGGATGGATTTGATTTGACCTTAATCTACCTAATTTCAGAGGAACCTTATAGGAACTGGAGTTAAGATTTTTCAGGTCGAGTGACTTAATTCTTTGAGTTTGCGAGTCTATGTTCACATGTCATCTTGATTAGTCTAAGTAGAATATTTCGCACATACACATGATTCTTTTAGACAGTGACCTAACTTGGACAAGCACCATGCACGTAGTTCTTCATTGATGAGGTGGTGAGAAGGTAGAATCCTTTGCCTTGGAGTAGCACACGGGTGGAAACATCCGTCTTCCTCTAGGGAGGGTAGTGCATATCAACCTAGTCTAATGGTGTTGACAAATAAGGATGGGATGTTGTGGGTTGCAATAAAGCTTCAAAAGAGGGATATTCTACTGGCTCAAGGAGAAAAACTCCTTATGTACATGTTGCACCATATATATATATGTCAAAAAAAGAGAAAAATGCAGAATCTCCAAAAGTGGACAGGCCTCATTGAAAAGTAAAATGCATATCAGAGTGTATATACAAGTATGGAAAAATAAAGAAAGCTTCAAAGCTTGCAGCTGGATGACTTGGCTACCCTGGTCAAGCATCCTAGGATAGGTAGCTACACTTGCTACCATCCATTCTTCTCTCTACCCCCTCTTCTTGAGCAGGTTGCACCTGAACATAGAAGGGAATACCCCTCTCCTCAAGAAAAGAGATACTAGATCGGGGAATTAGAGTTACCTTGTTAGAGGAAGTTGTTTCTTTGCCATTTATGAGGTGGAGAGAAATATTTCACTCACACAGTACAAGTAAGATTCATGGTCTTTAGAATTTACGTATGAGTATTTACTATGACCTAACTATTGAGGCGTCCTGAATGGAAGACTTATGGAACTTAAAGACTGTTAGGTCTTAAATTCAATTCCCAATAAAGTTTCCGCTACACTATTAATCCAAAGGTCGAGTCAAGCTCCATTTTCACCTTTTGTTTATGACCTTTGTATGGAACCCAAAATCATTTCACTTTTGCATTTCATTTTAGTTGCTCGGGGACGAGCAAGGTTTAAGTATAGGCGGTTGATGAATTTATGATTCATCACTCTCAAAGATGAAAATAGAGCCTTGTTAATGAGTAATTAGTCATATTTAATCACTTATATTTCATAATTAGCACTCATGCATGCGTAAATAATATTTGCATTTTTCATTCATATTTGCATTAAATAAGAAGCCAAATTCACGTGTACATATTCACCTGTATATTAGTAAAATAATATATTTTTATATATTTTATACTAACTCCAAATTCAATAAAATTAATCTATAGTGTATATATTACTAAAATTAATAAAAGAAAAATATCAAAAAAGTACTAACTTGTAAAACTGATCAATAAAACCCCATTCTACGTTTGAAACTAAGACCCTTAAAACACGTATATCTCTCTCATTTGGTATCCAATTTATGTCTACTTAATTTTAAAGTAATATACATTCAAAGACCTTCAAAACAAGATCAATTTCATAAAAACCGGAGATCGCATGTGAAACTTAGGTTTTGAGCCCCGATCATATATTGTATATATTAACTAAAGTGCCCTTCATTTTATCTTTTTATTTTCTTAATTATTAAAATCCAAAAAAAGATTAAGTTGTAAAAATTTCTTTCCTATTTTCCCTATTAATTTTATCTTTTATATTATTTAAAAATAACAAAAAATTGCAAAATATAAAATACGGTAGTTTATACCTATAAGATACCCCGAAAAAATACGTTTTGTATAGACGACTTCCTTTGATTTTTGATCTTTCACAGAAGTTGTAGATCTCATCGAGACGAGAAATTTTCTTTTTGACCACTTTTTGATTTGACCCCTTTTGTTATTTCTTTTTTATTTTATTTACATTTAATTTTTTTTATTTTACTATGTACGACACGTGGCGGCTCCAAGAGCTGCCATGTGTTACCCTATATTAATTTATTAATTTCTTATTTTATTTTATTTTACTATTTATTTTTTTGATTTATATAGTAATAATTAATAATTTATTTAATTAATTTTATTTATTTATTTTTTTCCCTTCATTATTTTAGTCGCTTACTTCTATTACTTTATTTTTTTAACCTTTTTTAACCCCTTTTACTTCTCTACTTCTCACCCAAGCCATCAACTTCATATCCTCCCCTCATCTCCCATCACTCCTCTAACTTCCACCCCACTTCCTTTCCAACTTCCTCCTCCTATTTATTCCACTCGCCCTCTTCATTCATCTTCATCCGCTTTTATGTGAGAATAGCCTTGAGCTCCTGATCCGACCTTGGTGACAGCAAGTTCGATAACTAGTCGAGCAATGATAGGCCATCTCTGGCGAGATCCAAAGGACATCTCAACCCTTATTCTATTCTCTGTTATTATCCAATGTTGTCCCCAACATCATCTTCTTCCTTTGTTTGCAAAACACAGCTACATCATTCGTCTTTTCTCTTAGTGATTCCCTCCTACATATCCAACCAAAACCTATCTTCGTCAAAACAAATCGGAGCAACTGCTCCTTTCCACACATGCACTGAGCTTTACAATCACCTCATCCTTCAACTTTAAACATTCCATTATCTACGCGAACAAGACTTGCACCCACGCCACTCATTCATGTTCCCTTGTTGTTTTACTCTAACCCCCTCCAACAGAGGAACAGCAACCAAAATATACATCCAGAGTTGCAGGAGCTATCCGTGCACCCGAACGCCCTCTCCTTCCTTCGCAACCTCCATCTCAACGCCTCGCAACCAGTGGAGGTCGCTCTAGTCCAACCACTCCCTCCAACCGCGAGCGACCTCTCTCCACCTACCTCCTCCTCGACACTCCTTGCCAGTGCAGCATCACTTGCCCCAGCTCCTCCACCTCTCATCATATGTCGACGGATGTGAAGACCGTTAACAACTTCATCTCCATTGTGCCTTGCTTCCAATCGAGGGCCACCCTTCCATCATTAGCGCACGGTTGCGCACCGCTGCTTGGAGCCTCTCATGCGCAACCCTTGCCACCTCAGACACTACCTCACATCCACCTCACAGCACAGCCACCCTCTAGTCATGGATCTCCATCGGTACAAATGCTGTGCCCACGCACGGTTGTGCACCCCTTGAGTTGTCGTGCCCCCTGCGCAGACTCTTCACGCACCTCCAGCCACTACCTGTCAACTGTTGAGCATGCTCCCTTGTGCGACCAAGCCTCCCGCGTTAGCCGCCGCAACCGTACGCCAGCACCTCTGCCATAGCCGCGCAAGCAAAACCCTAGTCACCCCGTGCACTGATGACAACTGTCTGCTATCTCTTATTCACACCTCACATGTGTAGTACATGAGTTCGGGGGGGGGGGGTAAATTGGAAGAGAAATCCCCAGTTCCAGTGGTTTACAGAAAGGGACCTTTAATAGTGAAAGCACGTGAGGTGCATGTGAATCATCGATAAAATTACAATCATATCCTTGAGTTTCTAGGAAATCACATGCACGATCCCGCTAATAGAGCACACTAGGGAGCATACCCACGCTCTGAGGCAGGCTGTTTATATTCATAATAGTAGTAATAAAATATTTGAAGCAACAATTAATAATTTATCCCTTTTGTGTATAAGATTAATCTAAATATAAAAGAGAATATTGCGCATAAAATAAATAATCGAAACATTGCTAATTCATATATAATGACATATTTAACTTTACTGTTATTATCATTGTTTTATAAAAAAATTAATGTTAATAATTTTATTATCGATCTACCATGATCGTGCAAACAACCTCAAAAATAAATTTAGTGATGATGGTGGTGGGAAAATTTTAGTGTGCATTATTTACCATGCTCTATCTTTATCGAAACCTTGTATAGTACAATATTAGAATAATTTCAATAAATGCAAGCTCCCTCTTCCCTAGCAATTACGACTAACATCTAAAGGTATTTTATCTCTCTTCATGCATACCTTTCTTATTTCAAACATGGAGGTTAATGTATTTGTTATATATTTTAAAAAGTGTGTTACTGTGGGATTATAATGAAAGAAATACTATAAATTCTGATTAGTTGTAATAATTAAAGAAAAATAAAAAAATATAAATGTTAGGTATTGAATTAACATGTGATTCAAAGCTTAATATGAGGAAAGTTAATGCTTACTTTATACTGGTATAATATGCCGCGATCATGGAATTGTATCCTTCTTTACACCGTTAGTTACTAAATATAATTTCATTTAAGTTTTTCTATTTAAATTATAACAATGAGAAATTTGCAAATATGATTGCATAATACGATTAAAAAAATTTAAATAAACAGATCAAAGTAATTAGCTCATAGTTGTGAAACCTCAAATATAGAATGGAGTAATGCTTGGGAGGGTCGTCTGGGATACTTTTGCATCTATTTTTTTCACCATTATTAGATTGATATTTGTCATTTGTATATAAATTAATTAAGGATGGGTTTTGGGTATCCTTTAGTAATGATCCTATTTAAAATTCATTAGGGAGAAATTAATATATATGATGTTGACAATGATGTCAAGAGTAGTTTCAAAAAATTACAATTATTTTTCTCAAAGTAGTAAATTTAAAAGGAAAATAATAGTTTTAAAATATTTTATAATATATATTTTAATTTTTGTAAAATGATATAGATATACATGAGTTTACTTTTATTTAATCAATATTAATAAATTTTTAAATTTAGGAGGAGGAAGTGAGAGATAAATGTGAAATATATGGAGAGAGAATGGGAGAGAAAATATGAAGAGAGAAAGTGAGTGGGGAGGGAGAGAATATGAAGAGAGAGGAAGAGAAATTGAGTTTAGAGAGAGAGATGGATGGAGAGAGAATATGAAGAGAGAGAGAGAGAGAGTTAGTGGGGTAGGAGAGAACGTGAAGAGAGAGAAGGAGAGAAGTGCGTGTAGACAGAGAGGGACAGAGTGAAGAAAGGGAGAAAGAGAGAATGGAATGAGAGAGAGTAAGTGGAGAGAGAAAGAGGGAGAGATAAGATGGAAAGAGGGAGAACGCAGAAGTTATTGGAGAGAGAGAGAGAGAGAGATCGGGTGCGGGAGAGTAAGGGGGATGGGGAGGGGAGTGCCACGTGGCACGAGGTGGGGAAGAAACCCACTATTAGTAGTATTATAGATGTGTGCTTCACGTGGTACGCTGGGAACTTTATGTAAAGACCCTCATCTCTATAGGTAATTGCATGTGAGTCTTGTCAACATATTTTTATTATCAATTTTATTTTTGTATTGCATTTAGAACCTTGAGTTTGCATGTTAATTTGAATGTTCATATAGTATCATTTTATTATTCTAAAAGTTGCATATTGTAGAAAACACATGATTTATCATTGTGAATGTTGGTTTGATTTTGTGAGCTACGGATTATTTAACATAATTAATTTTATGGAAAATTAAACAATTTGCCCACTTCTTTCTATTGATTCAATAGTAAATTTGTCCTTAAAATAACGAAAAAATTTCATAGTAGGTAGAGTTAGAGTAGTTTTACTTTGTGCCCAAAAATCATCTTATTTGTATGCATATAGAGATCTGGATAAATTACTTGATGATTTGCTTAATTGATTTTTAATAGGTCATAAATCAATTATTTTTAGGATTTGATAATTTTCCTGGATTCCTCTCATGTAGAAGTATCTAGGATACTTTTAGTTTCTGAAAATAATTTGGTTTCTTATTTACAAAAATGAACTTTGCGAAATTCACTTAGTTTGCATATTTTATTCATAACTAATTCATTTTTCATCGAAAAAAAATAGTAGTCTAATTTTATTATTTTTCACATTCTGGCCAAGTTTGAGAATGTTTGTACATTATTTGAAGTAATTTACATTTTAATCCCTCAACTAACTCGAAATCGCACTACATTTTTAATTGCACATAAAAAATAAAAAATATTTCTCTGAAAACCTAGCATCTAGATCGACTAAAAATAAATCTAAGGAGAAAGTGGCCTCCTTGTGTTCGACCTTGGGATTGCCAAGGTAAAAAAATATAATTGCTCGCTTTTAATTGGACTAATAATTGAGGAAGTGGTTTTTGATCGATCCGAATTTATTTGACTACAACACATCTAAAATGACATTATTAAAAGGGTAAATTATGGGTCTTTCAAGGTGTCGTATTAGTTAGGTCAAAGAGGTAACTTAACGAGATCGAGATAATCAAGTCATATGTTGTATACTGTCATGATATAGGCATGCATCCTCTGATCAGAGACAAATGTATGTTATATGTCTAAGTATGTACTTTTGGCAAACCGATAGATTGATGGCATAATCAAGGTCTATACATCGGCAAGCTTGTGCACATACAAGGGAATATGAGTAATAAGATGTCTCAAAGGTATCATACATATTCACTTGTGAATTGGAAGACATGAACTCACTTGTGTTTGGGATTGATCAAATTCCATGCATGGTCATCTTACTTTGGAAGCATGACAATAATTTGTAGGTATGATATATGATTTTGGAAAGCATATGATCAATACCAACCCCAAATAACCAAATGAGGAACTTAATGATAAGATCCTAAAGATGACAGTGTAAATTGATCTGTCTTCAGGTTTATTCTAGGTCATCCAATATGCAGGATGTACATGTATTAGGAATACTTGAGGATGATGTGATCATAAATGATTTTATAACCATGACACTTCCATTAAGAGGCAATGATGAAATAAGTTTGGATTTTAGTGACTCCTCTTATCAAAGAAATTCCCAGATCTTAGTCAAATGTTGGACATTGATATGAATGTGATTCAGATGTAGTGAGAAGATTAGATCTACAGTCTTGATTTAATCAAGCAACTATGAGAGGTCTTTGAGATCTGGATTTAAGATGTGATCTCAATATTCTAGTCACTATACGTGGTACCATCACCATGCCCTTATCTCCAATTATCCACAAAGAAAGCGCATTATTTTTGAAAGAGTTCAAGAATAATTCCATCGATAATTGTGTATCGAATCATTGAGATATAGATAATTAAATTTGAGTTACTTATCATTAATAATGTGAATTTGATTCATATGCGAGAGAATGATGATCCAATGTAATTTAATGTGATTTAATTTCTATGTATTTGAATAATGTGGATAGCATTATCCATATTATTCATATATAATATAAATGTGATTTATAATATATCAGGTAGATAGATATTTGTAAATAACATTCACAATTTGAATGTTGATGTGAATTGGATTCGCATTAGACAATTAATAGAAAATATAATTTACATATTATTTTGGATTGTGAGTGTGATTCACAAAATTCCAATGACATGATTGATATTTTATAAAAATAATTTGAAATTATTTTTGTAAAATAAATTACAACAAACTTTGTTGTAAAATTATGGTGAAATTCATGGGATGTGTAATCTCATGTAAAAGGAGAAGGAATCCACCTTCCCATTAGGAGAGGGTGGATGACCACCAAATCCTAATAGGATTAGTGGTCATCCACCCTCTTATAGAAGGAGGCTTGCCTCCTTCCTATTTCTCCAAGGTTAATTGTTTTAACTAAAATTAATTTATATTGATTATTAATCAATATATATTTAATTTAATTTAATTAATTGTTGTTGTATTTTTACAATAAAATCATGGATATCGAAAGAAACACAAATCAATCTCAACCATTGATTTTGTATTGTTCACGGATTGAGATCCATATATTCTCAAAATATTATAAAATAAGAGGCAACACTAGCTCTTCATTTTACACATTATAATTTCAAGTTCTCTCTCCCTCTCATTCTCATAGGTGTGCCCACTTCTCTTCAACAAGAGTGGCCATACACCTCTTGCCCTAGAGAAGACCGTCACTGTCCCACACTATTGTGTTGTCGCTTCGACCGCTCGTGAATCTCCGTCTCCTTCGTTGCATCTCATTCGTGAAGAAGATGCCGGATCTCGTGTGACGAGATCAGGAGATTCATCATTTGTATTATGAAGATTGCAAAGGGCATGTGTTTCATCAACGCGCTCGCAAACGTATCCTCCATCGAATCAGACTTGACATAGGATGTCTCTGTCTTTAGAGACACGATTGCAACCACACTTCAAAAGGTATTCCTACAACTCATTTGTTATTTAGATTAAATGACCCAAGAAGTGTTCTCGGATCATGTGATTCCATCATTTAAAATTTTTTAAATTTTGTTGCACCGAGCAACTAGTGTGATTAGTCGCCCCGATCGCATATGAATCGATATTCACACTTTCGTGATGCGCTTAAGGATCTTTGCATATCCTTCAACCAGTGCATCCCAACCATCTCATGTAGTATGGATATATAAAGTATGGAACATTGGGTTAAAGGAATGCTCCGAACGAGGAATATTTTGTTAGCACTAAATTGTTCATTGTAGATGACATCAAAAGTATACATCATCATGGATTGTTCACTTTTTCTCACATTTTCCAGATAGGATGCAAACATTTATTGCCCTTAAAATATAAAAATTAATATGAGAAAAGAATATATTTTGAAAAAAATATTTCTTACAATAATGGTTCAAATACCTGCAAAAGAATACTTGACTATATTGGTCAAGCTTCAATAGAAGAGACTTGGCTACAGCTGCCAGGCTCTAGACATCTCATTTCTACTGCTAGCAGGACTTGAACTTAGAAGGAAATGCCTGACTCCTAGAGGAAAGAGACGTTAGAGAAAGAAATGCGAAAATGCTACGATGGACTATCCGATTACTTCATCTCCACAAGTAGGTAGAGCTAGCACATTACATACAGAATAAAGTTAGCTCCAACGTTTAAAGAGAATGATTTTATGAGCTAGTGGATATGAGGTGACTTTTGATTAAATCCAAATAGAGATTTGCGGAACTTTTTTTATGTAAAAGAGGGTGAGCTCCCAAGGTGACCTGGCCTCCCAAAAGTTTATGAGATCCCTACAATGAGACACAATATTTTCTGAATAAAACCTTTGGTTCTTAAAAACTAGCTAATTCCTTGCCAGCCAGATAGCCCACAACACTGCAAAATATTTTGTAACATCGTCAGTGGAGTTGCGGAACTTATAATCTGTTGAATCTAAAATCTTAATTCTAAGGAAGTTCTGATACATATTAATATAATCCATGCAAAAGACCAAAGTCCTTATGGAGTGAATGTAAGATCTTAGATGATAGACAAGGATTGCTGCCTAAAGTAAATAAGGAGGGCTGAAAATTTTTGGAAGATGAGGAAAATACAGTTGATAGCAATTATCAATAGAGCATGAAATAAAGCGGTCTAAGTGCATGTTTATAGTCACGGAGCATATATTTAGTTGTAAGATAAAATAAGCGGTTGAATTAAATTTGATGAACCTTCAGAGAAAAGATTCGATAAGGAATCAGTATCGTTGTGGGAATCAGCATAGACCTGAGGTCATCATAGGAGATAAGAAAATGATAAGTGGTGCCTTTAAAGGGGAATGATCAAACTATGCTTTTTAAATCCCTTACTTAACAACAAACTCACGCTTACTCTCGTCGTATCTACAGATCCCTTCCTAATCTGGGAAGTCCATTGCCAGTCAACAGTTAGACCTTTCAACATGATGCATATCTTATAATATCTCCAATGTTGTTTTGTTTATCTTGCAGGTTTTTGCTTTTAATTTTTCAAATAAGTATGGATGCAGATTTCATGTTGTGACTAAAAATACAACAGTTGTCACTACAAGGAAACGGACTTGTGGTGACGACTTTGTGATGATGGGAAATTGTAATGACGAAAAAATTGTCAACAGATCCTCTTTTTTGGGAAAATTACACAAATATCCTGAAATTAATGGAACATCTATTTTGAGAAGCTTCCTCAACTCAACATTTTATTAACCCATACAGCTGAAGACAATGCTTTCATTTGATATCAACATAATTAGTAATACCTAAATTAAGTCGTCAGATCTCTACATTGGACGATCTTCATATCACATTAATTAAAATATTGGGTGAAAAAAGAGGCAGTAATATAACCATACCCTCAATTAATCCACATTCGTGCTCTATATGTTATTTAAAATGCATACCCTCAATTGATCCACATTCGTGCTATATATGTTATTTAAAATGCAAGAGGTTTCCTGGTTCCTTTGGAAATCACATTTGTGTTGTGAATATAATAAGCTTCATAGTTTTAGATATTAAGGTAATTAACCACGTCAATTAATAAGCCCAAATCGTCGCTTTCCCTTAAAAACCTAAATTTATTTGTTAAAACCATATAAAAGGAGAATTGCAACCATTGCTTCCATTTTCTCACCTATCCATGGAAAATTGTAATGACGAAAAAAATGTCAGTGGATCCTCTTCTTGGGAAAATTACACAAATATCCTAAAATTAGAACATCTATTATGTAAAGCTTCCTCAACTCAACATTCACATACAACTGAAGACAATACTTTCATGTGATTTCAACGTAATTAGTAATACCCAAATTAAGTCATTAGATCTCTATATTGGACAGTCATCATATCACATTAATTAAAATAATGGGTGAAGAAAGAGGCAGTAATATAATCATACTCTCAATTAATCCCCATTCGTGCTATATATGGTATTTCAAATGCAAGAGGTTTCTAGTGCATTTGGAAATCACATTTGTGCTGACCGGTAAATATAATAAGCATCATAGTTTTGGATATAAAAGTAATTAACCACGTCGATTAATTAGCCCAAATTGTAATACTGCTTTTTCTTAAAATCTTAAATTTATTTCTTAAAATCCTATAAAACGATAATTACAGCCGTTGGTTGCACTTTTCTCATGATCCTTGGGAATACCCTAACCCTAACCTCACAACTGTTCTCTACAATGGCGGGTCTTGGTGGCGGAGGGCGAGGCAGAGGGTGAGGCGGAGGCGGAGGTCGAGGTGAAGGTGGAGGTCAAGGTGAAGGCAGTTGGGGAGATGGAGCTGGAGGTCGTGATGGAGGTAGAAGGTGAGGCGGAGTTGAAGGTCAGAGTGGAGGGCGAGGTGGAGGCAGAGGTCGAAATGGAGTCGAAGGTCTAGGTGAAGGAGGATGGAGAGGTGGAGCCGGAGGTCGAGATGGAGGCGGCGGGCGAGGTGGGTCTGGAAGTCATGGAGAAGGCAAAGAGTGAATTGGAGTCTGAGGTCGGGACAGAGAGCGAGGTGGATCTAGATGTAGAGCTGATGGCCAAGGTGGAGCCGTAGGTCGAGTTGGTGGAAGAGGCGGAGGAAACTGGCGAGGGGTGAGGGTAGGTGATGATCAGTGGTCTGAGGTTGATGGTGATATGCGATGGGCAAGTCATGAGGGCTATGGGTTGTGTATGGATCGCGATGCCAATGAGAGATGTGCGAGGGCAGTAAGTGGTGACAGATGTGAAGAGTGGATGGAAGGGGTGGATGGTAGTGATCCATATGTCGAGGACGAACGACAGGGTGTAGTGGCGGTGGGAGATGGATGGAACACAAGGTCTATGGATTATGAGAGAGGAGAAAGCTGGAGGGCAAGGGTGATTGTAGAGGGTGGTGATCGTTATAGTGAGTATGGCCAGCAAAACACAACTTCTGTGAGAGGGGGTTTGAGTAGTAGGGCACTATGTGGTGGTAGAGATGAATGTCAGTGGAAGACAATGAGTGCGGAGAGCCAACGCCAATGGAACGACGGGCAAGATGCTAGGAATGGGTTGGGTGGAGCACTGCGGCAGTAGGTGGTGTAAGAGGCTATGTGTGCCAAGCATGCAATCTAAGAGCAATAATTAACCGATGGAAGAGGCACAAGGTGGACAATCTGGCGAACATGCAGTTGATGATTGGAGGGTGGAGTACGAGAATATTGGGTAAAATTTCACATTTTAATTTTACAATCCACAAACTTATACAATATATATTCTTTCATGAGTAAATTCACTTATGATATGTTGACAGTGGGTTTCATAACATATTAGACATATCCAAAGATATCAGATCCAATAGAGACCATAGAAGTAATAATAGAGAGAGATAGAGATAGAGGATGGGAGAGATATATCAGATACGTAAAGAAGGGCAGCAGGGAAAAAGGAAAATATGAGAAATTTTATGCCAAAAATCCATTTGTAGCAGATTTAACGGAAAGCTCACCAAAATTAACTTCGTTTGTATTTTACAAGGAAGTATCCATTAGTTGATTGAATGTTCCAAAACATTTTTTCCAATGCTTTAATAGTTACTATGATGACTTACGAGACAACAAAATTATTGTATGAAAACTGTCCATCTTAATTTTATTTATTACATATTCAGATTTTGTATTTGTAAAATAAATATTTTTTGCTAAAAATATTGTTTTTCATTCTTGTAAATAGTAATAATGCCATATTCATTGTTAAAAACGGAATATAATGATGGTTATTCTCTTTTCTGACTCTTTCGATGGAATTTGAATTAATCCTTGTTGATTTGGCAACGATAAAAATAAAATATTTATGAATTTATTCTTATTAAGATTATTAAGAAATGTAGTGGTTGTTTCCTTAATTATAAACCATTTACCTTTCGAGTAAATTCCTTATTGTTTTAGATAAACAGTTCACATTCATTCATCATGATTGCGAGGAGAGGAGGGATAGATGCACATGACTTGGTGATGATAAATGGGAGGAGGGAATTCCCTTTGACCTGGTGATGGTAAATGGGAGAAGGAGGGAATTCCCTTTGATAAGCTTGATGGACAGAGATCAAGGGTAGCCCCTTCCTTATATACATACTAGCTAGTGTTCTTGTCATCATTCAATGATTCACTCACTCTTTCTCTTTTTCGATTCTCCATGAAAGTCTAGTGTACACGACATGCACCCTTGCACTCAGCATCTCCCTTTAACACGCATTCAACTCACCAGCCATCTTTGAACCCTCTTGCTCATATCTTCAAGAAAAATACACATACTAGGGTCTGGGATTTCTTGGACGTCTAAATTCTCATATAAAATCTGCACATTCTTATGATCAGTCATCACCGATCTCGACGATATATTGTTCTTCCCATGCAATCTCTTCGATGCTCTCTGGCTAAAGGTTGCATGTTCCTTTGTAAAGCACATGCTTGATCAAAACTAGACAACCAAAAATGCCTCAATATGAAATAACTGATTTACATCCTTCAACACCCACAGATGCATATTCCAGATTAGGGTTTGAAGGGGTTATACATGGTTAGAATGATCATCATCACATTGATATCAATCGAGATTCAAAGGTGTTATATTTTTTATTCAAGTAATTGTATTTATACCTCTGATGCATGCATACGGATTGGATGTTGAATGGAGGCTGTTGACATTGACATGCTTTATTGATCGCTAATTTTGGAAAAGAGATACTGAAAGGGCATAAGAACTTCGTAGACTAAATCTGAAAGTGATACCAACATACTGTGTGTATAGATTTTGTGCCATACTTTTGAGGGAAAGTCATAAAAACTCAATCTAACTGAAAACCCCACTTCTTACAATAATGCATTATGGGCAAATTTTAGTAGGAAGAATACAGTTGTGAGTGATGTGGTTAGAATTTGGGGTATCTAAAAGAATCCAACTGTTCATTTTAGTTAAAGGAACTTTCCCGAATATTACTGCATTAACACTTCCCGTGTTAAGTATGTAACACCATATATTAGCCATTGAAATATCTTTTGTATTCTAAATCGCAAGTGTCAGGAAGTAGTAACTAATTACTTGATGTTTATTACGTTTGATTGTCTTATTTAATAGCTTTGTTGTGTGCATGATAGGAATAATTTGCAGGAAGAGGGAGTTTGTGTTCTTGCAGTACTGACCTCAAATGCTAAAAACTTTATATACATGGAAACTCTTGACTTCGGATAATATTTTCTTCACCAAGTGATTCCTTAAAATTTCAAGTTGTCCCATTTATTTGAAATTGATTGACCCTCTCGTCTCTTGCTTTTTTTATAGTTTGTGTTATTGATTTTTCAATATAAATATAAGAATATATGATATGTTAATTTTTTATTAGCTGGAGCATTTTGTTGCCAAACGTATGTACACCTAATAGATTCACTTGGATTTTGGTTTTTGTTGATGAAGTGCAAGGAATGTGAGTGATTGGAGCAAAATGGCAGTGGGTGAGCAGAAGGAAAACATGCAGACTGAGGGTCGTTATCGAGGGATTGAATGTGAAAATAGTAGGTAAGAAATATACATTCTATTATGATCAAGTTTTCTTTAGAATGTACTCTTAGCATATAAATAATAATGAATACCCTTCACAAAAGCTTATTTTGTTTGCTTCCAAGTAGCATCATTTTGCTTATTGGGAAGATTCTTTAGGATCATTAGTTAATTATCCATGCTCTTTATCTAGACATTGAATCTCCTTTTATCATTAGTTAATTGTTATCTCTTCTTAAAGATGCATTACCGAGTAGTTCTGAAGATATGCCATCATCTTATTATGAAGCAAAAATGATGGTGCAAGAATTAGGTTTTAGTTATAGAAAAATAGATGCTTGTCCAAATGATTATATATTATTTGTCGTATATTAGGGTATTGTATGAAAGGGTATATGTGTTCAATCATAAGCAAATATAATACAATCTATGTTTTTATCAATATCATGTATGGGCCATATTCAAATGTTTAGCGTAAGAATTTGGCCGCAATCGACTTTATGCAAACATTATTTATATGTTTAATTTTGTATTTTTTTCAAAAGTGCAATCGATGATCTATTATCCATGTGGTTGCCTATTCTCGTGGAAAATATTTATATATTTTTTGTGTTTTTTTATCTCATTATTTATCACGATTATAATCTTTTAAAATATAGAACAATGAATATATCAAAGAAACTATCTGAATCTAAGAAAGGGCATGCTTGCTCTGTAAATAATGAAGAAGAAACACATGAAACCAATATTGATGAATTAGAGGATGATGATGATGTGTGCATTCTGTTCAAGTTAAGAAAAAATGGCAGGGGCTTAATGCATTGGAGTTCTTTACACATAAAGGAGATGACCGTCATGAACTTGAATGGAATAAGTGTGGTCAGGTACTAGGAAAGAATGCGCCAAAATTACGTGTTGCATGTGCATATTATGCATGTTGTTCGTGGCTATTTCCTATTGACAAGAAATGGAAGGAGATGCCGAAAAATGCTTGGATGGACACTTGAGTTTTGTTAAAGGTAATTCTTTGTTATCTAATGTTTGTTTTTATATCTAACTTGTTGGTATTAATTTTAACCTACAATTTATTTTATAGGGTGATTTTGAATTGTACGGGCATCTAAATGCATTTAACATTGTCTTTGAGCTTGTCCATGTTTGTTGCAAGACTTGGAAGAGCGAAGTGAAATCAATATGGATGAATAATAAAGATAATCTTGCACGTTTAAAAGAGAGGCTTTCACAGGACCCTCGCATTGATAAATAATTTACAAATGCAGTGAGACAATGGAATACAACAAACTCTAAGGTATTTAATACTTAAATCTTTAGATTACTAGTTGCTGAATGGATTTTTACAATGCATGATATGTGAAATTTGCATATTACACACGTGTTAATGTCTAAGACTGAATACATGTGAGTGTAATTCAAGGGTAACCACAATAGCATGTATGGAAGGACGATAAAGTATTAGATCCAGCTGCTCTAGCTATGTAAGTCTATCAAATAATTCATGTACCTACCATTTTCAGGCTTAGTAGTTTAAAGTTATTACCATATAAACAGTGTTTTAAAGAAATGTTCACATCTAATGGTATATATTAGATTACATATATTCTTTAAATATAAAAACATCACCATAAGAATGAAGATAAGATAAGAAACCTGGCACGAGAAGAAGTAAAAAAACTATAACTTTTCATATACTTTGATTGATCAAACAGAACATTTTGATAATATCCACAAAAGAAGCTATTAACATAAATATAGCTAGCATGAGCCCTCTGTGCTTGATATGCCATAAGCTGTTATGAAGAAATAAACTATGAGAGCTTTTGAGTCAGATGTATATTATATCCAATGCCATTTCTGTGCAATATCATATGCTAAAACAATGAATATGGTACGAGCTTCAGCATAACAAAGTAGATAAGTGAACACAATATGAATCATCTTATCTCCAAAAAAAATGTAGTTTTGTATCCATATTTATGATGTTGAGAAAATCAAAATAATATCCACGTTTGTATAGAAAGGAAAATCACAATGGATATCTCTTTGCACAGGGAGAAATAAGAATACTCGATGAAATGAAGAAAAGAACTTTTGAAGAAGAGTGACGCTTAATGGTATTGTCAATTAAGAACTTTTGAAAAGAACTTTTCATCATATCTATACCATTTCTTTTTGTTGACTTGTGCAATCGGACGATATTATGTCTAAATAATATGTCATCCATATTATGGGGCAACACTAGGAAGGAAAGCTAGTGCTCCATCCCATTTTCAGTAGAATTGAATATTTGATTGAAACAAAGGTTGAATACGTAATCAGTTAATTTGCTAAGTTTGTTAAATTGATAGATTATTAAGCTGATCAATATTATATGATGCATTACTTAATTTTAATTTCACCATCACACTACTTGAATTAGGCAAGGGCTTTGATCAATCAAAAGAATCGTAAAAAAAGGCTTTAGATCATAGATGCGGAAGACGTCCACTGGCTACTTGTCGTCATGATTTTGTAAGTTAAGATTATTTAACTTATTTTGTCGTGAGCTTAAAAGTATTGTCTTTGTATTTTATTTTTTTCCAGGAAAAGGAGAACAATAGGGAGCCTACAGAGGTTGACATGATGAAAATCATTTACCCTAATGAGGAGATAGTGGTAAGTTATTACTCTTTTAATATTTTTGCAATATTGTTCATATTATTAATTGTTTTAAAAATTTGATCTAGGATAAGATTGGAGAATGCATTCAAAAATCCCAACAGACACATCTACATTTGTCTCTTGAAGAAATCATGTCAGTGGCATATTTATGTTCTATTGGTACTGGTAGAAGAGAGTATGTTCATTTTGTATGTGTCGGACACGATAAATCTCACAAGCAATTAGATAGGAATAAGTTGCAAACAATCTTGCAGAAAAGTAGAGAAGAACATATTATTTATCAATAATATGGTTGAATATTAGCGTCTCTTGTATTTACTGATAAGTATTTTTCAAGAAATTGTGAAACAATTAAAAGATGTTATTGTTTCCCTAAGTATAAAAATTCCATGACAAAGTTCGTCAGTGAATGAAATACGTCATTGGGTACAACTAAGCCAACATGTTGGATTTAGTTATCCTTGTCCAAATTCAGAGGTAAAAATATTTGAGTTAATGCATCTATATTGCTTACATTAGTTAGAACTAATATTTCATTTTCTTATCACAAAATATTTCAGATTTCTCACATGCGAGTGGTAGCGGTACTAGAAATTTTGCAATTGGTAGGAGTGGTGATCAGAACAACACAAGATCTAATTTTCATGATGGTGGTGTAGTGGAAAGTCATGTCAATTTACCGTCGAGTAACCTACACGTAAACTTAAAACATCTTAGAAATATTAGTTAGCATGATTGTTGTTTCTTTATTTACTAAATTGTGATTGTGGTCCTCCAACAGAGAGGTCGATATGTTAATAAGCCATTCAAAAATCTACCATACTCATCGAATACAATGCAAGATTCATTGCATTCTCTGGTATAATATCTTTTTTGATGTAATCTTTATTTATAATAATTTTTATCTACTAATTTCTTTCTTATATTTTTACAGGAGGGACATGATCAAAGTTGATATGAATTTAGAAATGATGTCATTTGACTCTTATAGAGGAGAAACATACACTCTTACTTGTTGATTACACAATTTCTGGGATGATGGTGACCATTGATGAATAACCATTCATCACTCTTTATTCTTATATTTTAGCTACAAAAACTTATGCAAATGCATGTAGATATGTGTAAATAGGAATAATTAGCAAAAGCATGCATTTTGTAAAAATATGTAATTAGCATGTTTTTGTGCAAAAATAAAAGAATAAAGAAGAAAAAGAAAAAGAGGGAAATATTTAGAATAAATATTGAGCAACCTAACCCAAGGGAGGGCTCAGCATGGGCCTGACCGCATAAAAGCCACACGTAGAGGGAGATAGGGGCTCATGTGTAAATATTTATGTAAATAAATAAATAATATTTTCCTAATCCAAAAATACACTTGTATATATTTTGTACATATTTATAAGCCATTAAAAACAAAATAAAAATCTAAAAATAAAAAAAAAACCAAAAATACACCTTCACCATGTACATAAGACCACCATCCTTTACCTATTTCACCTTGAAAATAAAGTTATTTATTTCTAAAACTTTTTGTGAATATTTCTTTTTATGTTTTGTAAATAAATAAAATAAAAAGAATTAAACCAAAAATCAAATAAAACTTACAAAATTAAAAATACAAAAAGACCTTGTATATCTACCATGTATATACGTGTAAATAAATAATTATTTCCCTTATGAATATAAATAATAAAAATAAAATAAAAATAGTCTTTTATTCCTCATTTTATCTTATAAATAAATAAAATACAAAATGGGAATAAAAATGTATAAAAATAACTAATTAAAAATCAAAATTAAAAATACTATATTGTATATATATACCTATATAGACCTATATTGTATATACCTTATTTTAATTTCCAAAAATTAATTAAAAATCACAAAAAAATAGAAAAAATTAAAACAAACATTTTTCATGTTTTGAGTTTTTGAAAATTCGGCCATTTAAGGCCTCAAAAAAATCAAATAAAATTCTAATAATTGGCGGGCTCTGATTGGTCCACGGGGGATTGTTGACCCCCGGTCAACACCTCCCCCAGGACCACCAGAGCCGCGGATCTTCTTCTGGACCCGACTTCTCGATCTTTTCCCCACCTGATCCGAATGCCAAACCCGCAAACCCCGGGCCCTAATCCATCTGCACGCACCCGAGATCCTCGCCCGGAGGTTTGCATAGGGATCCGCGCGCCGATCGTCGTACCCGACTCCATCTTTCCCGGACCCCTAGCACTATAAAGGTCGAGCTCCGCCGCACTTTCACGCCATCTTTGGCTCGCCACCTTCACTCCCGTGACCTCCAGAACAACCACCGAGGTGACAGCTCGCGGTTGCACCTGTTGCAGAGAGGAAAGGGTGCCCCGGTCACTGATCCGGCTGCTTCGCGCCGCCGTGCTCCGACGACCACCCGGAGCTCGAGCCTCGGGAGTTGACGACCCTTGAGGCGAGGACCAGGAGCCAGCTGAGCTCCAGCATAGTCTACAACACCACCTAGGTAACCTCCGTTCCTTCTTGATTAGTCTAATTTCGAGTTACCCCCAAATCGACCGTTCGCCGTGTTCCTGTGATTCCTGCTATCTCGCTTCATATTTCGATCATCGGAGCATCCCATCGCCTTCGCCTATCCCTCACGCACGTTCTTCGCCTAGCCACTCAACCCAGCTCGCCCCGGAGCTGGGAGTCGAGCTCCACCGTCTTCCGCTCGCCGGAGCTCCTTCGCCCCACCGCGCCGATCATCTTCACCCCGCTTCTTTGGGTCGAGGCACTTTGCCCTCGACCCGCGAAGCTTTCTGAGTGCTTTGCAGGTTCAAAGGGGAGTGTCTGAGCCCCCCTTACATTTAAGACCGGAGCTTCGCGCCGCCAGCCTCGCCGGAGCCTTTCCAGGGCTCGGCTGGGCCATCGGCCACCACCATCAGCTGCGGGACGAGCCAGCGGATCTTCTCCGATCATTAGCAGCAGCTGAGGAGGATCGCAGTTCACGCACGAGGCCGGCGAAGTTCGCCGGCGTCGAGTTCCTCCATCATCCTCCAGAGCCGTCCGATGACACCTCCGCTCCAGTTCTAATCCCAGCCATCCATCTGTTGAGGAGCAGCGACCGTCGATCCATCTGAGGAGCCCATCCGGACCGTTGGTAGCAGAGGAGAGAGGCACCTGAGCCCCAGACGTTAGATCCTCCACGTGGCCTCACCTCCACCGTCGATTAGGCCAAAGAGAAGAAGAAGAATAGCGCCGCCCCTCCAGACCGTCGGATCCACCACGTGGCGCGCATCTGGCCGTCGACCAATAAAGGGGTAAATATCTTAGGGCCCCCTCTTAGTTTGTCATTTTATTTCCAGTCCTGTAAATAGTTTTAAAACTTTATTTACGTAGGGTTATTTGCACTGTGGACCTTGTGGTTGTTGTTAATTGCATGTATGCCCCTATTTGTATGTGACCACGTGCGTCGTCACGTGTAGCTTAGGGCTTTTTACATCTTTTGTCCTGTAGATCTGGGCTGTTATGAAATGAAGAAATAGTTTCTGTTAATTGCAGTTATACCCCTGTGAGCTTTGTATTCACGCATGTGCGAATTTTAGTGGTATATTTGCAGCCATACCCTTGGACTTTCTGGTACCAGTTACCAAAAGGTCCAAGGAGTAGGTTTTTTATTACAGATAAGCCCCTGTGTGCCCCAGCCACGCGCCACGCGCGTGACTTGCTGGGTAATTTGCACCAGAGCCCCCAGATTCTCGGGTATTTGCACATTGGTCCTTGTGCACTGTGCCCTCTTTGCATTTTTGAATAAAATAGTAAATCACCTCCAAATCCAATGAGATTTCGACACATGGCTCCTGTCATGGTGTAGTAATTTCTGTGATTTTTGAGGACATTTTCGCTTTTATTTAGTATTTTTAAAAATTCAAAAATAGCCTTTTTAGCTACTGTCTAGGTTTAAAAATACCAAAAAAATATAAAATCACCCCCAAAAATTCTAAAAAAATTAGATACTGTAGTTTGCTTGTTGTGTGATTTTCCAGGCCATTTTGGCTATTTTTCATTAAGTAAAAACCCTAAAAATCTAAAAACACCTAATAACTCATAAAAATCATATTAAATAATCTAAAAATCCAAAAACAATAATTAAGGTGCCTAAATTTTCCTTATTCTTCCTAGATTACAGGAAAATTACCTCCAGGGCTTTTTAATATCCTTAAGTATTTTATTTTTGGGTCTTAAGCCTTGCTGGACAGTACCTTTTATTTTTAGCACTGTTTGATTTTTAGAAAATAATCTACCCATTAGAAAAATATCAAAAATTCACCAAAAACACTTAAAAACCCAAAAAGCGTAAAAACAATTTTTCTTGAATTTTTGCTTGATTTTTGATGCTTTAAATAAATTGCCCAAGTGTGCTTTGTCTTGCTTTCCTTATTTTCCTCATATATTAAAAATTTCCAAAAAAATCTAAAAATCATTAAAAATCACTAAAAATATTTTCTCTGTATTTTCTCTCATTCTGACTACTTCGTAGGCTTTCTAGCCAACCCGTGCTCCTTGTGATCGACCCTGGGAGCTATACCAGGTTAAACTCATAGCTAGACCGCTCGTATTTGTTTTGATTGATTTGATCTCTTTGAGTGGTTGATTTTTCTTGATATACCCATCCGATTGATTGAGGTCACAACGACCATTCCTTTGCCTTTGCCTTAGTCTCTCGGGATTTTTGGGTTATCAGAATGGCGCCGTTGCCGGGGAGCACGGCTTAGTAGTCTTTTAGATTTTTTCGCGGCTTTTTGATTCGCGGCTTTTTGTATAGATTTTTATATATATATATATTTTCTGATATTTCTGAATAATTCTGGACTGACCACTCTTCTTTCTATTTCTCGCGAGGGCCCGAGGAGCGAGGGCGGCATTCTTAGGAGCGCCGGAGCACCCGAGCGACGCGGAGGCGGCTTCCTTCTTCACGAAGCCGCAGGAGAGAGCTAGAGAGAGAGTTGAGTGGGAGAGGATAATTTAGGATTTTATTTCATTATTATTGTAATAATACAGGTACGCTCAGACTTGTGGACTTGGACACTCTCGGGTCTGTTTCGCCGAGCACCGGTGTGCTCGGGGGACCCTTTAGAACGTAGCGGTTTTTCGCGGTTTTTCGCGGCTTTTATTTTCTATTTTTTACTGCCTTTCCGGTGTTTACGCGGCTTTTTGATCGAGCCCCTAGCCGTAGGATTTTCTGGTGACTATGCCGTAATAGTAGGATCCCCACACCTAATTGCTGATCTGTTCCTATAGATCGTTAATTGGACCTACTAAAAATAATTAATAAAAATAACCGACTCATTTGCCTTCACAGCCTACGTGCCGCGAGCCTGCCCCACAAGCGCTACTCCTGAACTCGACCTGTCGAGAAGAGGAGGGGTAAGCCAAGACCGGACTCTTTGGCTTGGAGGTCGGTGATCGGTTAGACGGTTCTACGCTAGCACTGCTGTTTAGGGCCTCGGTTTTTCCCGCTTGCATCATTTAGGTAGTTTTATTTCTGTCTTTAAATTCTGCGCGGATCATAATTGCATGTAGAGTGCTGGAGTCAGGTACGCCTTCCTTACTTTGCATGCATCATTGATTTTCTCGCGCATCGGCTTTTTCGTCTTCTCCCCCCTGTTTTCGGCTTAAATAATCAGGAGAACCGAAAAATTCGTTAGGCCTTTTGCTTGCTTTGAAAAATATTAAAAAGAAAAACAATAAAATCGGGACTGCTAATCATACTTGATCATTAAAAACCGCTCACCCTAAAAACTTTGTCTTGGGGAGAGCAACCCCCTCATTGTCTGGTTTGGATGCGCGAGAGAGTGACCCGCACCCTAGGTAGAGCCTCCCGGTGCTAGACCCGACTGATTACCGACTTCTTAGTGCGGGCCAGTCAGTTGGGGCTAGTATCGGATATCCTAACAGGTCACGTAAGCGCTCTGATACTTTGTGTGTTCACCAAAATAAAATAGACAAGATAATTTGACCAAACTTTCACGGTCTTCAGCTCGTGTTGCGTTGGTGAACCGGGGGTTTATTTTGTGATCATAGTTGATTCCAGATCTCATCCGCCCTACTCGCCCAGATCAAGATGATGGGTAGACGGTCTCTTAGGCAGCCTCTGGCTGCACCGCTTTCGGGCACGTCTACCCGATCATCTAGGTTGGCCCGCGAGAGCCAAGACCAGCTCTCCGAGCCCGAGTACGATTCCGCCCTGTTCCCCCTCGACCCCCTTTCTTCTGGTATTGAGAGACATGAGCCTGAGGAGAGATTATCAGATTTGACAGCACCTGAGTTGGGCTCATTTGATTTTGCAGACGTCGTTATGGCCGCCAGAGCAGACGATTCCCCCAGAGGTCGACAGGGAGACCATCATGTTGTATTTGACCAGGGGGCGATCAACTCCACCCTGATCGCATCACTTGAGACGGTTCAGCAGCAGCTCCGCGATCAGGGAGCATTCATGATTGAGATGAGGCGCGAGTTGGAGAGGCTCCGAGCAGAGCGAGGTTCAGAGCAGAGCGAGCCCGAGGATATACCTGATGCAGAGGACGCAGAGGCAGCAGCCGCAGCAGCCGCAGCAGCAGCCGCCGCCGCAGCAGCAGCCGCTGCTGCGAGAGGAGTACCACAGCCGATGCGGGCGTTACACAACCCCGGATCCACTCTGATGCATCACTGGGTGGTAGTGCCAGCTATCGTGGGGGACTTCAAGTTCCCCCCGAACACCTTGCAGCTACTACCCCGTTTCCACGGGCTAGCCACCGAGGAGCCCCACCTCCACCTCCAGGAGTTTCTGATGATCTGCAGCACTGTCCACGATCGCCACGTGGACCAGGACACCATACGGATGATAGCCTTCCCGTTTTCACTGGCAGATAGAGCAGCCACCTGGCTGAAGCATCTAGGGAAGTTCGTCCACACCTGGGAGCAGCTCCGCACCGAGTACTTGAAGAAGTACTATCCACTCGGGCGGACGAATGCAGCGAGGGCCCTGATCAGCAACTTCTCCATGTTCCCCAACAAGCAGTTCCACGAGGCTTGGGAGAGGTTCAGAGAGCTCTTAGACAGATGCCCGCACCACGACATATCGAAGCCGAACCTAGTTCAGAGCTTTTTCAGCGGGTTGACGCCAGAGCTTCAGGGTCTGGTGAACGCTTCTTGCGGCGGGTCCTACTTCGCCAAGGACCACGAGCAGGTCTGGGCTATTTACGAGGAGATGTCAGAGAACTACATGGTGATGTCTCAGACCAGGCTCTATACGCAGAAGACCCAGCCACATCAGCCAGGACCCGTGCAGTACCAGAGGATAGCACGGGTAGATGCAGGTCCATCCAGTTCGTCCGCAGTAGCAGCAGCACAGGCCGAGTCGTCCGCTGCGGACATGGGCATTATCAGCGAGAAGTTGGACCGCATGGAGCTGATAGAGAAGAAGCAGTGCCAGAGTATCACGCAGATGGAGCAGATGGCACAGGTCTTGAGCGACATGAAGACACAGCTCATGTGTCTCCAGGAGACACAGACGGCTTCGCAGCCCCGTCTTCTGTCGCGAGGCGATACCGGCGGCAGCAGCAGCTCGTCCCAGCGCTCCAGCTCCTCAGAGCAGCCTAGACAGGTTCACTTTGTACAGGCGGAGCCGTACCAGCAGCCGCAGCCCACCTACCAGTCTCCACCATCTTCAGAGATGCAGATGGTGCTCTACCAGCCGGACCAGCCGTTGGCAGTACTACCCCCAGCCCCCTTGGATGCAGAGCCGTTGATGGATGTCAACGGGATCTGGTACGACCGTCCCCAGCCTGGGATCCGACGAGACCATCCCGGATTCAGGTGGGGGAGTGGTGGTGTCCAGCCCCAGCAGCAGCCGTCAGGTCAGGGAGGGCAGTACTCACATCAGAGAGACCAGCACCAGTCGCAGCAGCAGCCCCCAGTGTATCAGCAGCAGCCATCCTACGGTCCTCGTCCCTATCAGCAGCAGGGACAGTCTGGGAGACGTGAGCAGCAAGCTCACCCGGGATACCAGCACCAGCAGCACCCTCCGTCCTACCCCTCTCACCCTCAGCAGTACCAGCAGCCTCACCCACAGAGAGGCTACCCGTCGGGCTCCCACGAGAGCCCTGCCTTGGATGATATCGCCCGCCTCCTCACGGACCAGCAGGCGACCTTCAGACGGGAGATGGATGAGTTCCGCCAGGAGATGCGGGACTTGGTGAGAGGGAAGGCCGCCATACCTGCACAGATAGAGCCCAATCCGAACAACCTGAAGCAGAAGTCTGAGCAGGTAGTACATACTGAGTTAGCCACTCCTAGCGATCCATTTGATGATACTTCTTCAGATCTGTTTGATGTTGATTTTGCCACGCTTAGGAGCGGTAGGACCCCAGCCGGCGGCGGCGCCTCAGCTGAGCACCATCCAGAGGCGCCCCAGGAGGAGGAGAAGAGCGGTACTGAGGCCGCTCCAGTCGATGACGGTGGTACTGAGGCCACCGATGATGCTGATCCTACAGGCGGTACTGAGGCCGCCACTTCACCAGATCGAGGAGGTGGTACTGATGCCACCCCAGCAGCAGCCGAGCCAGCGAGCGGTACTGATGCCGCCCGACGTCTACCTTCACCAGCAGAGCAGCCCGTCCGTGGTGGTACTGAGGCCACCGGTGTCTGTAGAGAGAGAGTTGTTGTTTTTCCTCATGGTCATGTATCTCAGGATTCGGTGATGAATAAAGGAAAAGGTTTACATTCTTTTGGTCCCACTATTGTGCATGATGTATGTGTGGATCCGGTCCTTGAACCGCGTAGATCTTCTCCTAGTCCTTCATCTGAGAAGGACCCAGTGATCCCCTTCCCTAGAGCCCTTCAGATGGGGAAGGGGAAGAAAAAAGAAAATACAAAAAAGAGAGAGTTCGAGGAGTTCAGCCAGAGCATGATAGACCGATTCCACATTCAGCTGACCCTCCAGGAGGCTTTGCAGCACATCCCCCTTCTCCAGAGATCTTTGAGAGAGAGGACTACAGTTAGGAGGAGGAGGAGAAACCATACTTCAGAGATACATGTGCTGACGAAAGCCACGTGCTTCGCGATCCAGAACCGACTGCCAGCCAAGAGGCCAGATGCAGGGGCCCCGTATGTCAGTTGCCAGATTAGTGAGCAGAGGTTCGACCGTACTCTTCTAGATAGCGGATCGTCGATCAACCTTCTCCCGGCAGCCCTTCTCGACCGCTTCGAGTTGGGCACTCTTCGACAGAGCAGGACAGTCCTTCAGTTCGCTGATCGATCTGTCAAGAGGCCGAAGGGGTTATTACGAGACGTTATCGTCACGATTCAGGGCCTGAAATTCCCCGTGGACTTCGTAGTGTTGGACATGGAGATCCCTGAGTCAGTGACCGATACCCCCATCATCCTTGGTCGTCCGTTCTTGGCCACAGCCAAGGCGGTGACTGATCATGATAGCGGGAAGGTGTACTTTCGCGTCGAGGGCGAAAGTATACAAATAGAGACGGTCGAGGATTACAGAGCCAGACTCAGAGCCAGCTCAGATGCGAGTACCGATACAGAGCAGCTGACAGACGCAGAGCCAGACATCCACCAGGACTGCGATTTTGTGATTTCAGACGATGAGGCAGCTTGGGCAGACCTGGAGACACAGACCACCCTCTCACTTTCAGATACAGCTGATGCAGAGACGATAGCAGAGGAGGGTCTGGAGAGCACAGACCTGGTTCAGGATACCATAGAGGCAGCAGAGCCGGTCCTCGATCGCGATACGATGTTCAGTGATGGTGGTGCTGAGGCCACCTTGTTGTTCGGTGGTACTGATGCCACCGCGGATGATACAGATCCCTCGGATTCAGAGTCTGATTGGGCCGATTGCTATGATCAGATGCCAGACTTGAGTCCATCTGAGCCTAGAGATGAGGAGGAGGTAGACGCAGAGCCGAGCAGAGACAGTGCAGTTGAGCAGCCTTCTCCCGATTCAGTTTGCGAGAGGACGCTTTCACTTTCCCAGGCAGATTTGGCCGATTTAGCAGCTTTCACTCATTTTCTTCCGCATCCAGATTTGCCAGCACCCAGCATTCCAGAGCGAAAGTCGCTCCCTACTTCGCTGAAGTATCGATTCCTTGCGGGCGATCCAGAGATGTACCCAGTCATCATCTCAGCCGAGTTGACTGGAGAGCAAGAATCCCGTCTGATGGGGGTTCTTGAAAAGAACCGCAAGGCGATCGGATGGAGCGTAGCGGATCTCCATGGGATTAGTCCAGCGGTGTGCTCCCACCATATCTATCTTGAGGAGGGGGCGAAGCCGTCGCGTGAGTTCCAGCGGCGACTGAACCCCAACCTGAGAGAGGTCGTGATGAAGGAAATATCCAAATGGTGGAGCGCAGATTTTATTTATCCCATTTCCGACTCCAAGTGGGTCAGCCCCTTGCATGTGGTGCCCAAGAAGACGGGCATCACGACTGTGATCAGTGAGTCGGGAGAGGAGATCGCTACACGAGTACCCACTTCTTGGAGGGTCTGTGTTGACTACAGGAGACTCAACCAGGCCACCAAGAAGGACCATTTCCCCCTGCCTTTTATTGACCAGATCATTGAGAGACTGGCAGGGAAGAGCCATTATTGTTTCCTGGATGGGTACTCGGGCTACAACCAGGTGGCCATCGCTCCTGAAGATCAGGAGAAGACCACCTTTACCTGTCCCTCGGCACATATGCTTTTCGACGCATGCCATTTGGGCTATGCAATGCCCCTGCGACTTTTCAGAGGTGCATGCTGTCGATCTTTTCGGACATGGTAGGGGAGTGTTTGGAGGTCTTCATGGACGATTTCTCGGTCTACGGCGATGGATTCGATTCTTGTCTTGACTGCCTAGACCGGGTACTCCAGCGATGTATCGAGTTCCATTTGGTTCTATCTTGGGAGAAGAGTCACTTTATGGTGACTCAAGGGACGGTGCTTGGCCACATCATCTCCAACAGGGGCATGGAGGTTGATCCGGCCAAGGTGGATGTCATTAGAAAACTCACACCGCCGTCCAATCTGAGGCAGTTACGGTCATTCCTGGGGCACGTTGGATTTTATAGGAGATTTATTCAGGATTTCAGCAAGGTTGCCCGGCCGTTGACTGACCTCTTGACGAAAGACACCGAGTTCCTTGTCGATGACAAGTGTCTTTCGTCTTTTGCGACTCTCCAGCAGTGCGTTATTGAGGCTCCTGTTCTCCAGCCGCCTGATTGGTCTCTCCCATTCGAGATCATGACGGACGCCTCCGATTTTGCCGTGGGGGCAGTGCTGGGACAGAGGAGGGATGGAGTGCCATTTGCCATACACTATGCTAGCCGCACATTGGATTCCGCCCAGCGGAATTATACGGTCACAGAGAAGGAAATGCTAGCAGTAGTGTTTGCCCTAGATAAGTTCAGATCATATATCATTGGATCTAGAGTGACTTTGTTTACAGATCATACCGCCATCAGGTACCTCATGGCAAAGAAGGATGCCAAGGCCAGATTGACTAGATGGATCCTTCTACTCCAGGAGTTCGATATTGAGATTAAGGATAAGCCTGGAGTCAAGAATGTGGTGGCGGATCATCTTTCCCGATTAGAGCAGCCTGAGGATTCTGAGCAGATTGATCCTATTCGTGATACCTTCCCAGATGAGGCGATCCTTGCTATCGCCTCACTCCCGTGGTATGCCGATATTGTGAACTTTCTCGTTGCAGGGAAAGTCCCACAAGATTGGCCCAGGCAGAGGCTTGAGACCTTCCTTGCGAAGGCCAAGTCCTACCACTGGGAGGATCCCATCCTTTACCACGAAGGAGGGGATAGCGTCTGGCGTCGGTGTATTCCTCAGGAGGAACACCATAGCGTCCTCACTTACTGCCACAAGCTTGAGGCAGGAGGACATCATTCTGGGAGGAGAACGGCACAGAAAGTGCTCCAATCCGGCTTGTGGTGGCCTACCCTCTTCAAGGACTCGGATGAGTTCGTGAAGAGGTGTACTGACTGTCAGAGGATGGGCACTTGTGGACAGCGTGATATGATGCCGATGCAGCCCATTCACTTCTGTGAGGTTTTTGACGCATGGGGCATCGATTTCATGGGTCCATTCCCTAAGAGTCAGGGATTTGAGTACATTCTGTTGGCCGTAGATTATGTTAGTCGTTGGGTTGAGGCTATCCCCACCCGAGCCGCTGATGCGAGGACAGTTTGTAGATTTCTGAGGAAGCATATCATCACGCGGTTCGGGGTTCCACGAGTTCTTATTTCTGATGGGGGGTCTCATTTCATCAACGACCAGGTGAAGGCCCTTGCTAGCGAGTTCAGTATAGACCATCGTGTTGCCACACCTTACCATCCACAGACGAATGGTCTAGCTGAGGTGTCGAACAGGGAGATCAAGACGATTCTGCAGAAAGTCGTCCGCCCTGACCGAAAGAATTGGTCACAGCTTTTGGACTCGGTCTTGTGGGCATATCGGACGTCTTTCAAGACTCCATTGGGTACATCTCCCTTTCGCCTCGTTTATGGCAAGCCATGCCATTTACCTGTTGAGCTGAGGCACAAGTCACTATGGGCAATCACTGATATTCTTATGGATCCAGATGGTATAGGAGACCAGAGGAGGGCAGAGTTAGCTGCCCTGGAGGAGCTTAGAGATGCAGCTTTCTCAAGCAGCCTACATTATAAGGAAAAAGTGAAGGAGTGGCATGATTCTCATATCAGCCACAAGCATTTTGAGATTGGACAGAGGGTATGGCTGTTTGATGCGAGGCTTAGACTATTTCCAGGGAAGCTACAGAGCAAATGGAAGGGACCTTTTCTCGTCAGAAAGGTGCACGACAATGGTAGTATTGATATATCCGAGTTGTCTTCTGAGAGCACCTTTCGAGTGAACGGCCAGCGGCTCAAGCCATTTCTAGATCATGAACCGCGGGACGTTATCATTTGTGCCCCTATTCATTTTGCGTGAGATGTGGTCTCTTGACTCACATCTTTTGCATCTCACGCCTGATTTTCACTGTTCCTCCGCCTGTATAGATCCAGTTGTCCATATCATTCTATTCTTTAGTCCCACATCCCTTTCCTCATCTTATGATTATGCTATACTTAGGGTGTACTTTACCCTAAGTATAGGGGGGATGTCGGACCTGCGGGTATTCTTTTCATTCGTTCTGCCCCTGTTTTGCTGCCCATACTTAGTGATATTTTACCCTAAGTATGGGGGGGCAGATTCTGTATCTTCTTCACTCGGCTTTCCCTTCGTGTACAACTTGCTATACTTAGGATTAGTTAATCCTAAGTATAGGGGGAAACCACCGAGTTCCTCTCATTCTATTCATTCATTCGTTCTTGTACATAACCATTCCTTTTCACTTCCCTGTTACTAAGCACGAGTTATGTCTTCTTCATCGCTCTTGATCACTCTGAGGACATCGCTCGAGCTAAGTATAGGGGGGGTGTGTATATATTTCATATATACTTTAGCCATAACTCGTACTTTGTGTGAGTGTGTTAATAAATAAAATGGCTAAAAATCACAAAATTTAAAAATTTTTCATGTACATAAACCTCTTTTATCTTGCACATACGTAGCTAATGTACAAAGTATTTTTGTAAAAAGGATTTCAAAAATCTTTTGTGTAAAGTTTGTGTAAATATTTTGTATCAAAATTATGTATATAGTACAAAATTTTTCCAAAATGTTTTGAAAATCAAATGTTTGCAAAAATCTTGTGTAAATGTTTGTAAATATCTTTTTGCAAAACTTGCACTTCATGCATCATCATCATCCATGATTTCAAAACATTTTTCAAAAAGTTTGCATGATTGTAAAATATTTGTAAATAGCATCTTGTGTACATATATGTATATAGTTTTTCCTGGATGAGAGTTGACATTTAAACTAAGCCTGGAATTAAATTGAGAAATGGAGCTTGAATAAGATCTTAATCCACTTAACTTTAAGAGGAACCTTATAGGACTTAGGGTTAAGGCTTTTCAGGTCCATAAGGACTTAATTCTTTGAGTCCACTAGGCTATGAGCATATGTCATCTTGATGAGCTTAAGTAGAGCACTTAACAACACACGCATGACTCTTAGAGACAATGGCTTGACTTGCACCCGCACTTTACACATGGCTCTCCACGGATGAGGTGGTGAGGAGGCAGTTTCCTTTGGCTTGGGGTAGCATATGAGGGTAGTACTTCTAGGCGGAACCTCTCTTCTTCTTCTAGTGAAGGAAGTGCACCTCAACTTGGTCTAGTGGTGATGAAGGCTAAAGACAGAAGTCGTGGGTTGCAATAAAGCTTCAAAAGAGGGATAGTCTACTGGCTCAAGGGGAAATTTCTTGTATATATGCTGCACCATGTAGATATGTTGTACAGAAGTCTTTGAAAAAAAAATGCAAAAATGCAAAAAGAACTCCAAAAAAGTGGTGGGTCGGATTGAAAATTTAATAACCCCACCGGAGTGTACATAGTCAAATAAAGCAAAGCTTATGGTATCCATGTTACATCTCATGAAGCTTGCAGCGGGAGACCTAGCTACACTGGCTAGGCTTCCAAAACTCTATACTTCTACCCCCTCTTCTTGAGCCGGTTGCACTTGAACTTAGAAGGGAATACCCCGCTTCTCGAGGAAAGAGTTGCTAGACCGAGGCATTAGAGTTACCAGGTTGAGGGAGGTTATTTCTTTGTTGCTTCTGAGGTGGGGAGCCACATATCACTTACACTGCTTGGAAAGATTCATGGTCATTAGAGTTTGTGTATGTAGACTTGTTCTGATCTGGTTTATTGAGGAGTCTTGCCCATAGATTGGTGGAACTTGGAGGCTGTTGAGTTTTAAGCTTAAGTCTAAATAAGGTTCCGACACATTAATAATCCAAAGATCTGATCGAGCTCCATATTTCAATTTAATGAAGGAAAGTTTAATAACTCAACCTTGATCCATGTACATCCTCTTTTTCTTTGTCTTTTTCTTCCTTTTTCACTTCTTTTTCAAATAAGTGTTTGCTAAGGGACTAGCAAAGTATAGTATAGGGGGGTGATGAATAACCATTCATCACTCTTTATTCTTATATTTTAGCTACAAAAACTTATGCAAATGCATGTAGATATGTGTAAATAGGAATAATTAGCAAAAGCATGCATTTTGTAAAAATATGTAATTAGCATGTTTTTGTGCAAAAATAAAAGAATAAAGAAGAAAAAGAAAAAGAGGGAAATATTTAGAATAAATATTGAGCAACCTAACCCAAGGGAGGGCTCAGCATGGGCCTGACCGCATAAAAGCCACACGTAGAGGGAGATAGGGGCTCATGTGTAAATATTTATGTAAATAAATAAATAATATTTTCCTCATCCAAAAATACACTTGTATATATTTTGTACATATTTATAAGCCATTAAAAACAAAATAAAAATCTAAAAATCAAAAAAAAAACCAAAAATACACCTTCACCATGTACATAAGACCACCATCCTTTACCTATTTCACCTTGAAAATAAAGTTATTTATTTCTAAAACTTTTTGTGAATATTTCTTTTTATGTTTTGTAAATAAATAAAATAAAAAGAATTAAACCAAAAATCAAATAAAACTTACAAAATTAAAAATACAAAAAGACCTTGTATATCTACCATGTATATACGTGTAAATAAATAATTATTTCCCTTATGAATATAAATAATAAAAATAAAATAAAAATAGTCTTTTATTCCTCATTTTATCTTATAAATAAATAAAATACAAAATGGGAATAAAAATGTATAAAAATAACTAATTAAAAATCAAAATTAAAAATACTATATTGTATATATATACCTATATAGACCTATATTGTATATACCTTATTTTAATTTCAAAAAATTAATTAAAAATCACAAAAAAATAGAAAAAATTAAAACAAACATTTTTCATGTTTTGAGTTTTTGAAAATTCGGCCATTTAAGGCCTCAAAAAAATCAAATAAAATTCTAATAATTGGCGGGCTCTGATTGGTCCACGGGGGATTGTTGACCCCCGGTCAACACCTCCCCCAGGACCACCAGAGCCGCGGATCTTCTTCTGGACCCGACTTCTCGATCTTTTCCCCACCTGATCCGAATGCCAAACCCGCAAACCCCGGGCCCTAATCCATCTGCACGCACCCGAGATCCTCGCCCGGAGGTTTGCATAGGGATCCGCGCGCCGATCGTCGTACCCGACTCCATCTTTCCCGGACCCCTAGCACTATAAAGGTCGAGCTCCGCCGCACTTTCACGCCATCTTTGGCTCGCCACCTTCACTCCCGTGACCTCCAGAACAACCACCGAGGTGACAGCTCGCGGTTGCACCTGTTGCAGAGAGGAAAGGGTGCCCCGGTCACTGATCCGGCTGCTTCGCGCCGCCGTGCTCCGACGACCACCCGGAGCTCGAGCCTCGGGAGTTGATGACCCTTGAGGCGAGGACCAGGAGCCAGCTGAGCTCCAGCATAGTCTACAACACCACCTAGGTAACCTCCGTTCCTTCTTGATTAGTCTAATTTCGAGTTACCCCCAAATCGACCGTTCGCCGTGTTCCTGTGATTCCTGCTATCTCGCTTCATATTTCGATCATCGGAGCATCCCATCGCCTTCGCCTATCCCTCACGCACGTTCTTCGCCTAGCCACTCAACCCAGCTCGCCCCGGAGCTGGGAGTCGAGCTCCACCGTCTTCCGCTCGCCGGAGCTCCTTCGCCCCACCGCGCCGATCATCTTCACCCCGCTTCTTTGGGTCGAGGCACTTTGCCCTCGACCCGCGAAGCTTTCTGAGTGCTTTGCAGGTTCAAAGGGGAGTGTCTGAGCCCCCCTTACATTTAAGACCGGAGCTTCGCGCCGCCAGCCTCGCCGGAGCCTTTCCAGGGCTCGGCTGGGCCATCGGCCACCACCATCAGCTGCGAGACGAGCCAGCGGATCTTCTCCGATCATTAGCAGCAACTGAGGAGGATCGCAGTTCACGCACGAGGCCGGCGAAGTTCGCCGGCGTCGAGTTCCTCCATCATCCTCCAGAGCCGTCCGATGACACCTCCGCTCCAGTTCTAATCCCAGCCATCCATCTGTTGAGGAGCAGCGACCGTCGATCCATCTGAGGAGCCCATCCGGACCGTTGGTAGCAGAGGAGAGAGGCACCTGAGCCCCAGACGTTAGATCCTCCACGTGGCCTCACCTCCACCGTCGATTAGGCCAAAGAGAAGAAGAAGAATAGCGCCGCCCCTCCAGACCGTCGGATCCACCACGTGGCGCGCATCTGGCCGTCGACAAATAAAGGGGTAAATATCTTAGGGCCCCCTCTTAGTTTGTCATTTTATTTCCAGTCCTGTAAATAGTTTTAAAACTTTATTTACGTAGGGTTATTTGCACTGTGGACCTTGTGGTTGTTGTTAATTGCATGTATGCCCCTATTTGTATGTGACCACGTGCGTCGTCACGTGTAGCTTAGGGCTTTTTACATCTTTTGTCCTGTAGATCTGGGCTGTTATGAAATGAAGAAATAGTTTCTGTTAATTGCAGTTATACCCCTGTGAGCTTTGTATTCACGCATGTGCGAATTTTAGTGGTATATTTGCAGCCATACCCTTGGACTTTCTGGTACCAGTTACCAAAAGGTCCAAGGAGTAGGTTTTTTATTACAGATAAGCCCCTGTGTGCCCCAGCCACGCGCCACGCGCGTGACTTGCTGGGTAATTTGCACCAGAGCCCCCAGATTCTCGGGTATTTGCACATTGGTCCTTGTGCACTGTGCCCTCTTTGCATTTTTGAATAAAATAGTAAATCACCTCCAAATCCAATGAGATTTCGACACATGGCTCCTGCCATGGTGTAGTAATTTCTGTGATTTTTGAGGACATTTTCGCTTTTATTTAGTATTTTTAAAAATTCAAAAATAGCCTTTTTAGCTACTGTCTAGGTTTAAAAATACCAAAAAAATATAAAATCACCCCCAAAAATTCTAAAAAAATTAGATACTGTAGTTTGCTTGTTGTGTGATTTTCCAGGCCATTTTGGCTATTTTTCATTAAGTAAAAACCCTAAAAATCTAAAAACACCTAATAACTCATAAAAATCATATTAAATAATCTAAAAATCCAAAAACAATAATTAAGGTGCCTAAATTTTCCTTATTCTTCCTAGATTACAGGAAAATTACCTCCAGGGCTTTTTAAGATCCTTAAGTATTTTATTTTTGGGTCTTAAGCCTTGCTGGACAGTACCTTTTATTTTTAGCACTGTTTGATTTTTAGAAAATAATCTACCCATTAGAAAAATATCAAAAATTCACCAAAAACACTTAAAACCCCAAAAAGCATAAAAACAATTTTTCTTGAATTTTTGCTTGATTTTTGATGCTTTAAATAAATTGCCCAAGTGTGCTTTGTCTTGCTTTCCTTATTTTCCTCATATATTAAAAATTTCCAAAAAAATCTAAAAATCATTAAAAATCACTAAAAATATTTTCTCTGTATTTTCTCTCATTCTGACTACTTCGTAGGCTTTCTAGCCAACCCGTGCTCCTTGTGATCGACCCTGGGAGCTATACCAGGTTAAACTCATAGCTAGACCGCTCGTATTTGTTTTGATTGATTTGATCTCTTTGAGTGGTTGATTTTTCTTGATATACCCATCCGATTGATTGAGGTCACAACGACCATTCCTTTGCCTTTGCCTTAGTCTCTCGGGATTTTTGGGTTATCAACCATCACCGTCATATTTGACGTTTTATATGAAATTGACATTGATGGACTTTAAACTTCTATGAAATCTGTTGATGCATGTTTCTAGTTTTATTAAATGTTTCCTATGACATGTTGGTACATTTTTTCCTTTTGTGCAATTGATTGCTCGATCATTTCTGTTTATTCTTAATCTACTATTTCATCTTTATTTTCCAAGAATATATATCTGTTGTATTAGTCTTTTCTACTTAGATTTGATCCACGACATCGGATTGATCATGCCAAGTTCTCAAGGTTAGTAATTCATTGTTGGGTTGCGTTCACATGTAGCTACATCACATGTAGCTACATCCTGCAATATATTGTGCCCCTACCATCTGTCCCTCTACTTGGTTCAGAGACAAATTATGCTAGTTTTAGGGTAATCCCCCCACCCCCATGCATGGGAACATTTTCTGATGAGGATATGACCTTATACACCACAATCATCTTATCATCTCACTTCCCATTATTAATGTGTTAACACATCAAACTTGTCACACTACAAGGAAAAAGACTTGTGGTGACAGATTTGTAATGATGGAAAATTGTAATGACGAATAAAACCGTCAGCACACCCCTTTTAGAGGGTAAATTATACAATTGCCCTGAAATTACACAAAAGATTGCGCATTCCAACGATAAAATATGAAGTTAGCATTATCAAAATTTCCTTAATTGGTATGATGTAACAAATAAAGTGCACTTTCCATTACTTGCAAAGCGCACGTTATATCACTCATATGAGGAAGAATTAGCAAGGTTACCCCCAAATTATTGTGAATTGGAGTGCAACCTCGTGCCTTTTGGTGCCCTTGCTAGACGACACATACATGCATTACTTTCTTTAGTTTTATTTTGTACAAATTTTCAGTATACCAACCATTATTTCTTATTATTGCATTTTATCCAAACCCTAAAAAAACTCTATAAAAAGAGATGAAGTCGTTACTTGCCCCTTCTCCACTCCCGTGTTTCTCAAACCCTAACCTCTCAACGCTCGGCTTCTCCGCAATGGCAGGGCTTGGTGGCGGTGGCGATGGCGGAGGCCCGAGCGGTGGTGGAGGCCGGAGGCCGAGGTGCAGGCAGAGGAAGCTGGCATGGTGACAGATGATTAATGGTCCGTCAACTCTCGTGTTTCTCAAACCCCTTCTCCACTCCCGTGTTTCTCAAACCCTAACCTCTCAACGCTCGGCTTCTCCGCAATGGCAGGGCTTGGTGGCGGTGGCGATGGCGGAGGCCCGGGCGGTGGTGGAGGCCGGAGGCTGAGGTGCAGGCAGAGGAAGCTGGCATGGTGACGGATGATTAATGGTCTCAGGATTATGGAGACCGACGATGGGCATGTCATGGCGGCAATAGGATGCGGACGAATGAAGTCAGAGATGGATGGAGCTAGCCATGAGGAGGTACGGGTGACGATGATCGATGGTCGCATGCATTTGGTGATCGAAAATGGGTAGTAAGTGATGGCAAATGGTGAAGAACATAGGTCAAGGGTGGTGATGGAGGGCAATGGTTCGCACATCTAGGACAACAAGCAGAGTGTGGGGCGGGGCGATGGGTGGTGGATGGAATATAAGGATTGCAGGTCGTGAGAGAGGAGAGAGGTTGAGAACAATGGCGGTGGCAAAATGTGGTAATCGTTGGGATGATGATGGCTGGCAAGGCACATGAGTTGTGCATGGCGGTAGGAGAATGGATGCCGGTAGATGAGATCGGCAATAAACATAAATGAGGGCGGAGAGTGAAAGTGGATGGAACAAAGGGCATTGTGCAAGGAATGTAGGTGGGTGGAGCACGATGGCAGTAGGTGGTGGAAGAGGTTGTAAGCCTACGATCAATGGATGAAGCATGCACGATGTGGACCGTCTGTAGATAACAAAGGTCATGATCGAAAGGCAGAGTGTGGTGTACTTGGTAAAATGTTTTGCATATAACCGAGCATCAAAATCATAGGTATGTTGGTTAACCATCCATAAAGGTTGTTAAAACATATAGAAATCTCCTTTCTAATTCTTGTTGATTGAGCGCCAGTTTATTTGCGAGAGTTATTTCCTAGTTGAAACATGTCTTCCAAGACTTCAGCTTTTTGACATGAGAGACATTTTTGTTAACGGGAATTGATTAGCAAGAGAGTACTAATTGCAGGTTTTAGAATGTCACTCATTACCCCTTTTCAGATTATTGAAGGTGAAATACATGTCTTTAGCTATACATAAGGCTTTAAGGAAATGTGGGCAGAATATGGTCTCAATATTGAAATGATTATTAAGAAGAAGGGAGATCCAGATTCTTCTTATCCCAAAATTCACATTATGGATTTTTCAATTCAAATTGGTAGAAGAGGCAAATTAGAACCTATCAATATTTCTAGATGGCATTTATTCTTAAGTTATCTAACTTATGCAAAAACGAGGGAAGAAAGAGATCGATTTATGATTGACGCAAGGGGAGATGATGGTTAATATATAATTTGCATTTTTATGCAATCAAAGATATGGCTTCTTGAATCTGGATATTCTTCTCTCCATATCTGTCAAAGAGATAGTTTCAAATTTAATCTTACTACTTTTAGAATTAAGGGAAATCTCTTATGGGGTTAGACCAATATCGACTAAGGCCTTCTTCTTCAAAGGTGGAAACGTGGAAGAAAGAGATGATTACCATGCGAGTCTATAATTAATTAAATTTGTTAAACATGTATGCATAATTATTTTTTTACTTATACATTTTAAATAATTGTTTTCAAAAGATACAAAGTCAGGTGACTCCAAATAGTGGTAATTGAATGGCTGATATATATACGTTCTCCATTATTAATCATCTATTTTTCAACGATCACATTTATTCTAAGTATTTTGTAAGATGGATCTCTTGATGAAGTTGAGACTGTTCTAAGCAGCACAAACAAGGGTCGAAGGTAAATCTAATAAAGATTGTTATTGTCTGTTACTTGTGTTTAATGAGTAGTTTCTTTTAGTTCCACTAATCAATTATATTAAACTATTGATTAGGTGCCGATTCTTTAGAATATTTACTGGATGGAACTTGCTAATCTTGTTGTTGTTTAGGTTTCATTCCTCGCAATTCAAATTGTCAAGGTACAGTTGCCACTTCAGAATTATTTTGTTCACTAGATCAATCATCCTAGTACAATTGTTGATATTTATGGAATTTATGATTTGGAATTATTAATATAATTGTTTGTTTGTTACAATATGTTTGTCTTACATAAGAGAGACTGGACAACCACATCGCTACTATGAAAATGGTTAGCCATCTTCACTACTTTGGATTAGGTTGATTGTCTGATGTGTAGCTTAGATATTTGGATGGTAAATTTTTGAGAAATATATTATCTCTTATGTATTCTTAGTTTTAAACAATATGTTTTCTCACAACAGATGAGCAGAGGCAAAAGGCATTATTTCTTGCATGTGCATTCCCAGATGTTATCATATGAAAAAGTAACTCAATGGTACATGCATGCGTACAATAGTGGCCCTCAGATGGGATTGGGAAGATATTTATTATTATCTGAGAAGTTTTCGTTTTGTCATTTTTACCAAAATTAACATCCTTTCTCATCACATGAGACTCCATGAAATTTGGGTATGAATTTTATTGTAATTTATAAGAGATAGCCTCACTGCTAGGTAGTTTATTTTTGTAGTGTGCTGAAGCATTATTCTATTTCTCAATATACATATTGATTCTGGATCAATTTTACTACCTTGAACTTATTATTATTATTTGATTTTGTTAAAAATCCCTGTCGTTTTTGTAGGTTGTTTCAGCAAGATCTAGGAAATTTGGACTTTTGCTGAAATTAGGTCAATCATTGCAAGGGTATGATGTATCGATGAATTTAGATGAAATCTTATCAAACATTAAACACAAATATCTACATATGTTTTCTTCCTAAGTTTCCAATATAATTTGTGATTCTTACTTCTTAGCCTTTTTGCAGGTTTTCTATATCGACACTCTACTAGCATCGGCCATGAAAGAAAAAAAATCGTAAGCATATATTTTCAAGTATTATATGACTTAGCAATAAAACTTAAATAATCATGCAAAATTATGGATCCTGACTTATGTGACTTAGCAATACATGCCTATGTAAGTTTGCTTTGGTTTTTAGACTGTCTACTATGTTATGTTTAACAGTTGTATTGGCATAAATAAAAATGCATCGTCACTGAAAGCTACTTTTTCGGTGTACGTGTGGTAGTTGGTTTATATGTGCCCTTACTTTTTCATAATGAAGGACTGGAGGAACCATGGAGATAATTATGCCTTTTTGCATCATCTAGGTTCTTCGTCAGACTTCAAGTCATTTATGAATAACTTTCCTCCGTATTTTCTCGCATTCAAAAGTATCTTCCTGTCAAAGATAATATGTTGCGATGACAACACATGTTTATTTGAGTAAACATTGGGTCCTTTGAACAAGCAACATGTTGTGAGGATTCCTTGGATTTCATCTAGAGTTTATATAATTTTAGTGTGCAGGATGCTATGATAATTGATAAATAGGAAGAGATAAGACTTAAGTTTTGGTTGAGCTCAAGTATTGGAGACCTACAACTACAGTGATCTTCCTCCGCACAATTTCTATATTTTTATTTTATCGTCGGTTCTTCAGAAACTCCAATTTATATGCAGGGGCATTTCAGAGTTCTGTAAAAATATTCGTATGCTTCATAGTCCAATAAACATGTGCATATTTTTTTGTTCTCTTCAATATAGAGTGGTCCTTATCTCTTGGATTACTTTTACCACATGGTTCCAAGCACTCCCATATTATTTCTATCAAAATCCTAATCTTCAGATGTTTGTAGGAAAACAAGTTAGTAATCAGATTTATTATTCTCTTATAACTTGTATTTAATTATGCAATATTGAAACAATAATGGTTTAATTATGGCATGGATTAGTTGTGGCTGAGACTTGCATAAGAGTTAAGACTTGCATAAGAGGCCATTGTAGAAGAACATGTGTCAACATTTAGGCTTATTCTTCCTTGGATTTAGAGGTTAGCATTTATCAATATCCTTGATCTCTATTTCTTTCTAGCAGAGCAATTCTCCCTTCTATATATTGGGATAGTTTGGGTAAACTTGCTTTACCTTTAAGTCTCGTTCTCTAAATTTGCAAGTAATAAATGTTAGGTATCTAGTAACATTTGCTACTGCATAAAGTCCATGTAATTGATAAAATATGAAAAGCCAACCATTAGTACTCATTTGCTTCTCCTAGGTGTAATTGGCTTTCTATGGAAGCCAATTTCTATTCTAATATTTGTCAAGAGTTCGAATATCTCGTAGAATATATTTTCGTTGTTATGTCAATTAGCTTTCATTTACTTATTGATGGTAATTGTGATTAATTGGTTTCAGGTGTCTGGAAAGATTCCAAATATCTGCAAATGTATTGATGGTAATTGTGATTAATTGATTTCAGGTGTCTGGAAAGATTCCAATTATATGCAAATGTGATCATGTATTATTTATGAGAAGATACATATTGCCGGTATATACCAACATTATTACATGTGGTTTCATCACAACTATAATTCATTTTGGTCACAACTTATTAGTATAGGTTTTCCAGCTTGTTTAAGAAACATTCTCTGCATTTACATATAATGATCACTACAAGGAAAAGGACTTGTGGTGACGACTTTGTGATGATGGGAAATTGTAATGACGAAAAAACTGTCAACAGATCCTCTTTTTTGGGAAAATTACACAAATATCCTGAAATTAATGGAACATCTATTCTGTGAAGCTTCCTCAACTCAACATTTTATTAACCTATACAACTGAAGACAATACTCTCATTTGATATCGATGTAAGTAATACCTAAATTAAGTCGTCAGATATCTACATTGGGCGGTCTTCATACCACGTTAATTAAAATAATGGGAAATTGCAACCGTTGCTTGCACTTTTTCTCGCCGATCTATGGGAAATTGTAATGACCAAAAAAGCTGTCAGCAGATCCTTTTTCTAGGAAAATTACACAAATATCCTGAAATTAGAACATCTATTATGTAAAGCTTCCTCAACTCAACATTTTATTAACACATACAACTGAAGACAATAGTTTCATCTGATTTCGACGTAATTAGTAATACCTAAATTAAGTCGTTAGATCTCTACATTGGACAGTCTTCATATCTCATTAATTAAAATAATGAGTGAAGAAAGAGACAGTAATATAATCATACTCTCAATCATTCCCCATTCGTGCTATATATGGTATTTAAAATGCAAGAGGTTTTCTAGTGCATTTGGAATCCACATTTGCGCTGACCGGTGAATATAATAAGCATCATAGTTTTGGATATAAAAGTAATTAACCACGCCAATTCATTAGCACAAATCATAACACCGCTTTTCCTTAAAAACCTAAATTTATTTCTTAAAAACCTATAAAACGTTAATTGCAGCTGTTGCTTGCACTTTTCTCACGATCTTCGGCAACACCTTAACCCTAACCTCACAACTGTTCTCTGCAATGGCGAGGCTTGGTGGCGGAGGGCGATGCGGAGGTCGAGGCGGAGGGCGAGGTGGAGGGAGAGGCGGAGGTCGAGGTGAAGGTGGAGATCAAGGTGAAGGCAGTTGGCGAGATGGAGCCGGAGGTCGAGATGGAGGTAGAGGGCGAGGTGGAGTTGAAGGTCGGAGTGGAGGCGGAGGTCGAAATGAAGCCGGAGGTCTAGGTGAAGGCGGATGGCGAGGTGGAGCCGGAGGTCGAGATGGAGGCGGTGGGCGAGGTGGATCTGGAAGTCGTGGAGAAGGCAATGAGCGAGTTGGAGTCCGAGGTCGGGATGGAGAGCGAGGTGGATCTAGATGTCGAGCCGGTGGCCGAGGTGGAGGGCGAGGTGGAGCCGTAGGCCGAGGTGGTGGAAGAGGCGGAGGAAACTGGCGAGGGGTGAGGGTAGGCGATGATCAGTGGTCTGAGGCTAATGGTGATATGCGATGGGCAAGTCGTGAGGGCTATGGGTTGTCTAAGGATCGTGATGCCAATGAGAGATGGACGAGGGCAGTAGGTGGTGACAGATGTGAAGAGTGGAGGGGAGGTATGGATGGTGGTGATCCATATGTCGAGGACGAACGACAGGGTGCAGCGGCGATGGGAGATGGATGGAACACAAGGTCTATGGATTATGAGAGAGGAGAAAGCTGGAGGGCAAGGGTGGTTGTAGAGGGCGGTGATCGTTGGGGTGAGTATGGCCAGCAAAACACAACTTCTGTGAGAGGGGGTTTGAGCAGTAGGGCACTATGTGGTGGTAGAGATGAATGTCAGTGGACGGCGATGAGTGCGGAGAGCCAACGCCAATGGAAAGACGGGCAAGGTGCTAGGAATGCGGGTGGGTGGAGCACTGTGGCAGTAGGTGGTGTAGAAGGCTATGTACAGATGCCAAGCATGCAGGCCGAGAGTAGCAATCAACCGATGGAAGATGCACAAGGTGGACAATCTTGCGAACTTGCAGTTGATGACTGGAGGGTGGAGTATGAGAATATTCGGTAAAATTTCACATTTTAATTTTACAATCTGCAAACCTATGCAATATATATTCTTCCGTGAGTAAATTCACTTATGATATGTTGATAGTGGGTCACTTATGATATGTTGAAAGTGGGTTTCATAACATATTAGAGATATCCGAAGATATCAGATACAGTAGAGAGTGTAGAAGTAATAATAGAGAGAGATAGAGATAGAGGATGGGAGAGATATATCAGAAGATATCAGATACGTAAGGAAGGGCAACAGGGAAGAAGGAAAATATGGAAAATTTTATGCAAAAAATCCATTTGTAGCAGATTTAACGGAAAGGTCATAAAAATTAACTTTGTTTGTATTTTACAAGGAAGTATCCATTAGTTGATTGAATGTTCCAAAATGTTTTTTTTTCCAATGCTTTAACCATTACTATGATGACTTACGAGACAACAACAAAATTGTTGTATGAAAACTGTCCATCTTAATTTTATTTATTACATCTTCAGATTTTATATTTGTAAAATAAATACTTTTTTCTAAAAAGATTTTTACCATCAATTTATACGTTCTACCAGGAATGTACCTTGTGATTACTGTGGTAGCTTGCTTTTATTTTATTTTCTTTGATTTGCTAGCTTTCTTATTTTGTGAGTTCGCTGTCTTTCTTTTCCTGGTTCAGTAGCCCTGCTTTTTCCAATAATTTGTATGGTATGTTGTCTACTGAAAGGTCTAATTTTAATAGTTCATGCTCCTTGTTTTTGTTTGGAGACATCTGTGTTAATGGTTCTGCCACTCTAATGTCGAGTCTTCTGGGAATTCAGAAGCGTACTGTTACATTTGTGACACACTCCTATCTCATTTTCCAAGTTCATTTATGGGATTTAGTTGCTTGTTAATGTCGTTGATGCAAATGATCTTTTATTCTGCTTCCTTTATGCGAATTTGTTATACACAATCTCTGTTATGGTTATGTACTTATGTTTTAAAGCATGTATGCTTCAGTAAGTTACATGACGATCCTGTAAAATCTATTCACTTTCAAGGACTTACAATCTTTCCCATCTCTAAGAAACTGCTTCCCTTCCATTCTATGAAAACAGATGTGATTCCTTAAAACTTCAAGTTGTCCCATTTCTTTTGAAATTGATTGACCCTCTCGTCTGTTGCTTTTTTTATAGTTTGTGTTATTGATTATTCAGTACAAATACAAGAATATGTGATATGTTAATTTTTTGTTAACTGGAGTATTTTGTTGCCAAATGTATGTACACCTAATAGATTCACTTGGATTTTGGTTTTTGTTGATGAAGTGCAAGGAATGTGAGTGGTTGGAGCAAAATGGCAGTGGGTGAGCAGATGGAAAACATGCAGACTGAGGGTCGTGATCGAGGGACTGGATGTGAAGATAGTGGGTAAGAAATACACATTCTATTATGGTCAAGTTTTCTTTAGATTATAATCTTAGTATATAAATAATAATGAATACCCTTCACAAAAGCTTATTTTATTTGCTTCCAAGCAGCATCATTTTGCTTATTGGGAAGATTCTTTAGGATCATTAGTTAATTCTCCATGCTCTTTATCTAAACATAGAATCTCCTTTCCATGGAGACAATAATTTGACGTGAACTATCTCAAATGCCATCTTGAATATGCATATTTTTTGTTAACTGGAGTATTTTGTTGCCAAATGTATGTACACCTAATAGATTCACTTGGATTTTGGTTTTTGTTGATGAAGTGCAAGGAATGTGAGTGGTTGGAGCAAAATGGCAGTGGGTGAGCAGATGGAAAACATGCAGACTGAGGGTCGTGATCGAGGGACTGGATGTGAAGATAGTGGGTAAGAAATACACATTCTATTATGGTCAAGTTTTCTTTAGATTATAATCTTAGTATATAAATAATAATGAATACCCTTCACAAAAGCTTATTTTGTTTGCTTCCAAGCAGCATCATTTTGCTTATTGGGAAGATTCTTTAGGATCATTAGTTAATTCTCCATGCTCTTTATCTAAACATAGAATCTCCTTTTCATGGAGACAATAATTTGACGTGAACTATCTCAAATGCCATCTTGAATATGCATATTTTTAGGTACATTCCCCAAAATGATCATATCAAACACTATATTTAGGCACAATTCTAAGGCCACATAGCTCCATTTCAACTCATAAACTGACCAAATCTACGTAATTGCCCGGTCAACATAGATGATTAAATATTTTACGAACATCTTATAGTTCTCATTTGTAACACATACAAATGGATGGCGTAAGATGTTCGTATAATATTGCATTTATGTTGGCTTTCCTTAGTTCGGAGGTGCCGATCCGAACTAAGGGGATCCATAAAGATTCAAATCCTACTACAAGACAATTGTTGTTACATGCAGAAGTTTATATTTGAGCCTATATTTCTGTAGCGTAACTCCACTCCTCTTTGGTATATCAAATCAATCTTAATCAGCTTTAATTATTGTCACTTCGTTGACAATTTTAAGAGATGATTATGATTGATTTATGAGGTATACTGAAGGGGTGCAGGATTATGCTGCCGAAATTTGCTCAGATTTAAATCAACATGTAATAAGAATCGTCTTATATTAGGGTTTGAATCTTTATGGATGGGCTCCAGTAATAATATTAAAAAAATAGTTTTTCTCTCATCTCATAGATTTTGTGTAATAAATTTAGGCCAAAATTATATAAAGCTTTAGGGTATCGGAGAATGTACTTCCCTCTCTTTTTGTCATTGAGTGAAATATTTTATATATTCATATTGATAAAACTCTTTGTACTGAAATTTAGGATGGTGGATTTCTTAGCTAATCGGAGTTGGATGTACTCTATTCCCAACAGATATCACAGTGATAGATTTCAATCCGGTGTCAAAAAGTTTATTGAATTTGCATTGGAGAACTATAAAGGCAATTCGATGGGAATCTATCCTTGTCCTTGCATGAAGTGTTCCAACAGATATAATAAAACTCCTGAAGAAATATTCCAGCATGTAGTAGTCAAAGGATTTACCCTCCATTATTATACATGGGTGCACCATGGAGAATCATTTCAGAGACAAAATATGAGTACTTTACGCGTGCTGGAAAATGATAATATACATGACCTACTAAAGGATACTTGTGGAATGCGTGATTATGAGATCAATGATGATCTCACTGATGAAGTTATTGAAGAAAAAATAGAAGAAGAGCCTACTAATGAGGATGCAAGGAAGTTTTTCAAACTCTTGAAAGATGCTGTTGAACCTCTATACAATGGATGCCAGAATTATACCAAGTTTTCTTTTATGGTCAAGTTGTTACATCTAAAAGTTTTGTTCGGTTGGAGTAACAAGTCATTTGATGAATTGCTATCTCTTCTTAAAGATGCTTTACCGAGTGGTTCTGAAGATATGCCATCATCTTATTATGAAGCAAAAATGATGGTGCAAGAATTAGGTCTTAGTTATAGAAAAATAGACGTCTGTCCAAATTATTGTATGCTATTTTGGAAAGATTCTGAAAACAAGGAAAAATGTGATCATTGTAATGCATCTAGATATGAAGCACAAATTACAGATGACAAGAAAAGGAAAAATGTACCTGCTAAAGTATTACATCATTTTCCTTTAATTCCAAGATTGCAGAGGATGTTCATGAACGAAAATTTGGCTAAACAAATGCGATGGCATATGGATGAAAGAGTCGAAGATACCTTATTGAGGCATCCAGCGGATTCAAAAGCATGGAAGTCTGTAGACTCTAATTTTCTAGAGTTCGCCAATGATTCTCGTAATGTTCGTCTTGGTCTTGCAAGCGATGGGTTCAACCCTTTCAGAAATATGAATAACGCATATAGTATCTGGCCCGTTATTGCTATACCATATAATCTTCCTCCATGGTTATGCATGAAACAGCAAAATTTTATTTTGACTCTTTTAATTCCAGGAAAAAGGTCACCAGGGAAAGATATAGATATTTATTTACAACCTCTCATTGATGAATTGCAACAGTTGTGGAGTCCTGGTGTGCTTACTTATGATGCCTATTCGAAGAGAAATTTCTCATTGCATGCTATTATTTTATGGACGATAAATGATTTCCCAACTTACGGTGATTTATCTGGTTGGAGCACTAAAGGAAGACTCGCGTGTCCTGTTTGTAATAAAGACACATTATCTAGGCGATTAAGACATGGGAGAAAGCAAGCCTATTGCTTCCATCGTTGTTTTCTAAAAGATCACCCATTTCGTCGTGACAAAAGTAACTTCGATGGCAACATAGAAGTTAGAAGTGCACCAAAATTGTTGTCCGGAATGGAAATAGTAGAACAATTAAAAGGGTGTAAAAATAAATTTGGGAAGGACATTACACATACAAGAAAGCGTCCTCGAGTGGAAATAGAAGAAGGGGAGCAATATATTGAATTTCCTTATGCTTGGAAAAAAAGGAGTATCTTTTTTCGATTGCCATATTGGAAGCATCTCTTGATTAGGCACAACTTGGATGTTATGCATATAGAAAAGAATGTCTGTGAAAATATTTTATATACAATATTACAAAATAAATGGAAGGAGTAAGGACAATATTCAATCACGTTTGGATTTAAAAGACATGGGAATTCGAGAAGATCTATGGCCACAAACAGTATCTAGTGGTCATTTGTTATTGCCTTCAGCATGCTATCATATGTCTAAAGAAGAGAAGGATTCATTTTTTAATATTCTCCTATCTACGAAAGTTCCAGATGGATACTCTTCTAACATTGCTAGAAAGATCAATTCAAAGGAGAGAAAGATAATTGGCTTGAAAAGCCATGATCACCATATTCTCATGCAACAATTGCTTTCAATTGCGATCAGAGGTTTACTACCAGATAGTGTGTGCATTCCTTTGATACGGATTTGCACCTATTTCAACAAGTTATGCTCTAAAGTTATTAACGTAGAAGAATTTTCTATGATGGAAAATGACGTTGGTGTTATCTTATGTGAATTAGAAAGAGTATTTCCACCCTCTTTCTTCACTATTATGATGCATTTACCTGTTCATTTGGCATTTGAAGCAAAGGTTGCTGGACCTGTGCATTATCGATGGATGTATCCTATCGAGAGGTATCTATTAACTCTAAAAAAGTATGTTCGAAATATGAGTCATCCTGAAGGTTCCATTGCTGAAGGTTATTTGGCAGAAGAATGCTTGACATTTTGTTCTCGTTATCTCATTGGTGAATCTAAATTAAATCACCAAGTGAGAAACATTGATGAACAAAAAGTTGGTGGAGGAATAACTCGTCGACTTAGCACAACAAGTTTGAATCAGGCTCATCGTTATATTCTTTTCAACACAAAAGCAATGGATGTATTTCGAAGGTACTTTTCTATCATTTTGAGTTAAATGATGTACTTCTTGAGTTATGTATGTATCACTTAAACTTTTTCAGTGCACACTTGCAACATTTGAAAGCTCGCCATTCACGCAAATCTGCTATAACTTTAGATACAATGCATCTTCTTGAGTTTCCAGATTGGATAAAAAAACACGTAAGTTTTGACTTCACATACTTGATAACCTTTACACTGATATAATTTAATATTCTGAAACTTGTACAATTTAGGTTCAAGAACTGCGCTCTGAAAATAATGTAGATGTTCCAAAAGATATAAAGTGGTTATCACAGGGCCCTTTCATCGAAACGACATCATATGATGGATATATAAGCAATGGATGTCGATTTCTTTGTAAACGTGTAGATGTTAATCGACAAACTCAAAACAGTGGGGTTTATCTATCTGCTGATACTAGTCCTACGACAGTTGCCAAAACAATAACATATTACGGCCAACTAGAAGATGTAATTGAAGTGCGATATGGTCCTAGTATTAGAATTGTGCTATTCGAGTGCAAGTGGTTTGATGAGAAGATCAATGTTGGACTTCAAGTCGATAAATATGGATTTACATCCATTGATTTCGGACGGAGAAAGCATGAAGATGATCCTTATATTTTAGCAGCTCAAGCACAACAATGCTTTTATATCAAAGATAACACAAGAAGAGGAGACCATCACATTATTGTAAAAGTACCTCCTAGAGATTTGTATGACATGCATGTTGATGGTATATATGGTATTGGCACAATGCATCCTAATGTAGTAACTGTTGATGAAGAAATAAATACTTGGATGAGATCTGATATACCAGGCGAATGCGTTGTCCACGTTGTACTTGATGAATGTGGTAAAATTTCTCTCATTACATGTAATTCAGATACACCATTTTCATTACTCATTGTTATTTACTATTTCTCTCATTACTCATTGTTATTTACTATTTTGTCTGGGCCATATTCAAATGTTTAGCATAAAGATTTAATTGCAATTGATTTATGAAAACAATATTTATATGTTTAAACTTGTATTTTTTCAAAAGTGCAATGAATCATCTATTATCCTTGTGATTTTTTAAGAAAAGTGCTACATAACATATTTGTTTGAGAGTTCTGATTGTAGTGATCAAGTAGTGGAAGAATTTGATATATGTTTTGTAGGAAACCATGACAATAGAAGATGCACGATTTGTGCTTACTTTCCATTTGCAAGTTTACAAATAGTTGGAAAAGCACATTATAGCTCATAGTGGTTGTTCTTACATAGCAGAGTCTATGGTCGTAACAAAAGTAATCGATGGGGCTTTGTGGTCGACAGATTTATTTGCAAAGAATAATCTGTTGGCGAAAAGATACTTGCTGATGTGATGATAGATCAGTCTCTTTTGTTTCTTCGCAAGGTTTCTGGGCTCTGTGTTTACCGGATGAATATTATCTCATAGCTTGCTTGCTCAAAAAAGATTTGGACTGTAATCATCACGAGAGAATAAAGCACGTTGATGCAACCTGTAGCATCATATGAGATGTAATTTATACAAAGATCAAATTGTGACGGAGAATGTTGACGGAGAATATACCTTGTATTGTCTTATTATTTCTGGTACACCCAATTCACTTGCATCTGCATAAACTAGATCAACTGAAAGGAAGCTCTCATTAGATAGATGCAAAGTCTTCGTAGTAGGGAGTAGGTCTCCTTTAGAAAATGCACAAATCAATGTTGAAGCTTCTGCAGCTGGCTTTGCTGTTTCCGAGGAAGGTACTCCACAGACTAAATCAACATTGAAGGGAAACTTTTCTACTACCTATACCAAGAACAAAACCAAGAGTTGCTTCAAGATGTGTAAAAATGTACTAAGCCATCTCCCACTATAAGTAGGGTCGGTTGTATGGATTCTTGCTCAAATCTATGTTGAAAGATTCGACTATTTTTTATGCTGGTCGTCGACTACCTAACGCAACACTGCAAGAGTGGGATTAGAACCCTGGTCTTTTGTGTGGTAGACACAGTACTACCACTAGACCATTAAGTGGGTACTTTAGATCGAGGGTGATTATATTGAATTTGATCTTATCTGTGCAGTAAAACACAATATCAATACCTTCTTATCACAAGCCCAATAGAGCAATACTTGAAACATGCATTTATTTTTAAAGATTTTCGAGCTATGCATTTGGTAAGTTTTCACGTGTATGAAGATCCAGACCTTGTTATATAATGGTGAGGAGCAATGCATGCATTTGTCGAATTTTTCACAAAAAAATACAATGACCCTAAAAGGTTTAATTAAGTATAGTGATAGGCCAGCAATGCATTGGCTATAGGTAGATGTTAAGCAACAGAGGCGTTGAAAGTCCCAATACCACACAACTTCAGTAAGCACTGTAATGTAACAAGTGTCATAATTCTTTTTTATTTAAAAGGAGCAATTGTTGCAGTTCCAAGTTGTTTTAGAGCAAAGATGCTTTTATAAGCAACAAAATGCAAAGTGTTTTGTTTCTAATAAAATGGACAAGAGAATTAAAATAAACATCTAATTTCGACAGATGCATAACAACTATCTCAAACAAAGTAGCTGAGAATTGTTGAAACTCAGTTGCTTATGAGGCGACTTGCATTTATTTACATACAGTTTCACCAATCAGATGAACATGATATGAGTGCCTCGGTGAGCGCAGGAAGTCCAACAGTTATATAATTTATTGTATTATGGTCAGAATTAAGAAGTCAGCTAATAGCAATAAGTTTTGGTCTTGCTATGTTAATGGTGGAAAAAGTCTACATGGTAACTGTTAAAAGTACATGTACAACACCCACAAAAAATGCATGGTTTGCACATTATTGCATCGTTTCAATTGAGATACAAGATAATTGCTTTGATTGGTGTTTAGCATAAAGATTTAATTGCAATTGATTTTATGAAAACAATATTTATATGTTTAAACTTGTATTTTTTTCAAAAGTGCAATGAATCATCTATTATCCGTGTGATTGTCTATCCTTATGGAAGATATTAATATGTTTTTTATGTTCTTTATTTCATTGTTTCTTACGATTATATTCTTTTAAAATGTAGAACAATGAATATATCAAAGATACTGTATGAATCTAAGAGAGGGCGTGCTTGCTCTGTAAATAATGAAGAAGCAACACATGAAACTAATATTGATGAATTAGAGGATGATGATGATGTGTGCAGTGATTCTGTCCAAGTTAAGAAAAAAGGACGAGGGTTTAATACATTAGAGTTCTTTACACATAAAGGAGATGACTGCCATGAACTTGAATGGAATAAGTATGGTCAGGTAATAGGAAAGAATGCGCCAAAATTACGTGCTGCATGTGCATATTATGCACGTTGTTCGTGGCTATTTCCTATTGACAAGAAATGGAAGGAGATGCCGAAAAATGCTTGGATGGACACTTGGGTTTTGTTAAAGGTAATTCTTTGTTAATTAATATTTATTTTTATATCTTACTTGTTAGTATTATTTCTAACCTAAAATTTCTTTTATAGGGTGATTTTGAATTGGACGGGCATCCAAATGCATTTAACTTTGTCTTTGAGCTTGTCCATGTTCGTTGCAAGACTTGGAAGAGCGAAGTGAAATCAATATGGATGAATAATAAAGACAATCCTGCACGTTTAAAAGAGAGACTTTCACAGGACCCTCGTATTGATGAATCACAATTTGCAAATTTAGTGAGACAATGGAATACAACAGACTCTAAGGTATTTAATACTTAAATCTTTACATTATTGGTTGCTAAATGTAATCGGTTCCTTTGCCAAATTTCTTAAATTGATAGTTTATTAAGCTGATCAATATTGTATGATGCATTACTTAATTTTAGTTTCACCATCGCACTACTTGAATTAGGCAAGGGCTTTGATCAATCAAAAGAATCGTAAAAAAAAGACTTTGGATCATAGATGCGGAAGACGTCCACTGGCTACTCGTCGTCATGATTTTGTAAGTTAATATTATTTAACTTATTTTGTCTTGAGTTAAAAGTATTGTCTTTGTATTTTATCTTTTTCAGGAAAAGGAGAACAATAGGGAGCCTACAGAGGTTGACATGATGAAAATCATGTACCCTAATGAGGAGATAGTGGTAAGTTATTACTCTTTTAATATTTTTGCTATATTGTTCATATTATTAATTGTTTTAAAAACTTGAACTAGGATAAGATTGGAGAATGCATTCAAAAATCCCAACAGACGCATCTGCATTTGTCTCTTGAAGAAAACATGTCAGTGGCATATTCATGTTATATTGGTACTGGTAGAAGAGAGTATGTTCGTTTTGTAGGTGTTGGACACGATAAATCTCACAAGCAATCAGATAGGGACAAGTTGCAAGCAATCTTGCAGAAAAGTAGAGAAGAACAGGTTATTTATCAATAATATGGTTGAATATTATCATCTCTTGTATTTACTAATTAGTATTTTTCAGGAAACTGTGAAACAATTAAAAGATGTTATTGTTTCCCTAAATTTAAAAATTCAACGGCAAAGTTCGTCAATGAATGAAATACGTCATTGGGCACAACAGCTAAGCCAACATGTTGGATTTAGTTATCCTTGTCCACATTCAGAGGTCAAAATATTTGAGTTAATGCGTCTCTATTGCTTACATTAGTTAAAACTAATATTTCATTTTCTTATCACAGAATATTTCAGATTTCTCACATGCGAGTGGTAGTGGTAGTAGAAATTTTGCAACTGGTAGGAGTAACCTACAGGTAAACTTAAAACATCATAGAAACATTAGTTAGCATGATTGTTGTTTCTTTATTTACTAAGTTGTGATTGTGGTCCTCCAACAGAGAGGTCAATATGTTAATGAGCCATTCAAAAATCTACCACACTCATCGAATACAATGCAAGATTCATTGCATTCTCTGGTATAATATCCTTTTTAATGTAATATTTATTTATAATAAATTTTTATCTACTAATTTCTTTCTTATCTTTTTACAGGAGGAACATGATCAAAGTTGATTTGAATTTAGAAATGATGTCATTTGACTCTTATAGAGGAGAAACAATCACTCTTATTTGTTGATTACACAATTTCTGGGATGATGGTGACCATCACCGTGATATTAGATGTTTTATATGGAATTGACATTGATGGACTTTAAACTTCTATGAATTTTTTGATGCATGTTTCTAGTTTTATTAAATGTTTCCTATGACATGTTGTTACATTTTTTCTTTTGTGCAATTGATTACTCGATCATTTTCTGTTTGTTCTTAATCTACTACTTCATCTCTTTTTTCCAAGAATATATATCTGTTGTATTAATCTTTTCTACTTAGATTTTAAGATAAAGAATCCTATTGGCGAGGAGATTCTTATTGAACTTTTAAGGTAAAGAATCCTCATGATGATGAGTTATTTCTCAATTTTGCTCTTATAATTCATGTCCAATGTTTTAAGTAATAGTATTGCTCCATAGGGCTGATCTGTAGTGAAACCTGAGAAAAGAATATATTCTCATTGATGTAAAATTCTACACATGAGCCCAATTACTAATCCTTTCATGATGGGATATATTCTCACAATTGACATCTGAAACTTAAAAGACACAAATATTTGAATTAATTGCTTACAGGTCATTCGAGCTGGTCATTGTTTACAGGTCTTCTGACAGCTCTTCACAAGAACCAGCTAATTATTTTAAACTATCGCGAGCTTCTTTTCAATGACTTTGGCGATCGAGTTGCTCAGCTTCTGCATCTTGAGACAGTTTTTCCTCTCTGGCAGAGCAGAGGTAGAGAAGTCCATCAACAGATCATCCTTTCATAGCTATTGCATAGCTCGATTACGTCAGGCAAGCATCTTTGCAGTAATAGAAGGCATCAACCTTTCAACTTCTAAAGATTTTTTCCTCCCTTTCTTGCTCAACATAGAAACCACAATCTGACAGGTCTACAAGACCCTCCAGTATGTAAAATCATACATCGAAGAGCAGAAGATCAGTCCTGTGCCAGTCATACTTTGTAGGTAAGCGTCGATTAATCCCATTTTCTGCACAGTGCTAATATCTCCGGACCTGAGTTGGATCTGTGCTTTGCAGCGACTAGAATGACAACAAGCGCGGGAATGTGTACAAGTTCCTAAGATCGCGGGGTTTCGTTTCATCCTATGATGTTGCACATCAATACAGTGATGTAGATGCACATAAGGTTGATAACCAATAAAATCCTGGTTTCTCTACAGTAAAAAAAGCATATATTATGTTAACTTGATTCCTTATTCCATCACAGTGGGTTAGCCACCTCAATCACCGCGGCTATATTTGCGGGGTGGATTTTATTTGGCTTCTGAATCCGCGTGGATACCGGAAGCCCCTCAGGACAAGCTGGAATGAAGCTCTATTCTCTATGATAAAGGTGCCAACTTTCTCAATTGCCGCAGTTCAGTTGAAATTGTTAGTTTGGTTTTTTTTCACATAGCATTTAGACCACCATCTCATGCTTTGATCTTCAAATCACATTCTTAGTACCTTCTTCGGCGAGCTTCACTTTCAGAATACGATGCTTTCGCTTTTCTCAAAGCAGAAGGTGCGGGTGATTGCATAACTTATTCAGGATTTTGTCAGGCATTATTTGAGGTTCCCCGTCTTTTCTATAACTTGGTATGTAAAAACTATATCAACAACTTCCATTATTAAATCTGAAAGATTTTTTTTTGCAGTTGGGTTTAAGCGGGGTTCCACATGGACTGAGTTCGGAGGATATTGAGCATTTGTGGATCCAAGCAGATGTAGATGAGGACGGGATCCTTGACTACGTGGATTTCCAGGTAACTTCTCACATTCATGACACTTCTTTTCTGTTTGAAGTAAGATCCCGTCGTTAATGAGATTCTTGATAGCTATTGCAGAGGATATGGGATCCACTGTGGGCAGACGAGCAAGGCGAAAACCCTACTTTGGATAGCAGTGAAGGGCATGGCTTTAGCGGAGAAGTTGTGATTGGTTTCGATGTGAAGAAGGCCAGTCTCTTCCCGCCAAAAGCGGAGAAGGGCGTGTGGCCTGAGAATTATTCTCTTTCAGATCATGCACTGCTGATCGTCTCGTTTGCTCCAAGAAGGATGACCTGCGTGCAATCGTTGAGAGGTATAGCCGAGATGAGAGGTATCGGTGCTTCGTGGGGGTGGTACTTATAACCTCTCAACTACTGTTTTTATTCAACTTCTATTGCAACACATCCATGAGAACAAGATATAGCTGTCATTATTTTTGATCGTAATTATCATCTGATGATAGTTGATAGAGTTAAAACTATCAACTATCAAGCTCAAATATTATTCCAAGTAATGTTATTCTTGCTATAAGTACTTTATGCATAAATCAGTTTATCTTTTCACGATTCTTCTCCATTTCATGAAAAATGAGATAAAGATTAAAACAAGAGTTGAAAAAAGATATGATTCTTGTCCATTTTATACGAAATTGACTTTGATGGACTTTAAATTTTTTTGAATACTTTTAATGCATGTTTCTAGTTTCTTACGTTTTATGCTTTGAATACCTTATAACATGTTGGTACATATTTTCTTTTGTGCAAATACAAAATTCCAGATATCATTTTTCTTAAATCCTGAAGATTAACGGACATTTAATGCGTATTTGTGCTTAAGGGCTTCACAGTATATCTACAAAATTTGGACTTTGACTGCTGTCTCAGAAGTAGAGACAAACGTGGATCCCTCACTGGTTTCTAAAACCTTGTTTTACTGCTTATTTACTTGTGATATACAACCAAAATAAAGGCCCATCGATCCTACAAACAAGAAAAACTAATTGTAGTTACTAAAATACAGATCAAATACACAAACTTCTCTGTAGCGAACGCCGTTTTTTTGCGTCAAACTTTCCATTTTGAATCTTTTTCATGGTCCAAGATCATAACTTTGTTGGCTCATTATGTTTCAGAATTTTCAGAAAACGTGGTCATCCATATTCAGCAAATTGAGGTTGATGCAGAGCGTCTGTTATTAAATTGTGCATAGAATCGGTAGATTTGCATCTGCGTCGTCCGGATATCAGCCAGGGAGCTCGTCCCAGGAAGTCCAGTCGGCGGCACTGCCGACGCGAGGCATGCTGCGCGCTGATCCTCGACTAGCATTCCACTTTGAAGTTGGCGCCACACATGACGCCTTCGCTGTCCACCTTCGGCATCGTCTTCATCCTGTTCATTGGTGTTCGAAGCTCCTCAGACCTCCCTTGCTGTGGAACATGCACCCTGCAGAGAATCAAGTATGCGCACACCTCAAATCTCTGTTGTGGATAGCAAAAGATTGCAGTTTCTATAAACTTACCGGCAGGAAAAGGTGCGAAAGACCTGCCGCAGCCGTCTTTGATCGTATCCAGCTCGTTCGATATCGCTACAGATCCATTGGCAGCAATGCCCCAGTACAACGGGATTCCTCCGTCTGAGCTCTGCAGGTGAATTCACAGTTCAGATCCATTCACGTAAGTTCATCGAAACTGACAAACTCACCATGGCACAGAAAACTGCACCAGCCTTGCCATCGTAGACGACAAATGCAAAGCTCCCGTCGAGGTCCTTGACAACCTGACAAACTCACAAATAAGCACAAATATGCATGTATGTGTTGAGGTGCAACTTTGTAGATAATTGTGGATAATTCATTGTAAGATTGGCATGCTTATTAATATAAAAGGAAATTGGAGCACGTATCATGTGTATATTGGTTTCGATTTGTATGGGTTTCTCCCAGACAAAATATGCACAAAATTAGTAATTGTTCCAGACTGTTAATGTTGTGGTGACTTATGAATTTCGTCACCACAACCAACCTACCTTTATGGCTGTAGTGACGAAATAGCTGTCAAAATAAGCATTGTTACCGTCTTGTAGTCATCACATACTCTGGTGACGCGACTTGTGTAGATAGAGTTGTGGTGACGAAACATTTGTCATATTAGCCCTTTTCGTCACTACAAGTCATTAATTTGTCATTTCAGTTTTGTCACTAGAAGCCTATTTTGTTGTAGTGGATTGATCGAAGTCGATGTAGTATGCATATAGTTGTATTGATGTATAATAAACTTTGATCACTTATCCTGAATTGGTCCATAATAAATAAGTGTTGATTGGTTTGCTTTGCATACTGCTAATGGGGTTATTTTACAAGCAACGTGCTTTTAGTTGTAACCATCTTTTGCTTAGAGGTCATTAATTACAGGTCAATTCCTTTCATAAATTCCATTATTTATAAGCATTTCTGCATTTGTAGGACTCCAAAAAGTTTGGATCATCGAGGAGCAGCAGCAGATGAATGTTGCTTCAAGAAATTGTCTCCAGAGGCATCGATGCAGATGGCTTTTATGTCGAGGCATTGATGCAGATGGTTGTGAAGTTGACACAACTTTCACCAATGGAATTGATGTAATAAGCTCTGCTGAAGTTACCAGCACTAGAGGTGTGGATGTAGCTAGGTACATAATGATGCAACAATTGTCACAATTGACAATGCAACTGTGATGCCTCCCCAGCAGCCTTGCAGAGAAGGCAAAGGAACTGCTCATCATGGCTATTTTGTACCATTTTCAATTAAAAATAGTTTTTTTAAATATTGTAATATCAGGTTCGATAAGAAAACCGTAAATTATAATATCAGATTTCTTAAATTGACACATTCGTTATATATAAACCGGTTTTGATTTGTGCATAAAAAATCTCGTAAGCAAAATATGGACCATTTGTGTAAATATTCTAGGTCCTAAAAGTTGTGGTGACTGATCAATTTCGTCACCACAACTCTCCTGCCTTTGTAAATGTGGTGACGAAATACTCGTCAAAATAAACATTGTAACTTTTTTGTGGTCACCAAAGGCTCTGGTGACGCCACTTTTGGGGATAGAGAAGTGGTGACGAAACGGTTGTCTAGACAGCCTTTTTCGTCACTACAAATCATCAATCTGTCATTAAAGCTTAGTCATCAGAAGCATACTTTGTTGTAGTGTCAGGAAGTTGATGGGGTGAAGGTTCTTCAGTTGGAAAAAGCTGACGGGGTTGCAACTCATGTCATTACCACATGAGATTTTAGCAGTTTTCTCCATTCATTTCTGACATTTATTTGATCAATTTTAAACCAGTTCTTTGATAATGTATCGGAGTTAATGATCCTCGATCTCGATTCCTTCCGGTGAACGCAACATCAGACTTGCTCCTCGTTCAGGTTATGTAGATAAACGATGAAACATGTACATTTTCTATATATAATCTGAACCAAGAATTAAGATTTTATAATTCCATAATTAATCTGCAGTCTGATCTTTACACCTTGGTCGATGGCTTTGTCATCCGCAACAAGGAGAGAACTAATCCAGCTAATCCCTCTATTGATCTGAGTCCAGAATTTAAGAAGGTAAATCATACTTGTTTTTTACATGCCCATTTCCTCCATAACTAACAGATTGGTCAATTTTGATAATTTAGGTGTCCAACTTCCTTGCCAAATTCAAGTTCATTCCCAGCATCATTGGGCTTGATAGCTTAAGATAACGGTTCTGGCATTGTCCTCAAGTAATCTATTGAGCTTATATCCCTCATTTCACTTATTGTTGTGGTATGAATATTAAATCCTATCCATTTCTCTTGCCACACAACAGGCAAGGTGACAGTTGCTGCGAAGGTTGGAGCGAAGCTGGAAGTGCCCGAAGGAGTTGTATTAGAAAAGAAGGTGAGGGAATCATTCGATTTCTAGGTTTGTAATGGATGTTTTAAATTTCTATGTTTCTCACCAAGTGGTAGGTGACCTAATTTATCATTTTAGGTTGCCAATCAAAGGACGAAGTTTGGATGGTACTTTTGCCACCATGTATGACACCATTTATTTAATTAGGGTAATCTAATGAGAGGAGAGGATTCTAGTCTTTTTTTCCATAACATAGGTATTCATTTTTTCTAATACCAGAAAAGGGTAATCTTGTGAAGAAACGGATACCCCACCTTTGATGATAATGACATGATATTCTAAACCTAATCCTCTTTTTCGGTATGTGAATGTATTTGTAATATCCTTCGATTTAGAGGTTAGCTTTTAGCAATAACAGTGTCAGGGATATTCTAATTGCTTTACCTTTTAGTCTCGTTTTTTAAATTTGCAAGTAATCAGTGTCAGGGATCTAATAACATTTACTACTGCATAAAGCCCATGTAATTGATAAAATATGAAAAGCTAACAATTAGTAGTCATCGGCTTCTCGCATGTGAAATTGTTTATGGAAGATAAATTCTATTCTAATATTTTGTCAAGACTTCTAATATCTTGTAGAATATATTTTTGTTGCTATGCCAACTAGATATCATTTACGTATTGATGGTGATTGTGATTAATTGATTCTTCTGCATAGGTGTTTGAAAAGATTCCAATTATTTGCAAACATGATGTTTGTACTTCATGTATTATTTATGAGAAGATACATATTATTGGTATATACCAACGTTATTACATGTGATTTCATCGCAACTCTAATTCATTTTGGTCACAGCTTATTAGTATAGACTTTCCATCTAGTTTAAGAAACAATATTCTCTGCATTTACATATGATGATTGATCAAAGTTGATGTAGTTGTATTAATGTATAAAAATCTTGGATCACTTATCCTGATAAATAAGTGTTGAGTGATTTGCTTTGCAAACTGCCAATGGGGATATTTTACAAACAACATGCTTTTAGCTGTAACCATCTTTTGCTTAGAGGTCGTCAATTACAGAGCAATTATTTTCATAAGTTACATTATTTATCAGCACTTCTGCAATTGTACGTAGGACTCCAAAAAGTTTGGATCACCAGGGAGCATCAGCAGACGAATGTTGCTTCAAGCAATTGTCCCCAGGGGCATCGATGCAGATGGCTATGATGTCGACGCAACTTTCACCAATGGAATTGATGTAACAAGCTCTATTGTAGTTACCAGCACTAGAGGTGTCGATGCAACTAGATACAGTTATGTTGCAAAAATTGTCACCATTGGCAATGTAGTCCACTGTTATGTCTCTCAAGCTGTCTTACGGAGAAGGCAACGGCACTATTGATCATGGATCTTTTGTACCATTTTCAATGAAAAACATTTTTTTAAAATATTGTAATATTAGGTTTAATAAGGAAGCCATAAATTGTTATATGAGATTTGTTAAATTGGCACATTCATTATATATAAACTGGATTTGGTTTGTGCATGAAAAATTCTAGCAAGCAAAATATGTGCAAAGTATGTACCATTTGTGTAATTATTCCAAGTCCTCAAAGTCGTGGTGACTGATCAATTTCGTCACCACAACTCTCCTGCCATTGCAAATGTGGTGACGAAATAGCTGTCAAATAAGCATTGTAACTTTCTCGTGGTCACCAAAGGCTCTGGTGACGTCACTTTTGGGGATATAGTACGGATGACGAAATGGTTGTCTAGACAGCCTTTTTCGTCACTACAAACCATCAATCTGTCATTACAGCTTAGTCATCAGAAGCATATTTTGTTGTCGTGTAGGATCTCAGGAAATTTGATTTTGCAAACAAAAAAATGAAAAATCACATCACCTTTGTTGTAAAAGGATATGCTCCCTCATTCACGAAGCCTTCAGTTTACATGGGGAAAGACATGCGATATCATCTTTATTTCTGAAAAAAATATTGTTCACATGTGTGTTGTTTGCGAAGATATCGTATTATACTCCCACCCACTTGTTTAAGAAAGCCTCGATGTGCACGTATCGGAGGATATCCATGTATCGTCACTTCTTAATTATGGATGATCTCATGCATTTCAATAATAAATGTGTTAGTGATCATGGACGATTTGACGAAAGCTTCGTATTATCCTAACTTAACATTTTAGGGTATGTAGCATTTGCTGATTACGTTTCCTTTGCAATCTTGTTCGAAAGTCTATGTGGTTTCCCATTCCCATGCTGACAATATTATAAGACTTCGAAAGTCAACTATCTAAATTATATCATGCATATATTCGTAAGATTAGTTTCATGTTAACTGAAGTTCATATCAAATTATATTAATCTTTTCCCTTTAACGAGATTATTCAGATTTTAACCGAAACAACTCAAAAGTTGATTTTTTTATCCAACAGTCGGATCGTGACTTATTTATAATTGTTGAAGCTAACAATAATTAGAGTTTTCCAATGATACTAAGTTTGGTTATTAGACATTGGTTTTAAACTTTTGAACTTTTAAAGTTTGTCGGATTGTTGCATGTAAAAGCCTTCCGCTCTCAATTAGCAAAAAATCATATTGAAACTCATAAATTCAACACAAAGCTCTACAACACCATCGAAGTTCATGGCGACTTCAAGAGTGACCGGACTCTTGAGCAATCGCAACCCATAGGTGTGTCTTAGTGAACGAAGCCGTGAGTCTTGGGAATCACGATCACTACTTATTGCTAGTAAGGGAAGCAAACACGTACAAATACAATCAATCAAGGAAATGCTAACATATGGATTTACAATGTTCACATGTAACTGGGTTATGTCATTAGGCAACATCGGCGATTTCACTATTTATGTAGAAGAAAGTACGGAGTATACATCCCATGCTAATAGGGCATGGTAGGACGGAGTGTGCATAAGGTGATTCTTCAACTAGGTTTAGTAGGACTGATGGTTAGAATTGAAATTCTTAAGTTTTGATTAAAGTTTATTGTTCTTGCAGATTCTATAGAAATGGGGTCTTCTAGGGCATATGGTTGCGGGATTTTGGCATGAATTCCATAAGGAATTGGAGCATACTCAAAGACTTGCATGATAAGTGGTAAATTCCCACTCCTTTCCTATTTAGTTTCGTGAATTGGGCCAGTCTTTTTGGAAATCTAAGTTCATTTCTTTTATATGTAAAGAAAAATAGGGATTTTTTTAGCTTTTTGCATGTTTTGAGATTTGATTGAATGATCGGTGAATTGATTGTGTATGAGCATCTATATACCTATTATAAAGCTGGGCTTTCACCCAAGCTTTCAACATGTGGATAGCCTCTCCTCTCTCCTTTCACCATCTCTTTCCATTTTTAGCATCTCCCAGCATTTCTCTGAGTGCCTTCCACGCATCTGCCACTACTCTCTCTCTCTCTCTCGGTCTCTCTCATCCCTTCCACTGAATCTTTCTATAAATAGAATATGCAGAATGTGGAGTTTTTTGCAATGATATCGTTGACATTCAATGATATTGCACGCGTTCGCTTATTTTTATGCTTATTTATAATTACTTCCACATTTACTATATTAAAAAATATTTATAAATTATATATTAAATAATCTAATAATAAATAATAAATAAAAACACCTATAAACACATATTACTGCATCTTATACTATACTGAAATAGTTATCAATATTAAGCTCAATTTCTTTTTAAGTAAAAAACAAAAAATACATATTATTATTTAAAATCCATAACTTTGTGCAATCACAAACTTGTGAAAGACAGTTGTTACTCATGTGGATTACCATGTGATCCGTAGAATATTTGAACAGGAGCCCCTCTAATATCTTTGTTTAAAAGCATATTCTCTACCGTATCTGCATGTGAACCGCATAAGGTATTGTTGAAAATTATGCAGTTAGACATGTCGCTACATGAAAAATGGGTTGTGATGACAGATTTGTGAAGGTGGAATCTTTTGGTGATGAAAATTTAATTGCCACAATGAAAAATTACGTGTTCAGCCTTGTCTTTAACATTATGTAAAAATGCCCCCTTCTCTCTAACAAAAAACCCTAACTATTTTCGATCCCTACCTATACCAGAAGGATGATCTCGCATCACATAACAAGTAACAACGATTACAAATTTCCAAACCCTTCCTCTCCCAACAAACTCCTCTCTCCCATGGCGGCGATCAATGGCTCTCCTCTTGCCCACGACAGTAATTAGTATCACTCCTCTCTCCCACGGTAGCGATCGATGGCTCTCCTCCATGACGACGATTGACGGATCTCCTCTCGCTCATGGCAGAGATTGATCCATGAGGCGGAGGCAAAGACCACAAGCGAGAATGTGGGGAGATGATCAATGGTCGAGGCCGACAATGGTGAATGTTTGTCAGATCGTGATGTTGGTGGGTTGTGGGTGCGGGTGCTAGGTCATGGCAAAAGAAAAGGGTGGTGATGGAGGGTGGTCAACGATCCGAGAATGACGTGGGTGGGAGATGTGTTGATCGAGATCTTCATCACTGCTTGGAGTGTTGCCAATGATGCAACGGAGGATGACGACCCAAGGATGCAGTCTGCTCCATTGAAGCCCTACCATGCCAATAGGAGATGCTTGTCACTGTCGAGTCATCCACATTTAGGGGAGCGATGCCGTTTAGAAAGTTGTATTACTACTACTTGATTCTTTTGTCTTACTTATAGATTTCATGAGTAAAAATCCTATTGGATTTCATCTTCCAGATTGAAACACATATGCGAGGTTCCTCGATGTTGCCAAGTGGTTGGTATTCCTCTTCAGGTGGGTTTTTGATGATCAAGACTAGCTCCCTATGAAAGGCTAGACGAGGGAAAGTGTTTCAAGGTTATAGTGATGGAAAGCTCCCACTCAAATATAATGTTAGCATTGGTAATTTTGAATTCAATTACTTATTCAAATGTCTATAAAAAATTTATTATCCTATTTATCATAAGAATGCACATCTTTGGAGACAAATTGTGAAACTCTATTAACTTGTACAATCTCATATGAATTATTTATCTATTTACTGGTGATCTAATATGTTATGTCATCTAAGGATTGCTTCTCAAAAGAAATATAGAAGGATTGCATGGCTCCATGGCTCTGTTGAATATTCAAAGATTGTTGGTTTCTATACAAATATATCAAAATCGTTCACACTCTCATATCTGGGATGTGATGGTTTGCAGTTTAAAAATCTTCCCCAACATTTTCCTCCTTCAACTATAGCATGAAGAGAAATAGCGAAACCCTGGTTTTTGATCCTCCATTTTGAGGCCTCATTGAAGAGATTGAACGAGGAGATAATTAACAGTTAACAAATTATTTCTTCATGAATTTGGCTGATTGGCATGCACGGCATGGATCTTTCCTTCATTGTCAAGGCAGTGATGTCAGGGATATTGATATCAAGGAAGTTTTAAGCTTAATTAGTTCTTTTTGAGTGCATAGAAATCATCGCATATTATTTGTCGTTTATAAACTAATATGCACATTGTGTTAACTGATCTGAATATGTCATACTTGCAAATGGGATTGCATGCTATTTGTAGCTCTAAGGCATCTCTATTGGAAAGTGATCGGAAAGAGAGATCCTAGTTGTCTGCAAATGTGATCTTTGTACTTCATGAATTATTCATGAGATGTTACTACTACAGGTATTGCACCCTTTTTCATTTTTGAAGATTTCATTACAATTATAATTCGTTGTGATTATAGTTTATTACTAAAGGCTTCGTCAGCATGGTTAATTCAAGATATTCTCTATAGGTATATATGATGAACAATCGAAGCCAATGTGTATGCATATAGTCAATATTATGTATAAACTACTTTGGATTACTTCTCTTGATTTGCTGCTATAATAAATAAGTGTTGATTGATTTGCTTTGTAGATTACCACTGGGGTTATGAAATAATGTGTTGTCTTTCACAGGCTAACATCCTTTCAACCATTCTCTACTCAAAGATCATCAATCGTAGGTCATTTCTTTTCTTAAGTTCCATTATTTATCTAGACTTTAGCATTGGTAAAACTTCAAATAATTTAAATAACCCCATGTCAGTTGGAGGATCAAACTCATGAAACGTTTTTTTGCAGGTTTGTAGTTAGTGAACATTTCAAAAATTTGGTGTGTGTGTGTACATTTATAATGGTGGATAGTTTAAGAACAAATATTATTGTAGAGATGAAAAGAGGACTATTAAAGAAAGTTCCTTTTGGAACTTTTAGTACTAAGTTTTTTTAATGTTTATCCTAAAATATGAATAAACACATCTTTAAAAAAAAGATCGACACCTATATCATTTATTATTCTATGATCAGGTAATATGATTCTCTAGCATGTTCATGTAGAGTACAAATGACACCTACTTCGTATACTTAAGGTTTTCTAGGAAAAACGCCCAATTCATGTGCTTAAGGTTTTCCGGGGAATAAAACTATCATCTGAACTTTGTGATTTGGAGGTGATAGACTGGAGGCTACACTTTTCCATTTACACCAAATGATGCATGTAATTTCACTTTAATATGATTCCATATTTTATTTATTTGTTTTTTTGAATTATACTTTGTTTAGAGTGAGAAAAAGCAATAATATTTTATAAAAACTGCATCTTAATTATGCATAAAGTGCCTTTCTGGTGAGCGAGTTGAGCAACTAAGGTTAAGTGATATCAAAGGTCATTGCGACCTCAATCACTCGGACCAGGTTCAACAAGAAAAATGAGAGACCGCCAACAAGATCAATCAACAATAAAAACAAGGCAAGCGGTCCTGCTAATTATTTAACCCGGTATAGCCATCAGAGTCGAATACAAGGAGCATAGAATGACAAGTCTACGAAGTAGTCAGGTAATCAAAAAAAAGGATGAAGAAATTTTTTGTAGTTTTTAATTTTTACATTTTTTATGATTTTATTAATAAGAAAAGTAAAGAAAAGGAGAAGAAGGCACATACCAACAACTATTTAAGGGTCCAAAAATAATCAAAAATCCAGGAACAAAATATTTTTATGTTTTTAAAATATTCAGATTTTTTTGTGAATTTTATGGAGTTTTTCTGATTTTTAATTGATTTTTTAAAAGCACAAGAAGGCCAAAAACAGTAGGCATTGTACAGATGGGATCTAAAGGCAAATTAAAATTATCTAACATACTTATCAAATCCTAACAGTAATTTTATGTGAAACTACAAAATAAAATCTACCTACAGAAAAATAAAACATATTTTCTCGATTTTTATGAATTTTTTAATGATTATTATGAGATTTTTAGTATTTTTTAATTTTTAAGGATTTTATAAACTTAAAAAGAACCAAAATCACAAAGAAGTTAAGACATAACAAAACACACAATCTAGAAGTTTTCTGGAATTTTTCAAGACATTTATATTTTTAATGGATTTTTCAAAGTAAATAGAGATACCTTTTTAGGTTTTTGAATTTTAGAAAATATCATAAAAATCAAAATTGGTCACAAAATTACTAAAAAATCTAAACAGTAGCAGGAGTTAGGTGTAAAAATTTCAAAATTTTGGGAATACTTTTGATATTTATTTGATTCAAAACAAAACACACAGCTCAAAGGGACCAAAATGCAAATAGTTTACGTTCTGGGACCAAACAATAACAGGAAATAAAAGCTCAGGGTCAAATCTGCAAAAAGTCCAGATCCACACATGAACCAGGCTTGTAGGGGTATAAATGCAATACGAATAATAAAACTTTAGTAAAGAACAACAATAAAGTCCAGGGCCTGTAATGTAAATAACCCGGGGGGTCACGTGACAAACCACGTGATACACAAACGGAGGGACTATAATGCAAATATTAGAAGCACAAGGTCCGAGATGCAATTTGTCCAAAATAAAAACAACTGCTAAAAATATTTACAGGATTAAAATGTAAATGAAAAACAAGACATGGCCTAAGTGTAATTTACCCTTCTTTATTAGCAATCCAATGGTCGACAGCGCTTCACTTATAATCGGACAGTTGAGATCTTCGGATGCCTCTTTGACGATGGACGGCAGAGAGATGATCCTCAGATGGATCGAACGATCAAGGACCCCCGGAGCATGAACGGCTATGATTAGGCCTGGGGGAGACCTCGATCCGACGGTGGAGGAGATTCCTGGAAGAATGGTGAAGAACTCGCCTCCGGAGAGCTTCGATTGAGCAATATGTGCAGCAGGGATGTCCTCTGGAGATGCTCGGATGGGAGAAATGGTTCTGGCGACGGTCCGCAACGGTGGAGTGGCTCCGATGAGGCCAAGACCAAGGAGAGAGGCCTGGCAAAGCTGGAAGACCTGGAGCAGTTGTGCTCGGATATGCTGACCTCCAGATGAGGTCCTTTTGACGCTCGCACCTGCATAGAAAAACCACGGGGTCGACGACACCCGTCAAGACATGAAATGGATGGCGTATGATACGAAGCGTGGCCCTCCAGCGATGCGATGGCGGATGAGGGCTGATAACTCGTTCCTGGGTGAACCGAGGTTAATGGATGGGCGAAGAAGATGGGGAGAAGGCTGGTGAAGGTGGTTGGGTCATCGGGACAACAAGTGGAGGCTCCGGCTAGGGTGAACGGAGCTAAGAGACTAAGGTTGACTAAAAGCCTAAAAACTCGAATCAAATGCAGTAAAGACCAAGACTAAGCTACATGATGGACGAGATCGTCTGGGCTGGAAGTTAGGGACCTCCGGGGGTCATTGCCTCGATGGGTCGACGGGCCCAAAGGCTAGGCTCACCTCGCGGTAGAGCGATGGCGGAGTATATGCCGGATCTAGGGCTACGGGGCTCGAAACCTCACTGCAACACGCTCCTTCACACACTGTCACTCATGGGAGGAGGTGGAGGTCACCAGAGACGAGGGTAGTGGCCAAAGATGCGCAAAAAGATGGGGCTCTAGGAGGTTTTATATACTGCAGGGTCTGAGAAGTATGGAGCGTGGGTGCGCGAACAGAGGGGTGGATCCCTATAGGTTTCGATGGGCGTGAATCGTGGATCCTTCCTCAACAATCGGAGCAGTGAATGGAAGGAAATGGCGGTCGAATTGGGTCGCAGAAATTAGGCAAAAATCAGGTGAAACTTGGTCCGTGCAAAATGAAGTCTAGAGGGGGTAATTTGACCGAGGTCAACAATCCTCTCTAAACCATCAGGAGATGAAGGGGGAAATGACAAAATAGGCTACAAGACATAATAGTTGGAAAATCAAAAATAAATAAATTAAAAATAATAACTGAATTTAAATAAAAAATAAAAAATAAAAAAATTATTATTTCTCAAGGGATTTTTCTATGATTTTTGTTTATTTTTATGAACAATAAATTACTCTATATACAGTATATTGTATTATATACAGGTATATTATACCTAGGTATTTTGTACAATTATTTTTAATTTGTTATTTTTGCACAAATACTCCAATTTTTTTTATTTATTTTCAACATAATTTTTGGAGTATAAAATAATTTTTGTTTTATTTTTATTATTTATTTACGTATAATAAATAGAGAAGGGAATACATATACAAGTATTATGTACAAGTGAGAGAGAGAGTTTTTATTCTATTCTATTCTATTTTTCTTATTTTTATTTTATTTTTAGGAATATATATAAAGAAGTTAAAAACATATTTTTATATTTATTTTTGTGAAAATAAATTATATGCACATATGGTACATATATACAATGTGAAGTGGCCCTATCTCTCTCTACCTATTTTATTTGGCGATGAGGCCAATACTTGGCCCTCTCCTGAGTTTAGGTCACTCAGTATTTATTCTAAATACTTCCTTCTTTTTATTTTATTCTTTAATCTTTTATTTTTGCACAAATACATGCTAATTATGAGATATTAACACATGCATGCTTATTGCTAAGTTATTGTTTTTATAACTATTTACATGATGCTTTGCCAAGATAATTAGCTAAAATAAAAGAATAAAGAGTGATGAATGGGGATTCAGTACCTCCCTATACTTTACTTTTGCTAGTCCCTTAGCAAACACTTAGTTGAAAAATAAGTGAAAAGGAATGGAAAAGAAAAGGAAGGAGAATCAAGGTTGATTATTAAACTTGTATTCATTAAATTGAAGTATGGAGCTCAATCAGGCCTTCGGATTATTAGTTTATCGGAACCTTATTTAGACCTAGGTGTAAAACTCAACAGCCTCTAAGTTCCACCAATCTATGGTTAAGACTCCTCAATAATCCAGATCAGAACAAGTCTACATACACAAACTCTAATGACCACGAATCTTTTCTTGTACTATGTAAGTGATATGTATCTCCCCACCTCAGAAATGGCAAAGTAACAACCCCCCTTAGCAAGGTAACTCTAATTCCCTAGTCCAACAGCTCTTTCCTTGAGGAACAGGGTATTCCCTTCTAAGTTCAAGTGCATCCAGCTCAAGAAGAGGGGGAAGAAGAGAATGGACCATGACCAGTATAGTCATGTATCCTTGGGAGCCCAACCAGTGTAGCTAAGTGTCCCGCTGCAAGCTTCGTGAGAGGAGAATGGGTAACACAAGCTTTTCTTTATTTGACTATATACACTCTTGTGGTATTTTATTTTCAATCAGACCCACCAGTTTTTGGATTTTTTTTCTTTCTTTGCACATTTTTATGTGCATAATTACAGCATATCTTCATGGTGCAGCATATACACAAAAGGAGTTTTTCCTCTTGAGTCAGTAGACTATCCGTCTTTTGAAGCTTTATTGCAACCCACAACTCCTTTCTTTAGGTGTCAACACCGTCCGACCAAGTTGAGATGCACTTCCTTCACTAAAAGAAGAGGAGAGGTTCCGCCTAGAAGTACTACCCTCATATGCTACCCCAAGCCAAAGAAGACTACCTCCTCACCACCTCATCTGTAGAGAGCTATGTGTAAGGTTTTGGTGCAAGTAAATCCATTGTCTGTGAGAGTCATGTGTGCATTGTTAAGTGTTCTACTTAGGCTCATCAAGATGACATATGATCATAGCCTAGTGGAATCAAAGAATTAAGTCCCAAACGGACCTGAAAAGTCTTAACCCTAAGCCCTATAAGGTTCCTCTTAGAATTAGGTGGATTAAGGTCTTAACCAAGCTCCATTTTTCAATTTAATTCCAGGCAAGTTTAAAGGTAAACTATGATTCAGAAAAACTATACAAGTATATACAAAAATCCTTTTATGCAAAATTTTGAAGATATGCAAATTTTTTGAAAAATGTTTGAATGAATGAATGCATGAATGCATGAATGCAAAAGTTTTGCAAACTATTTACACACATTTACACAAGGATTTTTACAAACTTTTGTTTTTCAAATATTTTACAAAAATTTTGTACTATATACATAATTTTAATATCAAAATATTTACAAACTTTTTACACAAAATATTTTTACAAACATTTGTACAAAAATAATTTTTATAAATAGCTATGTATGTGCAAGGAAGGATTTTATGTACAAGAAAAATTTTAACTTTTTTGGATTTTAGGAAAAGGTTGTTAGCCATTATTATTTATTAACATACTCACATAAAGTATGAGTTATGGCTAAAGTATATATGAAATATATACGACACTCCCCTATACTTAGCTCGAACGATGTCCTCAAAGTGGATCAAGAGCGATGAAGAAAACATAACTCGTGCTTAGTATAGAGAAGTGAAAAGGAAAGCTATACTACAACAATGAATCAATGAATAGAATGAAGAGAGCTCGGTGTTTTCCTCCTATACTTAGGATCAAGTAATCCTAAGTACAGCGGACTGTACATAAAGGGAAACCCGAGTGATCGGATTTACAAGGTAAGAAATGACTCAACCTGTCCCTCCCTATACTTAGGGTAAAAGATCCCTAAGTATAGAAAGATATATGAACAACGTGGAGGACAAGCGATGGAATAGCTGAAATGAGACAAATATATACAAGAGGCAGGGAACGACATTACTCCCCCTATACTATAGGTAAAGGACCCTTAAGTATAGGCAACGATAGGAGTAATGAAACAGGACGAGAATGAACAACTCGGTGTCTACACCCCTTATACATAGGATAAGATATATCCTAACTATAGCAAAGATAATCCTAAGCGAGACCTGGGGTGTAAAACAAAACGGAAGAGACAAGGAACGAATCATGACAAAACATGTATATACAAAGTGGACAATGTTGAGGTGCCTCTCAACAAGCGCTAGAGTTTACACCCCTAGTTGGGCGCAAAGGCTAGGATAATGCAATATCAAGGTTCAGGATGGCATCGGTAAGGCGAATATTGTACTGTCATTTTAGTCTTAGTATGAACACAACAATGATGTCAACAATTTAAATAGTGACACCCAAATAAGGAATCAGGTGGGTGTCTGCTATCAGGTAAAGATATGGAGAATGAACTCATGCTCCGGTAGCGCAAAATAACTCATCGGCTCAAGATCAGAATAGAATGGAAGGGTGGAGCCGAATAGATCGAACGTAGAGAAAGAAGGATCAGTCATGGAATCCTCTACGTTAATCATTGTCTCAAAAAGGTGTGGAAAGTCCAGATCAGGAGACTCATTAACTAATATCTGATGCACACAATCGAGAAAATCAGATAGATCATCGAATATCTCAAAGATCTGCTCATCCTCGCGAGGGTCGTCGAGGAGGGAAAACTCAAACTCAGAAAGATCAGAAATATCAGAAGACTCGGTGTCATGATCCAACAGATTGGATACACATCCAGGGAGTAAAACTAAGTACAAAAAGCATGTGGCATTCTCCCGCAGATAACCCTCGAGGAGTAATGCTAGATTATTAGTGAGAAAGAGAGAATCAGGATCTGGATCGGAATCTGCACCATTATCAAACACCCACTCCTCGCACCAAAATGTCTCACCAGCTGAAGATTGCCTCTGAACAATCTGGAAACAGGAAATGGTACTGGTTAACAATGCGGAGGCTGTCGAAGTGTTTGAAACTGATCCTCGAGCTGCGACAGTGCTAGCGATCATGTGGTCCTCATGAAATGTATCTATCTCATCCAACTGGAGGACAAAAGGCTCACATATGGGATTGTCTAACTCCGGCATCTCAACGTAATGTCCCTCATTGAGCTCTGGCTGCTAGGCTAAATCAAGATGTCCATCTGAGTCAAAGAAGTACCTCTACAGAGTAGAAGCTGAGTAAGCTGGGAATGGAAACTGAAACGGCCGAACTGATGACTGTATTAGCGTGGGATCCTCCTCACTATCTTAAAATATCAGAAGATCTGATATCCAAGAATCCTGAACTGAAAAGTACGGGACTGACAAGAATTCTAGCTGGAAGACCTACGGGAACTCGATCAATCTCTGGGTCTGAAAACACACGGTGGCAGTCATCTCGTCTCTTGTCTGTATTGCAGTTGAATTCATATCCTCTAGCTGGTGTGTCATAGCTCAATCCTCATGAAGTGTAACAAACCCAACTGGTACCGCATCATCCTCGTGTGTTGTCCCAACTAAAGCATCTCGTAAAGGTGGAATGTCTGAAAGTACTCTCGAGATGGTCTGAAGTATATCAATGTCGGGACTGTGGTGTGAACCACCACACGAGGTCACAACCAGTGTAATCTGCTCAGCGTTCATCCTCCTTATAGAGATCTCAATAAGGTTTGTCATCGAAAGTCCATGATCTGGGTATCTCCTCAAGAGGTCAAGAAACCTCAGTCATGAATTATGCAATGGCTCCTGAGGGTCTACTGAAAAATCCACGATGAAAGACCACATTATATCTGCTCTACTCTGGGGATAAAATCTATGTAAAAACTCTAAGCGTAACTCTCCCCACGTAGCAAACCTCCTTCCCAAGCATATGTGCTATCTCATGGCTCTGTCCTAGACTGAAAATGGGAAGATCTTCAACATCAAGTCTGCAGAAGTGATATCCAAATATACGTGGGTCACACAAAACTCCTCAAACTTAGAAAGATGAAGGTATGGCTCCTCATGTACTTTCCCTGAAAACTTTGGCAGACTCTGAATAAAACCCCAATCCAGAATGAAAGGAGTCATTGTAGAAGCTGGCTGTGCTTCCTGATCGGTGTGCTCATCCATCATCCTAGCGTAGGAGGTATCTGAAACTCGCATCTTCTCTATGTGATCGCATATGGAATGCACTCTCATCCCAGCAGTGAAATCACTCGGGTCTTGCATCTGGTCAGTCTGATCTCTACGGACGTCCAGCGCAACATGCACAGAAGAAAGAGAGGATAGTGAAGGAGAATATGGAAGGTCGGTCGGAATTCCGACCTCCGACGAGAGTGGACGGGGATGATGGGGATAAGATAAAGAAGTTGCGAGATTCGGCTAAAAAGGAGGGTAACCCATCATCCACAGATGGAAAAGGAGAATGAGAATAAAGGGATGGAGGGTGGGATGAAGAGATGGAGTAAAGAAAGTGAACAGAAGGGAGGCGGATTAGATCTGGAAAATACACAAGATCGGACAATCAAACCCCCAATTCACCTACTCACGCAGAGCTGATGATTGTAAAGGTTCGGTCTTTTATCTTGTCGATTTTATTTAGGTGATAAAATAGTCTATCAGTGCTATCAAGCAAGCTGGTAGGAACACGGTGCTCTTAACAGACTGTCCCGTATAAAAGGTCGATAGTCTATCAAGAGTTAGGGTATGGCTCTATCCTAGTGTGTGCGCTTCACTCTCTCGCTCATTCAAACCAAACAAGGAGGGAATTGCTCTCCCAAGACAAAATTTTCCAATGTGGTGTCTTTTAGGGCCAAGTGTTTTCGCAGTCCCAATTTTATAGTTTTTTCTTTTTTAGATATTTTTCAAGCAAACAACGCCTAACGAATTTTTCGATCTCCTGATTATTTTAGTCCAAAACAAAGGGAGAAATCAAAAAAGTCGATGTGTGATTAAACACGATGATACATGCAGAGTAAGAAATGCGTACCTGACTCCAGCTCTATACATGCAGGGTGATTCGCGCATAAATTTAAAGACATAATCAAAACTACCTATATGATGCAAGAGGAAATCAGCCTTAGACGAAGCATTTGTACACGAGAAGAACAGTAGCTAGCTAATCAGACTAAGTTCGGAGTCCGATCTTGGGAACCACTCGGTGCCCGCCACAACGGGTCCTGCCAGCATTGTATGTGGTTCCTCACGGCACGTGGACTCAAGCCTAATTAAACTAACTTTTTCTTGTGATTTAATTAATAAGTTCCAATTAACGATATATAGGTGCAGGCAGATAATTAGGGTTGGACCTTATTTAATTACATCACAATCAATGAAAATCCCAAGTCTAGGGTCCAAAAACTTCGAGAATCAGACAGGAAATAAAGGCGACAAAACAAAACCGGAGAAAACCACGCTGAGGTCCCCCGAGCACATCGGTGCTCGGTGAAACAGACCCCGATAAACCAAGTCAAGAGTCCACAGTCCAAGTCCCTGTATTATTACTATAATAATAATAATAATTCTAAAGTATTCAAATCTGCAAAGTCTTCTTCTCCCGCTCTCCTACGCTCTCCTACTGCTTGATGAAGAAGTGAGCCACCTCCACTTTGTTCGGGTGCTTCAACACTTCTAGGAATGTTGCCCTCGCTCGTCGGGCCCTCGCAAGAAAGAGAGAAATAAAAGATATGTCAGATCACAGTTATGGAAAATATATCAAATAAATCAGGAAATCAAACAAGCAATGGAAACCGACTACTAAGTCGTGCTCCCCGACAACGGCACCATTCTGATGAGTGAGCCGAGCAACTAAGGTTAACTAATATCAAAGGTCGTTGCGACCTCAATCACTCGGACTGGGCTCAAGAAAAAAATGAGAGATCACCAACAAGATCAATCAACAATATAAACAAGGCAATTGGTCCTTCTAATTATTTAACCTGGTATAGCCACCGAGGTCGAACACAAGGAGCACAGAATGATAAGTCTACGAAGTAGTCAGGCAATCAAACAAAAGGATGAAGAAAGTTTTGGTGGTTTTTAATTTTTATATTTTTTATGATTTTAATTAATAAGAAAAGTAAGGAAAATATGAAGAAGGCACATACAAACAATTATAAAAGGGTCCAAAAAATCAAAAATTCAGAACAAAAACATTTTTATGTTTTTAAATATTCAGATGTTTTTATGAATTTTATGGTGTTTTTCTGATTTTCATAAAGTAGGTATGCAATACCATCCTTTATTTTCCTAATGAAGTAGCACTCTCCGGTGCTCAATTCTAGCTTACTTGCATGGAACCTCATTAATATATAATGTAGGCTCTACTACATATATTCCTGGAAACTAAGAGGTAATTATGCTAAAAAATCATCATTGATCAAATCATGTCACATATGATCCAATTGTATCTCCCTACAACTCTATTGAGTTTAGGTGTGTTAGAAGAATTGAGATAGAAATGATATTCATATCTCCATAAGGTATTCCATGCTTCCACTGTGCTCCCTTTATCTGTAAACAATCATTGCTTAACACAAAGGATCTCTTATGTTGAACTCAAAGGAATGTGATGTAAGAGTATTTCAACATTTATACATGCTCCACCCCATTCATACAATATGAATATTATGAAGCCTCATGAACGATTGGAGTATAGATAGTAGACTGATGACATTCATCGTATCTACATCCATCTAAACTCTTAAACCTTGGTTCAGGTAGGTATTCAAATATTTTGAATACATTATCTCTTATATAGCTACTATTCTGCAATATGCAGAGAACCATATCATTCATGATTAAACGTCGAGAGCACATATGTATGCCAGAACATCTTCTTAAATTTTATAAGGATTATTTGACAATTATGATCATCATCGACATGTCACTTCCAAAGTACATTCGATGAGAGATGAAGACTATAATGACATACAAACCCTAGGGTTGTAGTCCTATTATCTATTTAATTGTCATTTCTCATTATTATGAGGAAACTTGCACATTGCAACCACATACATTATGTGTCCAACTACAAATACAATATCTGGATCATGGGTCCAATCCATGATATTTTGTTGGTTATTATTGAGTATAGCTTTGAGTGGGTTTAATGAAGGATTATCTGAAATAAGAAATTTGCGTAAATGTATATATATACATATTTTACTTTGATTTAGGAGTTTTTATATCAAAGTTGTCTTGCTTGTCAACACGGAAAGTTCACTCCCTTAATCACTTTCAATGTAAGAGATATACTTACCATTATATCTCAAGTAAGATCTGGGATATCCTTCCTTATCTTTGTTACATCCCAATAATATGAGAACCTGTAACCCCGATAAAAAAATAAGAACTCATTCCGCCTTGCAAGTCCAACTTGCATTTTCCAAATCGGTCTTTAACGCCCGAGCCCACCACCTCTAAGGTGATGTTGATCCGTCATTGATTGAACCAACCGTCAACAGGAATACAACTCGCTATGCGTAATCCAATATTGCCCCAATAATATGAGGACCCAATAATGGGGTCACTAAGCATACGTCCTTACTCTTTCGAGAAACGAAGAGCCCAATCCAAATGGATTGTATGCAGGAGCTGTCACTTCGGACATGCATATCCTCCATGCAATATCTGACGATGGAACCCTTTGCCTTGACGGGAGACCATGGATGTTACTTATGTGATCCTCCATATCACGTTCAAATTCTAATTAATTATTATGAATTATATTCACATAATTAATTCTTCTAAGGGAAATAACATCTCTATTAAAAAATAAAGTGTTTACTTTTAATTGTATTCTAATTAATCTAATCATATTAAATTAATGATCCAATTAATATCCAACAAACAATCTATATTGTGACTTGAATTATGGTATTATCTCAAATACGTATTATTTCGAATTTTAATAATTTGAAATACATCATGATTTCTTAAGCATTATACTAACCCTACCTGCTGTCATGGCCAGTACTGATGGGAGTTGGACAGACCGCACATGGTGTAACCTGCTACCCCAACGCTCCCCGACTAAACACCATATCCGCCTCGGGAAAGGATAGTGTGAAATAGATCACTTTGTACTTGAGATGATAATCAGTTTTTCAACCGAAGTTATACCATATAATAATAATCAAAACAATTTTTATTAACAATATAATGAGATTTGCTAAACAAATCCCAAATCCTATTCAAGCAACATGTTCGTTGCAATGTAGATCATGTAACTAATTTTGATATTTAGATAAAATCTAATCAATTATTGGTCAAATGAATATTATTTAAGGAAATAATTATCATAAAATATTTAACAAATATTTATTCATAGTTATTACAGGAAATTAAACCATTTAATTTCACTAATTTTTTAAATGACAATCACCAGGTTCTTGATTAGGAAAGTATTTCCAGCAGTGACCCTCACTTACTAAAAATACCATATCTCAATCACTTTAAATCCAAATTAAGCAAAATAAATTCCCAAAGTTTGTTAATTTGATCTACAACATAACCTATGTGTTTTACACGAATTTCAAGGCATTTCAAATCCTCAATTAACTCTTTAATTACGTTAAGATTCGTAGTCCCCAAAACTGTGGATACATGTTCACTAAAATGACAATAACTTGAGCATACGGATTCGAATCACGCAAACTCAGATCTTACGGTTTCCTTATTTAATAGGGAACAAAATCCAAGTGATTATTTTGTGTTTAAACAATTTAAACAGGATGGCAAAATCACACAAAACAGGGCTGCGGAAATGGAATGCAATAAAACTTTCGCAAACCCTAATGAACCCAAGTCGTCCTAGATTTATGGATCGTATCTGAAATATTCAACCTGGCTCTGATACCCCTTGAAAGATATGGCAAGATCCTTAAGCACATCACAGAAGCATGAGGATCGCATTGTATGCGATCGGGAGCGACTAGTCGCACTAGTTGCTCGAGGCAACGGAAATTAAAATTTTTTATGTGACAAAACCACATGATCCAAGAATGCTTCTCAGATTTTTTTCATCTAAACCACAAACAAGTAATGGGATTACCTCTTGAGGCGTGGTTGCGATCGAGTCTCTAAACGAAGAGACCTCCTGTCTCAAGTCCGATCCCACATAGGAGATGCTTGTGAGCGTGTTGATGAAACACGTGCTCCTCACAATCCATGTTGATGATCCAAGTGATGAATCTCCTGATATCGTCACATAAGATACGACGTCTTCTTCACGAGCAAGGCACATAACAAAGACATTGCAGCCATGGAGAATCTCTCTAGGACATCCATGGTGGACGGCCACATGAGAGAGAGAGTGGGAGCGTAGAGAGAAAGAAAGAGAAAGAGACTTATATTCTCATTGTGTTGTTGTAACCAAGAAGAACAAGGGGTGCTTCTCCATTTATAATATTTTGGGATCCATGGATCTCAATCCATGGACAACACAAATCCAATGGCTTACATTGATTTGTGTTTATTTTAATGGCCAAGATTTTGTTGGTAAAAAACCAACAACAATTAATTTAATTTAAATTAATATATATTGATAAATCAATATGATTTATTCTCAAATTAATCAATCAAGCACGGAGATTTATGGAATGAAGATTACCTCCTTCCATAATACGGGATTTGGTGGCAATCTCATGTATTCTCATGAGATCTCATGAGATTATATTATTCCATGGAAATCTCCAAGATTTACAACAACAGTTGTTGTAAATTATTCTATAAAAAAAATTCATATTTATTTTGTAAATATTGCAATCTTGCCATTGGAAATTTGTGAATCACATTCACAACCCAAGATAAAATGTAACTCACATTTTAAATTAATTGTCCAATGTGAATCCAATTCACATCAACATTTAATTAACAAATGTAAGTTACAAATAGCTTTCTCTTATATATTATAAATCATATCTATAATATATTTGATTAATATGGATAGTGCTATCCATATTATTCAATATCCATGGTAATTAAATCACATTTAATCATCTTGTATCTCTATTCTCATGTACCCAAACAATATGAATCACATTCACATTATTTACATCTTTGATAATTAAATCACATATCTCAGACAACTCTCCATATAATATGAATCAAATACATATTATTCATAATAATTAAATCACATTTAATTATCCATTTCTCAATGCTCGGATATAATCTAAACAATGAAATTATCTCGAACTCTTTCAAGGATAATGGGCTTTCTCCGCGGAGACTTGGAGATAAGGACAAGGCGATCGTATTGTTCCACATATAGTTACTTGGATATTGAGATCACATCTCAAATCCAGATCGTGGGCCTCCCATAGATGCTTGATGAAATCAAGACCGTAAATCTAATCTTTTCATTGCATCTGAATCACATTCAGATCAATGTACAACATTTGGACCAAGATCAGATTACTTCTCTACTGAGAGGAGTCACTAAAATCCAGACCCATTTCATCACTCCCTAGGAATGGAAGCATCATGGTTATACAATCGTATATGATCACATCACCCTTAGGTATTCCCAATACCTGTACATCCTGTATACTTGAAGACTCAGAATAAACCCGAAGTATTAGATCAACTTTATACTGTCTACTTCAGGGTTTTTATTAGTAAGTTTCTCATTCGATCATTGGGAGTTGGTATCAATCATATACTTTCTAAAAGCATATATCATACCTAGGTCTTGATCATATACTTTCCAAAAGTATATATCAAACCTACAAATTCAGTCAAGCTTCCAAAGCGAGACGACCGTGCATGGAATTTGATTCTTCCCAATATCTCATGAGTGGGCTAATACCCTCCAGTTCAGTAAATGAACCTGTATGATCCCTTTGAGAGATCGTATTACTCATATGACCTTGCATGCACACCAACGCTCTGGTGTATAGACCTTGATTAGGTCATCAATCTATTGGTCTGCCAAATGTACATACTCAGGCATATAGTAACACATCTATCTCCGGTCAGAGGATGCATGCCTATATCGTGACAGCATACGACATAGGACTTTGGTTGTCTTGATCTCGCTAAGTAAACTCTTTGACCTAACTAATCTAACACCTCAGAATCTCTATTCCTATGCTGAGGACCTGCATCAAGAGGTCGGTTAGATATCAGCCTAACTGAGAAAGGATTGCCATCTCCTACTGACAAGTCGCTGAATACGTGTTTTAATTTGCACATGTTGTAGTACATATACTTAGCGAATTAGTCAGAACCAAGAGAAGGATCTCCGTGAAGAGTGTCTCGGCTTTAATTTATATCTCCGACAAGTTCGGGGTCGAACACAGGGAGGCAAAGGAACAACTTCAGGTTAATTTTAAAATTTAGGTCTAGGTTTCCTCGTGGTATTTTTAAATTTTTTTAATGCATAAACAAATGCAAATGCAAATGTGGATGAATCAAGATAATAAAAAACACACAACTAGGCCAAATTAATTTTAATGTCAAATCAGTTCAATTCAGCCAAATTATATTTTTCCTAGGATCTTAATCCAGTGTTGCATGCAAAATATATTTTTTTAGAATTTCAGAGGTTAAAATGCAATAATTTAAAATGCACACTTTTTATGGATTTTTTATAATTTTTCACACAAACAATAAGCGAAAATTATGAAAATTTTACTGTAAATGAAAACATGATGCAAGGATACTACAGTAATATTTTTGAATTTTTTGATAAAATATGAATGTTTTAAGGATTTTTAGTGGAAACAAAGTGGCAGTGAGTAATTAATTAATAATAAATCCAATATAACAAATTAGACAGAGTGGGAATTATCTCATATAGGTATTTTCATATGGAATCCAGGAGACTTGAAATTTTGTGAAAGAATGTATTTGGATTTAATTAAAAATAAAAAATGAAAATAACTCTATAATTTATTTCAGGCACATGATAACTCTAATTTGGATGAAATTTGGAACTAATTCAATCATATTTTAAGGCATCTTATCTAATTTATCAATAATGTTTAGAGCAACGTGAGTTAGATATCAATTTGAGAGTCGAGATTGGGTAAAATATGCAATATTTTAGTTGATCATTTTTAGTTAATTTACAATATCTCAGAAAAATATAATTAAATGATAATAATGTAGACAATTAGTTGCTCAAAACAATGGTAGTTTTCATTAAATTAAATGGTGCTTAATTGAAGTCCAAATTGCTGTATGAACAGAGGGTTATCCATGCAAATTCCAGAAAACAACTTACAAAAGAAAACACACGGGGACTAGTAATTACAAACACTTAATAGGAAATATATGTAATTTTTACATAAAATGAAAAAATAAGGTGGATCTTCTTCTTCGTTAGGGGCGCAGGGAGAACCCAACAAGAGCACAGCGGGGCGGCGCAGGGTGGCGCCGTTGGGGGAGGCGCGGGGCGGGCGTGCGGGCGGCGGCACGTTGAGCACGGTGGAGAGAGGCGCTGCCTTGTGCAGTTGGGGGCGGCACAACCGTGGGTGAGGAGGCGACGGGGTGCGCCCCAGCTGGCGAGGTCCCCACGGGCTGGAAGCGCGGAGGGACGGCGTCGCGGCGGAGGAGGCACGGGGGGTGCGGCGGCCCACGCGTGGGCGGCTGTACGCCAGTTCGAGGCTACACAATGGAGGAGGGGTGGGGCGTCGGGCGACGCCGCTGGTTGCGGGCGGCGGTGGGTTCTCCCCATCGCTACAGTTGCTTTATTTATTTATTTTTTATTTTTTTTTGAATTTTCCTGCTGTGATTTTTTTTAAATTTAGTTTTTTTATATTTTCTTAAACAGGAAACAAAATGCAAATGACAATGATGGTGGACAATGGGTAGATGGATTTGGAGATGCTAAGATGATGGTGGTGATGATAGAAATAATATGGTGATGAAATATTGGATAAAATAAAACAACAAGAGAGATGAGGAGAAATACTTACCTGATGTTCGTTGGATTTGCGGAGCAGCTACTCTGGACTCATATCATCGCGTCGATCTGATTGGCCAAATGAAAATCAGAGAAGCTATGCGAGCTTGATGGGAAACTCGTGACGCATAGCGAAGCTCCGCAGATCTTGCCTGAAGGAGGTCGTCGCTTGAGGAAGATGCTCCGTCGCTGTCACCAACAAAACACTCCAAACTCTCTCCTTTTTCTATGAGAATGGCGAATGGAAAAAAATGAGGATGTACTAATGAATATAAAGAGAAGAGAATGTTAGATAGGTGGTGGAGGTGAATGTGAGGTTAGATAACTGTGGAGTTGAATGAGAGGTTACAAATATGGTGGAGTGTAATGGAGGTTGAAATAAGACTTGGTGGTTAATGGAGGAAAATGGAAGTTATTGTAAAGAATGTAAATTTAAATAAAATACAATAAAAGTAGGCTACTAAAAATTGTGAATAAAAATAAAAAGAGAAAAAGTGGAGAATTTACAAAAGATGACAAACAATATGTACATTTTTTGTTTGCTTTTCTAATTTATATTTTTTCTTTTTAATAGGATATATTTACAATAGAAAAAATATAATAAAATAAGACAACAAAAATACAACACAACCATGATTTATTTTTGTATTTTTAGTAATTAAGAAAGATAAAATAAAAAATGAAGAAAGAATGAATATACACGTAATATACAATGTACATCTAGGTCCCAAAAGTCAACTCTTGCAAATGAGCTCCGATTTTGATAAAATCACTTCCGTTGGATAGATAATTTTCTAACTTGAACTCTAAAAGTTAGTTTGGTGAATTTGGAGTTCATACTAAGCGAGAATTTGGCCAGGAAGTTGGACTTTACGCCTTTTTCTCTTTGGGATCTAGGAACATTTATTTAAGTTGAAATTTGTTTTGTATTTTTTTTATTTTTATATATATTTTTATGAACAAGTTAGAGAAAGAATTAGCTAAAAAGGAGTTGAAATGAAATTATTAAAAATACATGATGTTTTGGGCTATTTTCAAGTGAAAAACTCATTTAATTTTGCGGTATTGTTAATTTATTTTATACAATCTAATAGACAATAATTAGTGTGTTTTATTTACAAGAGTCATTTTGTTAATTTATTGATGTTATGGACATTTGATTGGGGTTTTACTCATGGATTTCGCTAAGATCAAGATATTGAGATGATGAATCGCGGATTCATCACCCCCTATGCTTAAACTATACTAGTCCTCGAGCAAATAAAGAATGAATAAGTTGGAATATCCCCTGACTGTGCATGTGAATACAAGACTTTGTCGTTCAAGAACTCTCGGTTTTAGAGATCCTAAAATTCTAAGATGAACCAAGCTCTAGTCGAAAGGTATCCAATTTCCCTATTCATTAGACTCTCTTTGTATACATATATAGTAGGGATATGACTTTAGGTGAGGACCGCAGTTACAAGAGTAGAGTCACAACATCACCCAAGGTTCCAGTCCAAGAGACTCTCCTAAGGACCCGATCCTCAACACTAGGGAATAAGTCATTTCTTGCATCCAATCCACCGTCTCTTTAGTTGTCAGACTTGAAAGTGTAGATGGAAGGCCAGTTGATGGAGGGCATAGGATTGTGTAATTTCTTTTCTCCCTCTAATTAGAAGAAGGATTCTCTCAAGTGCCTTATTACGCAACACATATTTTTGGTGTTGATCAGTGCGTCCATTAAGAGAAGTTGGAGTCGTCTGCACTTGTTTTCCTGGGAGTACACCGGAGTGTGCCTTTTCTGAGTATCTATATACCTTCTACACCGAGACTTGTAGCATTTACGATGTAGAGACCTTATTTGGTGCAAGCCCGACTCCTGGTTCTAATAGCGGTGGTCCAAGTGGACATTTTGAAATGGTTGGGAGCGCTCGCCTTTGGTCGAAGCTCTTTTGATAATTGACTTTGTGGAATGAGAGCTTTTCTTTATCATTTCATTGCTTTGTAGTATTTTTGGCTAGCTCCACTGCTTTTACCAAGAGTTAGCGCACACTAATCAACATTTTTTATTTTATCACACCCTGGCACATATGTAAATGTCAAGAGATAGTACAAGAACCATGTTCTCATACCGGCTATAGAGGCTGACACTCAGGTTTCATGAAGCCTTCATTGATTTTATCCCATCCTCGAGCATCATCAAATCATGTCCAAACTCAAATCCCTCATCCTAGTTCCTCAAGTGAAATTGCAACTCATCTCATCATAACTGCAGTCGTGTATGTGAGGTACTGATCTTATTCTTTAAGGTGGAGGCTAAGCATGCAATATAGCACACAAATCTTTCATACTAGGGAAATGTGAATAATTAAGTCAAGAACCCTAATGACTAAGGCTGGTTAACTCAAAATCTCATGACCTCATAAACCAAGTGTTCTTGATCATCACAAGTCTTGTGTGAAAATATGTTAGGGATTAAACCAACTTATTAGTTAGTTTTTTTAGAAAAAGTTTTTTTCAAAAAGTTTTTTTTTAAAAAAAGAAAAGAATAAATATTTTTTTAGAAAAAGTTTTGCTTGTTTTTTTCAAAAGTTTTTTTAAAATAAGTAAATAAGAAAGGACAATTTATTTTGAAAAAGTCTCTTTTTTTAAAGAAAATAAGGGGAAAATTAAGTTTTTTAAAAGGCTTTTTAAGATTTTTTGATTTTTTTACTAAATTTACCCACCCACCCCGTAATTATTGTATAATATATACAAAAATACATGAAAGTACGAGCTATGGGTAAAGTATATATGTCATATATACACCCCTATACTTAGCATGCGTTATGTACTCATGGAACTAGGTGACAAAAAGCCATAGCTCGTACTAAGTATAAGTGTGTGAAAAGAATATAAGAATACGGGAGAATATACAACGGGCATTGGCCCCACTATACTTAGGCTATTGTCAACCTAAGTATTGGATAGAACACAAGATTGGGGAACCGGTGAGAGTGGAAAAGAATATACAAGAAGAAATGGAGCAACTCGGTTCACTCACCCCCCTATACTTAGGATCTAGTCATCCTAAGTATAGCCACAAAATTAAAATGATACGGAACTGGGGTGTGATGCGAATCACGTGGAAGGGAGGGAAATAAAGGAAGGAAATCTGTACAAGGAAGAGTGAGAAGACGCAAAGATCAAGAAGGCTTTTAATGGACCTTCTTGCGGGAGTGAGGGGGTGGGTAGTATACACATGTGTCGCTGTCAGAATCATCCTCCGAAGAATAATAGTAAGGTGTAGGGAATGTCCAACGAGGGTCAACACATGGCTGCTTGCTCAAATATGGCTTCAGAACATTCGAATTGAGCTCACTCATATAAACCACCTCATCCGGACCTGATGAGGATTCCTCAGAAAGTTCCTCCTTTGGTACGTCGAAGGTGACTTTCTTATTCGATTTTCTAAAACCTGAAGAATCAAGATGAAGAGGAGAGTGATACATCTGGAGGAGTTCGGGGGAACACCTCGAGGAATCAAAACTCTTCTTCTTACCAAATGATCGACTAAAGGATGGAGCAACCGATTTATTAAGATTGGTCAATTTGGACCCAGTGTTCTCTTTTGGTGTAGGTTGTGGATGTAGTGGGGTGCTAACTAGAGGTTCATCATCAGATGAGTCACCGTATGCATTATAATACTCCTGAAGCGTCAACACACGTCTCTGTTAAGGCATAGTGTTCTCAATCGACTTGGCATTGATTGGCTTATGAGTCGGATCATCTAAAAAGTCAAGGAAATCATGAATGATCATGTCTAACTAAAGGACAGCTTTTGGTTGTGAGTCCTCTCTATAAGTTGTCACAGTGGTGGGGATGCAAGCAGTGGGTGATGTGGAGGTGTAGGGAGTCTCTGAACCAATGGTCATCTGAACAGTCGGTATCTCAGGTGTAGTACAAAGACTGGACTGAACTATCTCTTGAAGGTCACGACTGTCTGTGACTTTACAAGTTACCTTGGAATATCGTGTGTCCTCAAAGATCGAGTGAGGTCGAAGTGCTCCTAAGACAGTGAAGTCGATATCCCTGGTCTCGCAATCTGTAGTTCCCTTAGCTAAGGCTAAGAACGACTTTTCGAGAATGATTGGAGACTGGGTGAACTCTCCTATATGCTCAATGTCAATAATCGTGAAGTCCACCTGCAATAGAGCACCTTGGAAAGTAACGATGACTGAAATGGTTCCTCTCGATCGTTTAATGGACTGATCAGCCAACTAAACGATCTCTCGTGATTTCATGGGAGATTTGAGTTTAAGCTTGGCAGACACGAAGGTTGGGAGGATATTAATCGGTGAGTCATCGTCGAATCTTGCATGGGTGAAGGTGGTGTCTTTGATTTCACAATCAAATCTAGGCAACCGTTTCGCTCTGCGGCTCTTGGGTTTTCTCCCTATCATCAAAGAGGTGGCCATAGACACAATATGTATCCTAGTCCTTGTTCTCTTATTGCCCTACGTTTTAGGCATCAATTTACTTCTCACAAATCTTTTAACGTTGGGAAAGTGGTCAATGGCCATTATTAAGGGAAGCTCAAAAAGCAACTTTCTATCCAATGCTTCCTTAACTGTAGGATCCATTTTTTTAGATCTTTTCCTTTTTCAATTTTTATGGTATTTTCGAGTTTTTCCATTTTTTGGTCTTTTTGATAGGTGAAGGAGGAATAGGAGAATGTACAGACTCAAGTTTTGAGGAAAAGTGGTTAGTAGAATAGGGAGGTAGAAGGGACTTTAGTTGTACATGACGTGTGGTCAATCTGGTGTCTTCCAAGTTTTCAAAATTCAATCCTCGAAATCTATGATCCACATTCCTACATGGACTCTTGATCGGTCTACGAATGTCATCCTCAATAATTTCTCATGACACCTCATGAGAGAAGTTTGCGCAATTGGAGGATACTGTTGAGAACTCGGGCTCTTATACTCAACACACCTTGACTCAGGCGTGTAATGCTGGGTTGAGTATGGCCCATCTCTATGATAGATGTTGGTCGGAGCCTCATAAGATGGAGTCAGTAGACAAGGGGTTTTTATGTCAGTCTCATGAGTCCAATCCCCTGTATTTGTAGGCTCTCCGAATGGGTGATATGAGGATTGGTCAATGTTGGCTTGATCACTCAGGTCAATCAAGTCAGGAAGATCGTATGGTATAGGCCTCTCCATTCGGTTGGTTTGGTCGACCGTGTTGTACTCAAAGGTCAAGTCAGGATGTGTATAGGTCAATGATTGCCCAATCCTAACTCTACGTGAGAATGAGGTATGTGGGATCAACTGATTCCGCCAATCATTCATCTCAACAACGGCTTGCTCTTTGGTTTGTTTCTTAATTCCAGCAAGCAGACGAGAATATGGTGAGTCAATCCAGCGTGGTTGTGGGTTAGGGGTGTAAGATTGTGGGGTAGGTGAGAAGGACGAAGAAGTGGAGAAATCAGTCGAAGTTCTGACTTCGCAATCAGGTTGTGGGTATGAGGAGGAATAAGAGGGTGGAGATGATCGGAATAAGGCCGATGAAGAGTGACATGGATATGGTGATCAATATTCTGACATCTTGGAAGGGAAATGGGAGAATGAAGCAGATCGAGGAAGAAAGCGTGCAAGTGCACCGAATAACACACAAATAAACAAATACAAGAGCAAACCCTGAGTTCACCTACTCAACACAATGATGGTCGCAAAAGTCCGACTGTTTATCTTTTAAATTTTAATTAGGTGATAAATCAATGTATAAATCCAATTACGCAACACTTAAAAGTAGGTTTTGGGTACTATCCTAGGGATGCGTCCTCACCTCTCAACGATCACAATATCACAAGCATGCAATGAGGGTTTTCTCTCCCAAAACAATTGTTAGTTTTAATCAGTTTTTTGGTCAACTCTGATTAGTAGTCCTCATTTTAAGTTTGGTATCACTTGAATAGTCCACCAAGCAAAGCATGCCTAACGATCAGTCTCGATTTCCTTTTAACCTAAGTTTCAAAAGCAAGGGAAAAGGAGTCGAGAAAAACCGATGCAAATAGTGAAATAAATGATGCATACTCAGTTAAGAAGACTTACATTGATCCACACGCTCTATATGCGGGATGCAAGGCAGAAATGAAATATTATTCTATATGAATGCAAATGAGAAAATCGTTCCTAGGCAGGCAATTCTATTAGCGAGTGATGAACAAGTTAAATTTCACCGGTCTAAGTGTGTCTCATTAAATGTGATGTGTGGTCCTAAAAATTACGAGCACAAGCAATAAAGATATTCTAATAAAATATGCTCTAAGAGCCATGAGTGCAAGTCCTATTCTACGTTAAGCAACCACACAACCACGAGAGGGTCTGATATCCAGTCCGGATACAAGCGCGAGCTCTCAAACAAGAGCCGTTGTAAAGGGCGAATTACTTAAATTATTACAAGATGATAATTACAAAAATTTATGAAAATTCTCTCGAAAATAAATTAAATATCCTCGCTCTTCAGCAGTCGTTGCGCGTCGCATCCGTCAACCTCCGATGCAATCCAAGTCCACAGGCCCTCGCAAGGAAAATAAAATTTATGTTAAACAGATAAAAACAAAATATATACAAGAATAAGTAGAGAAATAGTTGAAAGATAATGGACTAAATAGAAAGTGGCTCGGGGTTCAGACTACCTAAGTGAGAAAACCTAAATCAAAATTTTTAAATAAATCCCTAAGCCGTTTGCCTCCCCGGCAATGGTGTCATCTGACGAGTCACTGAATACATGTTTTAATTTGCACATGTTGTAGTACGTGTACTTAGAGAATCAGTCAAAACCGAGATAAGGATCTCCGTGAAGAGTGTCTCGGCTTTAATTTATATCTCGGGCAAGTCCAAGGTCAAACACAGGGAGGCAAAGGAACAACTTCAGGTTAATTTGAAAATTTAGGTCTAGGTTTCCATGCGGTATTTTTTAAAATTTTTTTTAATGCAGAAACAAATGCAAATACGAATGTGGATGAATCAAGACAATAAGAAAACACATAACTAGGCCAAAATAATTTTAATGTCAACTCAGTTCAATTCAGCCAAATTATATTTTTCCAAGGATCTTAATCCAATGATGCATGCAAAACATATTTTTTTAGTATTTTAGAGGTTAAAATGCAACAATGAAAAATGCACACTTTTTATGGGTTTTTTTGTAATTTTTCACATAAAGAGTAAGCAAAAATTATGAAAAATTTAATGGAATGAAATCATGATGCAAGGATACGACAGTAATATTTTTGGAATTTTTTACAAAATATGATTTTTTATGGATTTTTTAGTGGAAACAGAATGACAATGAGTAATTAATTCCTAATAAATCCACAATAGCAAATTAGCCAGAGTGCAAATTATTTCATATAGGAATTTTCATATGGAATCCAGGAGACTTGAATTTTTTTGAAAAGAATGTATATGGATTTAATTAAAAATAAAAAACTGAAATACCTCAATAATTTATTTTAGTCACATGACAACTCCATTTTGGACAAAATTTGGATAGTAATTCAATCACATTTTAAGGCATCATATCTATTTTTTCAAGAATTGTTAGAGAAACCGTGAGTTAGATATCAATTTGAGAGTCCCGATTAGGTAAAATATGCAATATTTCTGTTGATCATTTTTAGTTAATTCACTATATCTCACAAAAATATAATTGAATAATCAGAGTATAGACAATTAGTTTCTCAATACAACGACAATTTTCATTAAATAAAATGATGCTTAATTGAAGTCCAAATTGTTGTATGAACATATGTCCGTGCAAATTCCAGAAAACAACTTACAATAGAAAACATGCATAGGGACTAATTTATAATTACTAACACTTAACACCAAATATATGCAATTTTTATATAAAATAAAAAAATAAGTGGACCTTCTTCTTCGTCAGGGGTGCAGGGAGAACCCAACAAGGGCACGGCAGGGCGACGCGGGGTAGGCGTGCGCGCGACGGCACATGGAGGATGGAGGAGAGCGACGCCGCGTTGCGCTGCTGGGAAAAGCACGGTCGTGGCGAGGAGGCGATGGGGTGCGCCGCAGATGGCGAGGCCCTCGCAGGATGGAAGAACGGAGGGCCGACGGCGCAGGGGAGGAGTCACAGGGGGCGCAACGGCCCACGCGCGGGCGGTCGCACGACGTCTGGAGGCCGCGCGGTGGAGGAGGGGTGGGGTGCCGGGCAGCGCCTCTAGTTGCGGGCGGCGATGGGTTCTCCCCACCACTGCAGTTGTTTTTTTCATTTTTATTTTTGTTTTTTTTAGTTTTCTTGTTGTGATTTATTTTTTTTAAATTTAGTTTGTTTATTTTTTTAATTTTCTTAAATAGGAAACAAATTGCAAATGACAATGAAGGTGGACAATGGGTAGATGGATTTGGAGATGCTAAGATGATGGTGTTGATGATGGAAACAATAAGGTGATGAGTCAACAAGGAAATAAAATATTGGATAAAATAAAACAACAAGAGAGATGAGGAGAAATACTTACCTGATGTTCGCTGAATTTGCAGAGCAGCTACGCCGGACTCCTGTTGTCGCTTCGATCCGATTGACAAAATGAAAATCGGAGAAGCTATACGAGCTAGATGGGGGATTCATGATGCGGAGCGGAGCTCCGTGGATCTCGCTTGAAGGAGGTCGTCGCTTGAGGAAGATGCTTCGACGTTGTCACGAACAAAACACTCCAAGCACTCTCCTTTTTCTATTAGAATGGCGGATGGGAAAAAATGAGGATGTAAAAATGAATATAAAGAGAAGAGAAAGAGAGGTTAGATAGGTGGTGGAGTTGAATGGGAGGTTAGATAAATGGTGGAGTTGAATGAGAGGTTAGAAAAATGGTGGAGTGGAATGGAGGTTGAAAGAAGACTTGGTGGTTAATGGATGAAAACGGAAGTTATTATAGAGAATGTGAATTTTAATAAAATACAATAAAAGTAGGCTACAAAAAAAGGGAGCATAAAAATAAAAAGAGAAAAAGTGGAGAATTTAAAAAAGAAGACAAACAATATGTACATTTTTTTCTTTTCTAATTAATATTTTTTCGTTTTAATAGGAGATATTTACAACATGAAAATACAATAAAATACTACAATTAAAATACAACACAACCATGATTTTTTTGTATTTTTAGTAATTAAGAAAGATAAAATACAAAATGAAGAAAGAATGAATATATACGTAATATACAATGTACGTCTTGGTCCCAAAACTCAACTTTTGCAAATGAGCTCCGATTTTAACGAAGCCATTTCTGTTGGATAGATAATTTTCTAACTTGAACTTTAAAAGTGAGTTTGGTTATTTGGAGTTCATATGGAGCGGGAATTTAGTCGGGAAGTTGGACTTTACGGCTTTTTCTCTTTGAGATCTAGAAGCGTTTATTTGAGATGAAATTTGTTTTGTATTTTTGTATTTTTATATACATTTTTATGAACAAGTTAGTGAAAGAATTAGCCAAAAGGAGTTGAAATAAATTATTAAAAATACATGAAGTTTTAGTCTATTTACAGGTGAAAAACTCCTTTAATTTTGCGTCCTTTTATTATTAATTTATTTTGTACAATCTAATATACCATAATTAGTGTGTTTTATTTATAAGAGTCATTTTGTTAATATATTAATTTTATGGACATTTAATTGGAATTTTACATATGGATTTTGCTAAGATAAAGATATCGAGATAATGAATCACAGATTCAACACCTACTTAGGCTGGAGTTCATCTCTTAACAATCATTTGACAGTGCTTGATGAGTCCTCAATCTAAATCTTTAGATATTCATCCAAGCACCAGCCTCTATGATTCAATTATTGAATCAACAATTGCATGATCATTAAAATGGCCATGGTACATAACCCTAATTATACTAAGGGACCTATTATGCAAATTAGTTATTCTTCATTTAAAATCAGGGAATGATATTTGCAATAACATTTATTGCATAATGGCTCACCGTGGGCTCGCATATCCAACACCGCCATCTCGCCTCCTGCTCTATCATACGTCGACGAGTGAGGAGCACGTAGCGGTCCTCGCCATCGCCCTCGGTCTGCCTGCCGCCCTAAGCAGCCATCGCCATCGACCCCATTCACCATCTACCTCGGGCTACGAGCCTCCTCCTTCTATCTGCTAGTCACCCCTTGTTCCCCCCTGCACTTTCTTTGCACGTGAGGGAGGCGATAAATTGATCCCTACCCCTCCAGTTGCAACAAATAATGAAGAACCCCCGCTTACATGCTTGGCGAGTGTCGTTGGGTGACATTGCATCAGAGTCTCCACTCAAATCCAGATTCACAAGTAGATCTCCACTCACGTGTAGGGCACATGAGGCATAGAGAAAATTATGCACGACCCTTGGAGCTTCCGCAAATTTACATTCACGCCCCTGCCAACAGAATCACATGAGATGCATGCGCGCCCTAAAGAAATTGCAAAATTCACCCCCTGAGTATAGGAAGTTGCATACAAGTCCAGTCAACATATTTTTTTATGTTTAATTTATTTCTAGAATTGCATTTAGGACCCTGTCTTTCGGAATCATTTCGAACCTCCATTTAGTATCATTTTGTCATTCTAAAAATGGTGCATTGTAGAACACTTTATGCTTTATCATTGTGAATGTTTGTTTGATTTTTGTGAGCTATGTATTAGTTAATATAATTATTTTGTGGAAAATTGAACATTTTGCCCAATACTTGCTATTAATTAAATATTAAATTAATCCTTGCTCTAAAAATTACGGAAAAATCAAAGTAGGTAGAGTTTGAGTAGTTTTACTTTGTGCCCAAAAGTTATCTTATTTGCACGTACATCGTGATTAGAATAAATTGTTTGGTGATTCACTTAATTAATTTTTGATAGGTTAGAGATCAATTATTTCCAGGATCTAATAACTTTCCCGGATTCATCTCACATCATTCATCTAGAATAATTTTAATTATTGAAAATAAATTGGTTTTATATTTATTAAAATTAGATTTGCAAAAATCACCTAGTCTATATTTAATTCTCAGAAAATTCATTTTACATGCAAAAATCTAAAAAATTGAAGTAGCTTAATTTTGTCTAGTTCAACTTCTAGCCAAGTTTGAGGATTTTTGGACTGAAATTTAACTCAACTTAGTCAACTTTGCATTGTATTTATCACTTGCATTCAAAAATACAAAAGATGCTCTCTTGACAAACCTAATTTCTTGATTGACTTCAAATAAACCTAAGGAGACAATGGCCTCCCTGAGTTTGACCTTAGGCTTGCCCAAGTAAAAATGATCGCTTGCGTTTAATTGACAAATAATTACTTAAGTGGTTTCTGATTGAACCGAAATTTCCTGACTTCAATGAAGTTCTAACATATTTTAATCATAATTCCGTTAAATGACATTGGGCATTTTAAGATTTTTCATGCCTCCTCCATCTCCGATTCACCGTCAATCTCGACCATCCACCAGATCAGTCGTCTATTTCATCGCCCCTCGTGGCCTATATAAATCCGTCGTCCCCTCCATCAACAACCATCCGTCCATACACCCTAATTATCAACGAGGATATGGAGGTGACAAAGCTACCTCCTCCAATTCATTTGTTAATGAGATCCCACCACCTCGGCCGTTGCATCTTGAGCCTCGCGCTCGTTGCTTCGCTCCGACCTCGATCATTGAGTCAACAACATCATCTTCATCAGCTTCAACCACCTACAACAGAATCTTTCCTTAACTCTAGCAACTCTAGCTCCTCACACCTCCATCCACCGCTCCTCCACCTTTGAGGAGCTCCTCAACCACCTCCACCGATTACTGAAGGATAGCTGCACCACAGTCGCATCTCCATCGCAACAAATCTTTGTTACTGGGTAGGTCCCCCAATCACCACAAGAATTTAAACCTTTCTGGACGACAACTAGCGACGGTTCCAGTATGACCGTCCCTATTGATAGTTTTTGGGGACGGTCAATAGACAACCGTCCCCAATACCCACATAATAGGAGACAGTCTTTGGGTTATCGTCTCCTTTTATAATAAGGTAATAGGGACGATCATGAATGAACGTCCCCTCTGCCATGACTAAGCCACTGGTCCATTTTCACCCAACGGGGGGGATCTTTGGGGACGGTTCTGACCGTCCCCATTGCGCTTCTGTTGGCATCGCCTCTGATCAAGGGACCTAAGTGGTCGACCAGAGGGGACGGTCGTTAGTGACCGTCCCCTCTGCCATGACCAAGCCACTGGTCCATTTTCACCCAACAGGGGGGCCTTTGGGGACGGTTCTGACTGTCCCCATTGCACTTCCGTCGGTGTCGCCTCTGATCCAGTGACTAAGTGGTCGACCAGAGGGGATGGTCGTTAGTGATCGTCCCCTCTGCCATGACCAAGCCACGGGTCCATTTTCACCAGAAGGGGGGGGGGGGGTTGGGGACGGTTCTGACCGTCCCCATTGCGCTTCTGTTGGCATCGCCTCCGACCTAGGGACCTAAGTGGTCGACTAGAAGGGACGGTCACTAATGACCGTCCCCTATAGCAGCCAAAGGGGACGGTTTTAGTGAACCGTCGTCGATTATCACCAAAGGGGATGGTCCAAATGACCTCCCTGATGGTCAGATCGAAAAAAACCCCTTCGACCTGCGTTCTTTCCCATTTCACCTTCCTCCTCAAGCACGCCACTTGTTGCCGCCTGTCGCCATCTCGGAGCCCCTCGTGCTTGCCGGCCTCCTCCATCTTAGTTTCTGGTATTTATCAACACTCCTTTGTATTTATTATTCTTCATTTTGCTCGATGCACTTTGTATGGATGTTGTTCCCCATTTCTATAAGATAACATGGAAAACTTGTTGTGTATATGAAGCATTGCTTGTATATAAGATAAGATGAAAAACTTGTTGTGTATATTAAGCATTGCTTGTTGTGTTTAAGATAAGATGGAAAACTTTGTGTTTTTCCCCATTATGAACTAGAGTACATATGAAGCATTACTTGTTGTTTATAACTTGTTGTGTATATGATGGAAAAACTTATTGTGTATAAGATGGAAAAACTTGTTGTGTATATGAAGCATTGCTCGTTTGCCCAACGTTTAACTTGTCCCCATATAACTAAAACATCATGGTGAATTTTATTCTGATTGTGCAGTTAAATGGACAAAACATGGATGGATAAGAGATACGATGATTTTCATCAATATAAGAGAGGAGTGATCATGTTCTTGGATTGGGCATTTCAAATAGAAAGAGTTAATAAGAAATTTGGTGGTCTTAAGATTTATTGTCTATGTATGTGATGTAAGAATATTAAATGTAATGTTAGAGAGGAAGTCTATAACCATCTTATACTCAACGGATTTTGGTTACATTACTCCATTTGAACTGAACATGGAGAGGTCATACATAATTTGTGAATGGATGAGGATATTGGTGTAGATGTAGGAGTCACTACACAATCGTTGAATAATGTTGATCACGAGTTATTTGAATTAATGGACGACTTAAGAAGACATGAGACACAAGACATTGGTTTAGATGATAGGTTTTCGAGCAGTTTACCATATGCAGAAGATATGTTGGCTCCTGGGGTGGAAATGACGCGTTTACAGTTTTTATTAGAGTTGTTTAAGATGAAAGTAAGGAATGGATCAACCACTGCAATGATGACAGATGTACTGGCTTTAATCCGGAAGTTATTGAATAATCCTCAGAATTATCCAAAGATTTGGAAAGAGGCGAAGCAACGATTTCGATTGCTAGGTCTGAAATACGAGAAATCGATGCTTGTGTTAATGACTGTGTACTTTTTCGAGGAGAAAATTCGGATTTAGTACTTTGTCCATATTGTAAGGCTTCCAGGTATAAAGAAGAAAAAATTAATTTAAAGAGGAAGAAGAAGTCGGTGAAAATATTACGATACTTCCCATTAATTCCAAGGCTGAAATGTCTCTTCATGTCTGCAAAGTGGATGACGTGGCATTCTCGTTCAAATAAACAAGATGCTAATGGAATTATGAGACATCCATCTGATGCAGAAGAATGGATAAAATTTGATCAGAGATATCATCATTTCTCTCAAGATGAGAGAAATATTCGGTTGGGATTAGCTTCAGATGGTTTCAATCTGTTTGGTAATATGATATTGAGTTACAACATTTAGCTCGTGATTTTGATGGTCTACAATCTACCACCGTGGATGTCAATGAGTTCATCATTTATGATGATGACACTGTTGATTCCTGGTCCTAAAGGTCCTCGTAACGCAATTAATGTGTACCTACAACCGTTAATGGATGAACTAAAACTATTGTGGACCACAGGAATACCTACATATGATGCATGTAGGAAAGAAATATTTACATTATGATTTTCCCGCGTATGCAAATTTATCTGGTTGGAGTACTAAGGGAAAACTCGCGTGTCTTGTCTGTCTTGAAAAAACACATTCAACATGGCTTTCTGGAAGTATGAAGCATTGCTATTTGGGTCATCGTCGATTCCTACCACTGAAGCATAGATGGCAAAGGGCAGATAGTAATAAGAAATTTGACGGCAAACCTTATGGCAACGACTTGACTTAGCTCGTGTGAATGGCATCATTATTTGGGAACAACAATTACTTGTACGAAGCAATTGTTTAGGACGGACATCGAAGAAAAGTGTATCCGGTAGATGGAAGAAACAAAGTATTTTTTCAGAGAGTTACCATACTGGAAACATTTACAAATTTGTCATAATTTGGATGTCATGCATATTGAGAAGAATGTTGTGGAAAATATTTTGGGAATGTTAGATCTTCAGGTCAATTAAAAGATAATTTAAGGACGAGACGAGATTTAGTTCAACTTGGTATACGCGAAGAACTACATCCAATTGATTTAGACAATGGACGGATTACTATACCTGCAGCAATATATACATTATCCAACGGTGAGCCTGATAAAATTTTCAGCTTCCTTAAAAATTTAAAGGTATCTGATGGGTTCTTGTCGTAGCTGTAGACGTGTAAATGAAAGAGAGTGAGACCTCTGATCCTGATGGATCGAGTAGCTCAGGTAGACATAGAGGCCCATCACAGTGCCGAGTGTTGGACCGACTGCATCTCGGTGAGACGCTCAGGGTGCGAATAGTTGGAGGCGATGCAATGGGGGAGAACTCGGCTGTTTTTCAGAGTTACTTGGGGCAAGTGTGCCGAGCCAGGGTTCCTCTCCACATTACAGACTGGCGTTTAGTGGAGAAGTCAATAAAAGATACCATTCTTCATGATTTGGAGGTATTTAAAATAATAACAAAGCAAAGTTTTTTGTTCAGTGTATAAACTTAATTTTGTTTGCTTCCTTTTAAGTATAGTTTTTCATGGGATCGTGACCCGACCACTGATGATCTGATTTTAGGACATGGAGCGGAGTTGTTGCGTAAATATCGAGGTCGTATGAAGGCCCGAGTGAGTACAATAACTTGGTTTTTCATCATTTAAGTATGTAAGTAATTTTCTTTAATTTTTTTTAAGTACTTCAACCTGGAGCTTCCATTGGAGGCTCTTTTGGTAAATTATCCTCCAAATGTACCCGCTGAACAATGGAGGGCGTTGGTTTATATTTGGACGGGAGAAGAACATGCGGTATGTGACATATATATGTCCATTTTATATATGTATTATTTGGGATTCTATTATTTAAATTATTATCTTTGTATAGGGCATCTCAAGGAGAAATGCTGAAAATTGGAGGAAAGGTTTCAAGTCTACCCATAGAATGGGGAGAAGAAACACAAATCAACTGAAGGATGCCTTTGTAAGATACTACTTTATGAATTATGTTTAAATTCTAACCATTACATATTAAAATGGTATCGTAAGTTTTAGTGATCTTTTCACATTAGGCAGCGGAGAACAATCGTGTGCCTAGCCGAATGGAAGTCTTTGAGAGGTTGAAGAGCCGCGATGTGGGCGGGGAAGTTCATTGGGTAGATCCTGCCTATGATCCAATTCATGTAAGCTATTCATAACATTTTTGCATCTTTTTTTACAATTTAAATGAATTTTGAACTTACTTAAATAAATTTTTAGAGGAGATGGTCAGACTCACTACCACTGGCTCTCTAGACAACACTAGAACGAGTCAACCGCCTCTTACTCTTGATGCGACCTTCCTCTAGGCGACCGGTCCAGAGCATCAAGGACGAGTCCATTGTTGTGGTTGTGGTGCCACCATATGGAATTGGTATAGAGTAGGGAGCGGCTCATCATCTTCCTCTCAGAAGACATAAAGGGAGAGGGAATTAGAAAGTCAAGTGTCTAGCATGAATATCGAGATTAAGGATTTATGACAGGAAAGGATGATTTTTAATGCATTAATGCAGACACATCAAGATGCAACATCGACTAGCCACCCAACACAAGTTGATAATACCGTTGTGAGGCTAGGTGACGACGATGACGGAGAAGAAGAAGAAGATGATGATGATGTTGATGATGACGATGACGACAATGACGACGACGATTAGGATGACATATATGTAGATAGTTTGGTTACTTGGTAGTGAAGGATATGGGATTATCCTCAAGCGCATCACGGAAGCGTGATCGTCGTATCGGATACGACGAAGAATTACTAATCGCACTAGTTGTTCGGTGCAGCGGAATTTAAAAAAAATTTATTCGATGAAACCACATGATCCGAGAACCATTCTCATATTGTTTCATCTATAACCACAACAAGCATAATGCAATACCTCTTGAAGCGTGGTTGATCAAGTCTCTAAAGAAAGAGACCTCCTGTCTCAAGTCCGATCGTCGGCGAGACCGCTTGCGAGTGCGGGGATGAACCGTGTTGTCCTCGCAATCCAAGAAGTTGATCCAAGCATGGTTGCTCCTGATCTCGTCGTACGAGATCGAATGTCTCCTTCGTGAGTGCAGCACTCCAAGAAGACGGAGAACCGAAGAATGTCGAAGCGGCGGCGCGGTGGCGAAGGCGGCGACGGTTCTCTCCTCTAGTGTTTGGTGGACGGCCACCATTATTAGAGGGAGAGAGGACTGACGTGTGTAGAGAAGAAAGAGAGAGAGAGAGCTCCAATAATAATGTGTCAAGAGATCATGGTATGCCTCTCTATTTATAGGGTTTTGGGATCCATGGATCTTAATCCATGTGACATAAAATCAATGGATGAGATTGATTTATGTCAATCCAATGGCTAAGATTGTTGTTGGTAAAACCAACAAATATAGGTTAAAATATATTTGACAAAATCAAATATAAATTAGTCCTAAATCAAACCAATAAATAAGGAGAGAAGATACATGGAGATTCCATCTCCATATACCTTCCATGTGGACGGCTAGCCATTCCTTATAGGAATAATGTGCCGCCCACTTATTTCCATGGGGAAAGCAATCTCATGATAATTCATGAGATTGCATATCTCCATGGAAATCTCTCTTTATTTATTTGTTGGGTTTTATTCTTCAAAAATAATTCACAATTATATTTTAGAATATTGCAATCTTACCATGGAAAAATTGTGAATCATATTCACAACCCAAAACAACATATAATTTACATTGTCAATTAATTACACAATGTGTATCCAATACACATAATAATTAATCAACACATATAAATTATAATTAGCTCTCTCTAATACATTATAAATCACATTTATAATATATTATGAATAATTGGATATTTCTATCCACATTATTCTTATCCATAATAATTAAATCACATTTAATTACATTGGATAATTTCTTCACACATCAATATGATTAAATCACATTTAATCATCATTTCTTCATTGCTAAGATCTTATGGAATTATTCTCGAACCATTCAAGAATAATGCAATCTCTCCGCAGATACTTGGAGATAAGGACAGGGCGATTGTATTGTTCCACATATAGTGACATGGATATTGAGATCATATCTCAAATCCAGATCGCGGGCCTCCCATAGATGCTTGATTAAATCAAGACCGTAAATCTAATCTTCTCATTGTATCTGAATCGCATTCAGATCAATGTCCAACACTTGGACCAAGATCATATCACTTCTCTACTGAGAGGAGTCACTAAAATCCAGACCCGTTTCATCACTCCCTAGGAATGGAAGCGTCATGGTTATACAATCGTTTATGATCAAATCACCCTCAGGTATTCCCAATACCTGTACATCCTGCATACTGAAAGACTCAGATTAAACCCGAAGTATTGGATCAACTTTATACTGTCTACTTCATGGTTTTATCAGTAAGTTTCTCATTCGATCTTTGGGAGTTGGTATCGATCATACACTTTCCAAAAGCGTATATCATACCTAGGTCTTGATCATATACTAAACGTATATATCAAACCTAGAAATTCAGTCAAGCTTCCAAAGCGAGACGACCATGCGCATGGAATTTGATTCTTCCTAATATCTCATAAGTGAGCTCATGTCTTCCGGTTCAGTAACTGAACCTGTATGATCCCTTTGAGAGATCGTATTACTCATATGCCCTTATATGCACACCAGCGCGCCGGTGTATAGACCTTGATTAGGTCATCAACCTATTGGTCTGCCAAATGTACACACTCAGACATATAGTAACACATCTGTCTCCGGTCAGAGGATGCGTGCCTATATCATGACAGCATACGATATAGGACTTTGGTTATCTCGATCTCGTTAAATCAACTCTTTGACCTAACTAATCTGACACCTCCGAATCTCTATTCCTATGCAGAGGACCTGCATCAAGAGGTTGGTCAGATATCAACCTAAAGAGATAAGGATTGCCATCTCCTACTCATGCTGGAGATCATCTCTTAACAATCATTTGACGATGCTTGATGAGTCTTCAATCTAACTCTTTAGATATTCATCCAAGCACCAGCCTCTATGATTCAATAGTTAAATCAACAACTGTATGATTATTAAGATGGCCATGGTACATAACCCTAATTGTACTAAGGGACCTATTATACAAATTATTCATTCTTCATTTCAGATCAGGGAATGATACGTGCAATAACATTTATTGCGTAATGGCTCGTCGTGGGCTCGCATTTCCAACAATCTCCCACTAGCCCAAAGAGCCATCAATGGGATAATCATTTAAACCCGCACTCATGTGACAATCATAGGCTATTTAGAAAATAGCTAGGTAAGCTGATCAGTCACTCTGTTGCCGCGAGACTACGCCAAGTCCTTTTACGGTACTTGCATATCCCCAGTAACAGTGCTCGCATCTAATGCGAATGTTGCATCTTATGCAATCAATACTCGATCTTGTTAAAAAATATAGTGTCCTTGACACTACGGCTTAACAATTATCATAACCAGTATTTCCATAATCCTTATCAGAATACCTTTATTCTTGGAGATCACTATCTCTTAAGGTATCTACAGTTAAGACCTTTTAGATCTCTATCTATAAAGTCTTAAGTTTTGAAGATAAGACTTTGAGATCACTATCTCAAAAAAAACTTGTCATCTATGAAGATTTTGTTATTACTGCAACCAAATGTTTTATTTCCGTAGTAGGATTAGTAACAGTTTGCTACTCCCACTGCATGGCAGCCACCTGGCTTTTGTACACATCTAGCACACACCTGGCTTCTCAGAACTAATGCCCAAGGGCAAGTAGTTCTAGCATTCACTTCCTCAACTCTTTGAGGTGCTATCCCTTTAGATAGGTTAGTACCATATCTTAAGGGATGGAAGCCTTACTTGGAATTTCTAAGAATAGAATATGTCCAAGGTGTACTACAAATGTGACAGTCTCATTATCCTCTTCTCTTTGCTTCTGAACAACTTCAGAACTAAGATCTAAGAGGTATCTTTGAAATTATATTTCAAGATATGGAATAGCCAGTCAATAAAACACTTACTATTATCCTTATATCATTTTAAATGATTAGAATATCATCTACATTTAGCACGATGAACACAAACGCACTCCCACTAAGCTTCACATGGTTCATCAAGATTCTATCTGAAATCATAACATTTATAATTTCATCAAATATTATGGTCCAACTTCAAGAAGCTTATGTGAGTCCATAGATGGATTCCTTAGCTTGCATACCTTGCTTTCCTCAACCGTGAAGCCTTGGGGCTACTTCATGTGAATATCCTCAGAGAGGTATTCATAGAGGAATGCAATATTGACTTACATCTTGAAGATGCAATAGTCAAGTTGTGTAGCTAAGGTTACCAATATTCTGATGGTTTTAAGCATGGTCACCGAAGAGCAAGTCTCATTGCAAGCAATGTCTTCTCTTCCGGTATGTGGCTCATGGCTACGAACCGTGCTTTGAAGGTGTCTACCTTCTCACCAGGTTCCCTTTCTCTTGAAGATCCATTTACACCTTTACAGGTCTTACCCATATAGGTGGATCCTCGAGGGTCCATATACAACACTTGTATATGAAGTCTACATTAGACTTTTATTGCTATCCATTTATCCATGCTATGATCTTCAGAAGCTTCATCACATGAAGTTCGATCATTGTCAGATTTCTCTAACACATGGAATCCATCCTCAAACTCATTTGAAGAGGTATTAGTGTTTCATCTTTAATTGTCCTTTCACTTTCCAATTTCAGGAGTCTCATTATCATCTCAAGATTAAATGAGTTCCCACACTTCATTTTCATCTTGATTCTCAAGAGTCTCAACGTCTAAGAATCACATTCTCAGAGATGGGATATTTTAAGAATCTCACGGTCATAAAGTAGGTATCCAATACCATCCTTTAATTTCCTAATGAAGCAGCACTCTCGAGTGCTCAATTCTAGCTTACTTGCATGGAATCTTATTAAGTATATATAATGTAGTCTCTACGACACATATATACCTGGAAACCAAGGGATAATTATGCTACTATTGATAAGATCATGCCACACATGATCCAATTGTATCTACCTATAACTCTATTGAGTTAAGGTGTGTTAGGAGGATTGAGATAGAAATGATATTCATATCTCCATAAGGTATTCTTCGAATCTATCTAGTAGGTACTTGCTACCTAGATTAGATCAAATTCATTCTATCTTCCTTCAAACCTTGGTTCTAAACCAAATATAACGAAATCTTTGAACATTTCAAAGGTTTCTTAGGTGAAGAGAAGAAATCTCATATCATACATAATCATCAACAGATATCACATATCCATAATGTTTACTATGATATAGATGATCCGCATACATCAATATGTATGAGATCCAGAATACCTTGACATCTTACACCTTTCCCAAGGAAGGGTGTATTGGACATTTTTACTTTGAATACAATATTCATAAGTATGTAAGTTTTGAAATTTTAGACATTCTAAAGTTTCATCTCTTACTAGTCCATTGATCAAATCAATAGACAAATGTCCAAGGCTTGATGCTAGATCATTGTCAAATGATCTTCATCCTCCTATTGATCTTAAGGTTTAATTTCAATATTTAGAAATGTTAATGAACCATTCATTAATTTTCTAATTTAGTGGAGTCCACTAGATTATTAGATTACTATCTAAAATATATCCATCATAACTCTTTATGATAGTTCTATCTCATAATTCATGTTTATTTCCAACATTTAGAAACAAACAATGAGTGTATTCTTATATCTAGGTCATAGAGACATTCTCCACGACTAAGGGCTCTCCCACTGAAATCAACAAGTCTATCAATCCAACAGGGATTGTTGCAATAATTGCATCAATGTCCATGTGGATAACTATAAACCTTAAGATCAAATTTTCTGGTCTTCTAAAACATATGCAACCTATTGCAAATGTCATCAGAAGATTGAGATACAATTATTTGACTTTATCTTATTCAATAAGTAAGTCAATATCAATGATTTATGTAGATTATTCTGATGCTCCATCCGAGTCCTTTTCTAAGGATTCTAGACAGACTTGATAGTCATACTATCAACACATCAACTTATTGCAGTATTGGCATTCATCCAACTCTTTGGATGTCATATGGAAGTCACAGAAGTCCAGTCAACTCTTTGACTTTCCTTCTTTCTTGGGTCCAACCCATGCTTCCATTGCGCTCCTTTATCTATAAGCAACCATTGCTCAAGACAGAGGATCTCTTATTTTAAATTCAAAAGAATTCAAAGTAAGAGTTTTTCAACATTATACACGCTTCATTAAATTCATACAATATGAATATTATGAAGCTTCATGAATGACTAGAGTATAGACAGTAGACCGATGACACTCATCATCTACATCCATCTAAACTCTTAAAACAAAGGTTCAGGTAGGTACCCAAACAATTTGAATACATCATCTCTTATAGAGATACCATTCTGCATGATGCAGTGAACCATCTCATTCATGTTAAATGTCAAGAGCACATAAGTATGCCAGAATATCTTCATTAATTTTATAAGGATTATTTGACAATTGCGATCATCATCGACATGTCACTTCCAAAGTACATCCGATGAGAGATCAAGATTATAGAGACACACAAACCCTAGGGTTGTAGTCCTATTATCTATTTAATTGTCATTCCTCAATATTATGAGGAAACTTGCACATTGCAACCACATACATTATGTGTTCAATTGCAAGTACAATATCTGGATCATTGAGTCCAATCCAAGATATTTCACTGGTTATTATTGAGTATATCATTAAGTGGGTTTTAATGAAGGATTATCTGAAATAAGAAATTTGCATAAATATATAAATATATATTTTACTTTGATTTAGGAATTTTTATATCAAAGTTGTCTTGCCATGTCAACACTGAAAGTTCATTCCCTTAATCACTTTCATGTAAGAGATATACTTACCATTATATCTCAAGCAAGATCTGGGATCTCCTTCCTTATCTTTGTTGCATCCCAATAATATGAGAACCTACAACTCGGATAAAAAGAAGCTGAAACACATTCCGCCTTGCAAGTCCAACTTGCATCTCCCATTTCGGTCTTTAATACCCGGGCCCACCACCCCTAAGGCAATGTTGACCCGTCACTAATTGAACCAACCGTCAACAGGAATACAACTCGCTATGCGCAATCCAATATCGCCCCAATAATATGAGGACCCGATACTGGGGTCACTACGCATACGTCCTTACTCTTTTGAGAAGCGACGAGCCCGATCCAGATGCGCTTACATACAGGAGCTGTCACTTCGGACAGGCGTCTCCCACATGCAATCCCTGGCGACGGAACCCTCCGCCTTGACGGGAGACCATGGATGTCACTTATGTGATCCTCTATATCATATTCAAATTCTAATTAATCACTATGAATCATATTCATTATGATTAATTCTTCCAAGGGAAATAACATCTCTATTCATAATAGAGTGTTTTAATTTTAATTGGATTCCAATCAATCTAATCATATTAAATTAATGATCCAATTAATATCCAACAAACATTTTATTGTTACTTGAATTATGGTATTATCTCAAATACGTATTATTTCGAATTTTAATAATTAGAAATACATCATGATTTCTTAAGCATTATACTAACCCTACCCGCTGTCATGGCCAGTACCGACGAGAGTGGGACGGACCACATACGTTGCAACCCGCAACCCCAATGCTCTCCGACTAGACACCATATCCACCTCGGGAAAGGATAATGCAAAATAAATCACTTTGTACTTGAGATGATCATCGATTCTTCAACCGAAATTATACCATATAATAATAATCAAAACAATTTTGATTAACATTATAATGAGATTTGCTAAACAAATCCCAAGTCCTATTCAAGCAACATGTTTGTTGGAATGTTGATCATGTAGATCATGTAACCAATTAGTGATCTAGATCACATCTAATCAATTATTGGTTGAGACAATGTCATTTAAGAGAATAATTATCATTAAATATTTCACAAATATTTATGCACAATTATTCTAGGAAATTAAACAATTTAATTTCACTAATTTATTAAATGACAGTCACTATACAAGCATCAAGTTTGATGAATGTGTTTCCAATTAAGATTTAGATCAAATCTAATCAATTAATTGGTTGAGGCCATGTAAATTATGTAAATAATCAACTTCCAATATTTCAAAAATATTTTTCATGATTATTTCACGAAATTAACAATTAATTTCACTAATTGACAATCACTTGGTTCTAGATTAGGACTGTAATTTCAGCAGTGACCCCTACTTACTAAAATTAACATATCTCAATCAATTTAAATCCAAATTAGACACACTCAATTTTCAAAGATTGCTAATTTGATTTAGGACAGAACCCAATGATGTTACACGCATTTCGAGGCAAGTCTAAACAGTAATTAACATTTTAAACACGTTCAGATCTACAGTTCCCGCAACAGTGCATACATGTTCATTAAAACAACCATATCTAGAGCATACGAAATCCGATTTACGTAAACTCAGATCCTATGGTTTCCTTATTTAATGGGGAATAAAAATCAAGTATTAAATTCGTGTTTAAATAATTTAAACAGTGTTGAATTTATTTACTAAACAGATCTGCGAAATCAAATGCGATAAAAACTTTCGCGACCTTAACGAACCCAAGTCGTCCTCGGTTTTTCGAATCATATTCAAAACCGTCAACCTAAGGCTCTGATACCACTTGAAGGATATGGGATTATCCTCAAGCGCATCACGGAATCATGATCGTCGTATCGGATACGACGAAGAACTACTAGTCGCACTAGTTGTTCGGTGCAGCGGAATTTTAAAAAACTTTATTCGATGAAACCACATGATCCAAGAACCATTCTCTGATCATTTCGTCTATAACCACAACAAGCATAATGCAATACCTCTTGAAGCGTGGTTGATCAAGTCTGTAAAGAAAGAGACCTCCTGTCTCAAGTCCGGTCGTCGGCGAGACCGCTTGCGAGCACGGGGATGAACCGCGTTGTCCTCGCAATCCAAGAAGTTGATCCAAGCATGGTTGCTCCTAATCTCGTCATACGAGATCGAATGTCTCCTTCATGAGTACAGCACTCCAAGAAGACGGAGAACCGAAGAATGTCGAAGCGGCGGCGCGGTGGCGATGGCGACGACGGTTCTCTCGTCTAGGGTTTGGTGGACAGCCACCATTATTAGAGGGAGAGAGGGCTGACGTGAGTAGAGAAGAAAGAGAGAGAGAGAGCTCCAATAATAATGTGTCAAGAGAGCATGGTATGCCTCTCTATTTATAGCGTTTTGGGATCCATGGATCTTAATCCATGTGACATATAAAATCAATGGATGAGATTGATTTATGTCAATCCAATGGCTAAGATTGTTGTTGGTAAAACCAACAAATTTAGGTTAAAATATATTTGATAAAATCAAATATAAATTAGTCCTAAATCAAACCAATAAATAAGGAGAGAAGATACATGGAGATTCCATCTCCATATACCTTCCATGTGGACGGCCACACATTCCTTACAGGAATGATGTGCCGCCCACTTATTTCCATGGGGAGAGCAATCTCATGATAATTCATGAGATTGCATATCTCCATGGAAATCTCTCTTTATTTATTTGTTGGGTTTTATTCTTCAAAAATAATTCACAATTATATTTGAGAATATTGCAATCTTACCATGGAAAAATTGTGAATCATATTCACAACCCAAAACAACATATAATTTACATTGACAATTAATTACACAATGTGTATCCAATACACATAATAATTAATCAACACTTATAAATTATAATTAGCTCTCTCTAATACATTATAAATTACGTTTATAATATATTATGAATAATTGGATATTTCTATCCACATTATTCTTATCCATAATAATTAAATCACATTTAATTACATTGGATAATTTCTTCACACATCAATATGATTAAATCACATTTAATCATTATTTCTTCATTGCTTAGATCTTATGGAATTATTCTCGAACCATTCAAGAATAATGCAATCACTCCGCAGATACTTGGAGATAAGGACAGGGCGATTGTATTGTTCCACGTATAGTGACATGGATATTGAGATCATATCTCAAATCTAGATCGCGGGCCTCCCATAGATGCTTGATTAAATCAAGACCGTAAATCTAATCTTCTCATTGTATCTGAATCACATTCAGATCAATGTCCAACACTTGGACCAAGATCAGATCACTTCTCTACTGAGAGGAGTCACTAAAATCCAGACCTGTTTCATCACTCCCTAGGAATGGAAGCGTCATGGTTATACAATAGTTTATGATCAAATCACCCTCAGGTATTCCCAATACCTGTTTATTCTGCATACTGGAAGACTCAGATTAAACCCGAAGTATTGGATCAACTTTATACTGTCTACTTCATGGTTTTATCAGTAAGTTTCTCATTCGATCTTTGGGAGTTGGTATCGATCATACACTTTCCAAAAGCGTATATCATACCTAGGTCTTGATCATATACTAAAAGTATATATCAAACCTACAAATTCAGTCAAGCTTCCAAAGCGAGACGACCATGTGCATGGAATTTGACTCTTCCCAATATCTCCTGAGTGAGCTCATGTCTTCCGGTTCAGTAACTGAACCTGTATGATCCATTTGAGAGATCGTATTACTCATATGCCCTTATATGCACACCAGCGCGCCGGTGTATAGACCTTGATTAGGTCATCAACCTATTGGTCTGCCAAATGTATACACTCAGACATATAGTAACACATCTGTCTCCGGTCAGAGGATGCGTGCCTATATCATGACAGCATACGATGTAGGACTTTGGTTATCTCAATCTCGTTAAGTCAACTCTTTGACCTAACTAATCTGACACCTCCAAATCTCTATTCCTATGCAGAGGACCTGCATCAAGAGGTCGGTCAGATATCAGCCTAAAGAGATAACTATTGCCATCTCCTACTCAGGCTGGAGATCATCTCTTAACAATCATTTGACGGTGCTTGATGAGTCCTCAATCTAACTCTTTAGATATTCATCCAAGCACCAGCCTCTATGATTCAATAGTTGAATCAACAGCTGTATGATTATTAAGATGGCCATGGTACATAACACTAATTGTACTAAGGGACCTATTATACAAATTATTCATTCTTCATTTCAGATCAGGGAATGATATGTGCAATAACATTTATTGCATAATGGCTCGCCGTGGGCTCGCATTTCCAACAGGTAGGATATAGTTTAGTATATTGTTTAATTATTTTGGACAATTACTTTGCAAAGTAGGTTACTTTGTTTGAATACTTTATGCTTTAGTACTTTTATTTTGATCTTGTAGCGTATTCGTCATTCCTAACACTTCATCTAGCTATGAATGTGGAATGAATGTTATTTTCTATGTTGATCATAATATTTATTATGAAGAAACAATTATTGTAACAGGTACTAAATTATAGTGACATGCTTTGCAGGGTAAAATGAAGAACAAATCAGAGGTAATGAAAATTTTTTTTCTTAGCAGATGAACAGAGGGGACGGTCATCGTGACCTTCCCCTTCGTTGTCGTAAGAGACGGTCATGAACGTCTCCATTACTTAACCTTTTGGGATGGTCCTGACCGTCCCCCCTAAAGGACTTTAAGGGACGGTCCTGGCCGTCCCCGATAATTACCTTTAAGGGATGGTCATGACCATCCCCTCTACTTGACTTTAAGGGACGGTCATGACCGTCCCCTATGTATGACTATAAAGGACGGTGTCAACTACCGTCGCTTATGCCAAATGGGACACAGGCTATGGAGACAGTTTCATGACCATCCCCTCTGATCAGAGGGGACGGTCAATCTCTCATTGGCGACGGATAATGACCGTCGCCTATTCTACACTTTCTTGTAGTGAATCTAGGAGCCCTTCATCTGCAACCATCGTGATTCCTCGAATCATTGCAACATCAGCTCCATCGTCAACAACCAATCCTCTCCGCCTCGCTACGCCACTGTGTGCCCGCTCTACCATACACCTTCTCTAGTCACAGAACTCTGCCTGAGAAGCCTCGCGCCTCCTCCGCTTTCAATGGCTGGGATCAACCCAAGACCCTCCCCACATGCCACACGCATGCAAGGGGGGATTTTTACCAGAAGCATCTTGAAGAACCCCCTTCCTAAGGGATTTTACATGGGAAACCCTCTAGACCTGCCAAATTACCAGAAGCTGACCCTCATCCAGAGGGCACGTACGACGCACATGCCCCTCTGTTAGTTTTGCAGAGTCATCCCTCTAGGTGTAGGTAATTACCATTTAGTCCCTTCACAACAGTATTATTTTATTGGAATATTGTAATATTACAAACATACCCCTGTGCTCCTCCTTTATTTTGAACCTATTCGTTGCACTTTTTATTATTAAAAAATTGTACTTTATCCAAAAATTAATTCTCTACATAATGGAATGCTTGTAATTTTTTAAATGCTATGGTTAATTAATAATTATTATTCTTGTGGAAATTTGCTTATTTTGCTCATTCTTTGATACGAAATTCATAAATAATTAATCATAGCTACAAAAATTGCAAAAAATCTACGGTTGTAGAATAAATTGTAGTGAACAACGTGCCCAAAAAGAATTGCATTCGTGTGCATATTTTGTTCTATAAAAAATATTTTGTGTATTTTAGTAGTTGATTTTTAATATGTATTAAACTCATCATTTTTAAGGTTTATGATTTTTTAGGATATTGAATTTATTGTTATATCTTAGATAATTTTAATTCATGAAAATAAGTAGTTTTAATATTTATTAGGACTAATGACTAAAAATAACTAATTTGCATTCGCTAATTCATAAAATATTTATCATGCATCAGAAAACTCCAAAAAATTATAATGTGTCCATTTCGTTGCTATTTATATCTAAGCCAAGTTTCGTAATTTTTGGACAACATTTGATTAACAATTTCTTTTTAGTCCTTAATATTATCCCACATTTCATTTGCATCCATAAATTGCATTAAAATGATAAAAATATTCCACCTCGAAAACTGCACATGAAATTTGACAGACATAATTCTAAGTTGTTCCTTTGCCTACTTGAGTTCGACCTTAAATATTGAAGTGATTATTTCTTGATTAATTTTTATTACCTGCCTATAACGAATTGCCAAATTTGAAACAATAATCCACATCATTTAAAGAGGATATTTTCGAACTCGTTAGATGGCGCTATTGTTGGAGAGGAAAATGGCTTTGCTTTTTGTGTAAAAAAATAGTGTTTGGTTTTTCACACATGCGGGTTGTTTGGCCCTTGAATCTTCACCATATAATTTAATTTTTCGGTATTCATTTATTTTTAGCAATTATTTAAATTTCTTTATTTTTTATTAATTTTTATGTCACTCTTTTACACACTCTCTCTTATTTTTCATGCGAGGTACCCAATGCCCGCGGAATGGTTCTCTCGAGCTGATGGATTTTCACCAACCGCCAATCTCCATTAAAAATAAGATTAAGTCGAGGTGTGAGAGAGTGTAGAATCTAGAATTTATTTTCTATATTTTTAATTTTTATAATGAATTGGTCATTTACTACGGTGTCCGTTTGGACTCTTGCATGTGTAATAAGACCTTCAACTTTCTCTGTAGTGTGTCATGGACTATTTCACTCTCCGATGAGGGTGGGGTCTGACTTGAGTGGCTCATAGGTTAAACCTGTACATACAATTATTAGAGCTTATAGGATTTTTTAATTGTGCTCATAGAACCTAGGATCGCACTACACTTAATCGAGATGCACATTAGATCGTTCAACTTAGTCAAAATTTTAACTCAATTCTGCTCGGCTATAGAACTTTCTAATAGTCATGGTTTTGTTTGATTGCAATCATGTAGAATAAGTTTTAATTCTTGTATTTCATCACACATGGAGATTGTGAGGAATCATTATAAGTCTTCTAACTGAGCATACATCATCATTTTCACGTGCATCAGCTTTTATCGAATTTCTTCTTCCTATTTTGTTACGTAAATTTAAAAGCAAATTGGGACTAGACGGTAGACGTGCATTTATGCTCATCTAATTTTCAGTGATCGTCAAATTAAAAATGGGACTGCTAAACAAGGTCGACTTTAGTTAACTCATAAAATCAAGAATTTTTGCGGGAGAGCAACCCGTCCTTGGATTGATTTATCGTTCTAAGTGAGCGAGAGATGGCACTTAGGGCTAGAGCCCAACTATGGATTTTCATATAGACTACTGATTTTATAAAAATGATTAGCTACTTCTCAGTGAGGAAATATAGGTAACCGGTAAACAATCTGGATTTCCTTAGTAGAGTGGGTGGTTTAAAGGATACTGCGTAAGGCTCCGTCCTTAAGTAACGGGTGGCCGTTTTTATGGTCCGTACTTACACCTATACTGGCTGAAAGTAGGTGCAACTAGTCGTAAGAATTCGGGATAGTCTTTAGGAAAAATTAAAATTTCTGGCACCTAACAGCTCGCTAATTCTTTTACAAGATTGAATTTATCACCAACTAAAATTGACAAGATAATTGGCCGAACTCTTGTGTCCAACTAAAATTGACAAGAATTGGCCGAACTCTTGCGTCCCTCGTTGTGTGAGTTGGTGAAACTGTGATTTGATTTGTGTTGGCATTGGTGTGCATAAATCGAATTCGAAGATCAAAAACCACATATTTTTGCCATCATTCTCCCTCCTTGATTTATAAAAAAATTGGGTATCATCTGTTGAGTATCACGTACACTTGATCATTTTCAACCAAGATCCATTATGACAACTCCACCTCCTTTGAAGGTGTCAGGACATTGATCTGAGTACCAATCATATCGATACTTTGAAAATGAATTCTTCTCGGTCAGACCCAAATCCTCTAAACCCTCTTCCTCCAGACATCCTCCAACATTGCGGGAGACTCTGGCCCTCTGATGAATCCAACCGCTCGATAAACTCCACTTCATATTATTCAAATCATCTGACGGACTTCGATACTTCATCATATTTGCCATCTCCCAAGCCTTTTCTATACATGATCAGAATCCATCCTAGGACAACCCAACATATTCCTGATTTCTTGCTGGACCTCATGAACCATTCAAAGATCAAACCAATTTAGAGCAAATGACTAGCTGAGACATTAATCCCAACTGACTCCATTATTTCCTCATCGTAATGTTGGGATAGTTCAATACTTCACAGATATACATCGAGACTAGACCTTAGGGAATAACATGATGGACCGATCAAAACAAATGGGGAGGCCCACACATCCTAAACATCCATAGTGGATTAATACTATTAAGTAACCCGAACAACATGCACTTACAAAAAACTTGACTGATTGTATCAACACACATGAACCCTGTATGATTTCATGATATGATGATCTGATCAATCATGACCATGGAAATGGACTCTACTCAACCCAACAGTACATGCCTGAGTCACAGCATGTTGGGTATGAAACTTCAGGTTCTCAGGAGGATCCTCTAATTGAACAGATCAATCTCAAGATTTGTAATAAAATTTTTTTTGAGGATTATTAAGAGATATGAATTAATTGTGAATAAATTTAGAAGTCCACCAATCAAGTAATTTCATTTTATGGTAGCTCAGGTATGGAAGTGGAAGATAATATGATTGGATCTCAAGTTAAAAACCCTGAGAATACTCAGAATCCGCAAATCGTGTAAACCCTAGGGATGACTTTGACATCTATGCATACTACTCCCTTAGGTATGACTCTAAGTCTTATCAAAGCCCTTCATCTATGGAGATCGACACATCTAAAGACCACACTGAAAAGACCAAAAAATCAAAAAAATCAAAAACACCCAAACAATTGAAAATCCCTAAAAAATCATAAAAGTTCAAACCGAAGAATATTTGAGGAATTTAGATCCTACTCTGAGGGAAGAACTGAATAAAAGATTGATTTTTGAACTTTCCTTGATTCAAGCCATTGAACACTTCTTCGGCCTTAAAAATTTTGTATGGAGTAAACTAATGAAAAATATGTCGGACAGGAAGAGAACAAGAACTGAAAGGCATATCTTGTCAATGGCCACCTCCTTGGTGTTGAGGAGAAAGACCAAGAGCCATAGAGTGAAGAGGTTGCCCATATTTGACTGTGGAATGAAAGACACAGTATTTACCCATTCTTGAATCGATGATGACTCACCAATCAGTATCCTCCAAACCTCTATATTTGACAAGCTCGAACTCGGACCTATCAGGAAGATAAGAGAGATCGCTAAAATGACTAATCGATCAATAAAGCGGCCGAGAGGAACCATTTTAGTCATCGTTACAATCTAAGATGCTCTTCTCAAAGTGGACTTCATGCTATTGATATTGAGCATCAAGGAGAATTCACCCAGTCTCCAATCATTCTTGGAAAGCCATTCTTAGCCTTAGCTAAGGCAATTATAGAATATGAGACTCGTGAAATCAATTTTACAGCATTGGAAGCACTTTGATCTCACACAGTCATTGAGGAAGCACGATATTCTGAGGCGACCCACGAAGCCGTCAACAGCAGTAACCACCATGCAGTAGAAGAGCCCTACCCTGCTGCTACACTTGAGAGCCTCTCCTCAACCCTCCATTTCCCGTTTCTTTAACCTCGAATGCCATACACGACTTCTTATATGATCCTGAAACATATGCATGGGCTCACTCTGAGTCGGCCGAGATCTTCTCTGACCACTTTGGTCAAATCGACCTGACAGAAGAATGGACCAACATCAAATCAATTGAGAACAAATATCTTTAATGTGCATTGACTAGGGAGGAATATTTCAATGGTTATATATATGAAGACTCGATTGTCAACACCTCGCTCCTAGGACCTGCATCTTCACAAACAAAGAAGACCAAAGTGGCCATTCCGACTGCTCCTTCAAATAGAAAGAAAGTTGCCTTCAACATGCCGGAAAAGGAATCAGGTGATGATTCTTCATCAGGTCCAGAAAAGGTAATCTTTATGAGTGAGGCCAGTTATTGGCTCTAAAATCCAGTCTATGTAAGGATCCAAACACCGATTCCCATTGGACAACTCCAATTCATCACTATTATTCGTCTAGTACCGATTCTCCTAGTGTCATTAGATATACTGGAACAATTTCTTTTCAGCTGACTGAGACTGGGGCTTCAGAGTAAGGATGAATCACTTGATCCCAAGAAGGAAAAATTCTAAGAAAACAATTGAATCAACTCAGAATAAGAATATCTGGAGTGCCTCCACATTCAAATACTATTCCTCTGAGGATGACTCCGACGATGGTTGGCATTCATATGATTCATATGCTTCATCTACTCTCCAACATGATTATTCTGAATAACATTGATGATAGTTGGGACTTATATGCTTCATCTTCTTCCTATCAATACGATCTCCCACCATAGGCTCACAAAAAGATATGTCAAAAACCGCCTTAATCATCAGCAACCCTCCCTCCCAATCCCATCGGTTCCCTTGTACATCTTCTTACTCTAGTTAGGCCAAGGATTAAGTATAGTGGGGGACCGGTGCCATCTGTTTATACCACTCTCCTCAATCTTTTTCATGATTGCCCATTTCCACCCTTCTTCCATACCTAGGCTGACCAGAACCTCAATATAGGGGGACCTGATTCCCACTATATGTACTCTCTCCATCCACTTCCTCCATTATCCACCTCATTTTCACCCTTCTTTTATACTTAGATTGTTCACAACCAGAGTATAGGGAGACGCCGACTTCTATTGTTTATAATTCCTTTTCATCCTCTTACGCTTAGCCCGAGCTATGTCTTCTTTTCTCTTCTTGTGCTCTAAGAAAATAACACTCACTAATTATAGGGGTGTGTGTATATATACCATGTATATATTTTACACATAGCTCGTAATTTCACGTAAGTATATATGTATTTACGGGACGGGTAACTAACTTTTAAAATCTTCAAAAAAACATTAATAAAATAAAAAAATAAAAAATGAGTTTTGCAATTGACACTGACCATGTCCAACCAAAATATTTTGAAAAATGGCTTCTTATTCATTTCTGCAAAAACAAAATCCTTACATTAAGAAAATATATCTATAAAAAATCTAATAAAAAATGTATCTGCATTTCACGCACCTGCACTTCATCAAACCTTACATGTATTTGCATTTGTGAAAATCCCTTGGGTTCTGAACTGAGTTATGAGCAGAAATCGAGAGCGGTCTGGACTTGACCTTAATCCACCTAATTTTTAGAGGAACTTCACCGAGAAATAGGATTTTAGAAGCTTCTGGTTATTCGAGTTCCACATGACAATGTGCAGTGTTTCACTCTTAGTGTCTAACATGGTCTCTTCATTCTTGGTATGATTCTGGAATAGGAATTAATTTTTACTCTCACATTTTGCACTTAGCTCAACTCAGATGGGGTATTAGAAGACTGTGTGGGTTTCTTTTCTGGTAGCGTGGACATCTAAAGACCACAATACATATTGAAATAAAGCTTCAGAAAAGGGATGGACGGTTGGGCACAAATTTTCTAAGATCCCAAAAAATTGTATGGAAAAAAGATACCATATTCGCAGGGGCACAACAAGATCCATGCAAGAGCAATCAAAAATCCAAATAAAAAAAGCCTACTACCAATGAATATTTGATCAGAAGGTCCAAGTTTCAAGTTAGCATGCAGATCTTGGTGGAGATTCGACTACACTGGCCAGCTTCGCAAGGAGAGGTGACTACACTAGTCACCCTCCAGTTCTTTTCTCCTTCTTATAATTTCTTCCCCCTTCGATTGTGAACACAAAACGATATACCTTAAAAGGAAATACCTGACTCCCTGAGGATGAGTTACTGGAGATGATGTTTTCTTGGTAGTCAGGCATTCTGGATGGGAAGAGCTAAAACCTTTCACACACATGAGTCAATGGTTCATTGTTCATGGGATATGCTTTGGGAGAAGGCTTAATCTAAGATGACTTCTAAGCCAAAACTACGACAATGATGTGTACAACACGAAGGCAGTTGATTTCAAAACCCTAAGTCTCACAGAACTTCCGCCAAACTAATAATCCAACGATCGGGTCTAGTTCTCACCTTCTGCTCATGGTCTTGGTTTGGAACCCAATCTCATTTCACCTCATTGCATTTCTTTAGATGCTCGGGGACGAGCATGGTTTAAGTATAAGGGGGATGATGAATCTTAGATTCATCACTCTAAAAGTGATTAATTAAGCTTAAATCCTCAAAATTCGTTGGCATTTCTTCCCTTATATTGCATAATTAGCATTCATGCATATATAAATAATAATTGCATTTTATCACTCATTATTGCATAAAATAAGAAGCCAAAAATCTCAGCCCATTTGACTTGTAAAATAGCCTAACATCCTCGATTTTCAACTAATTCATGCTAACTCCAAATCACATGAAACTACCTCCATTGTGTACATATCACTAGTAAGAATAAATGAAAATAAAAAAATCACTAACACAAATAAGTGGACCAGAAACTCAAACCCTAATTCCAATATTTCTAGAATAAAATGCTGATATCTTCCCCATACAGTGTCCGATTTGATCTTACTCACTTTTGAACTAATTTACATTCGCATACCTTTAAAATAAGACCAAGTTCAAGTGAATCGAAGCTCATATGTGAAAGTTGGGTTTTGGGCCTCTTTTGTACAGTCTGTATTTTACCTAATTTTGACCTATTATTTTATCTACATAACTAACTCATTTTATTTTATTTCTTTTTCATTTATTTTATTTCACAAACGTTTTATTAAAATGTGTAAAAATTCAAATCTAAAATGAGCTTGAAATCAAATAAATTAATTTATTCTGAATGTTCACTAAAAGTTTGTACAAAAGTACTCTATATTGTACTATTTTTATTTCTTCATTTTACTAATTATTAAAAATTAAAAAATTATATTAATGTATAACTATTATCTTTGATTTTATTGTAATTTTTTATGATTTTTTTATTTAAATATGACAAAAAAAGTAAATCTGAAAATCAAGGTATTCTATGTACATGAGATACCCCAAAAATATCACTTCTCTGCAAATGATCAATTTTGGTTTTGATATATTCATGAAAGTTGTAGATCTCATTGAGACAAGCAACGTTTGTGAAGAAAAGTTTTCGATCCGAGGTCGTTTGCTATTTTGTTTTGATTTATATTTGTATTTTCTTTTTCGAATTTTCTGGTGGTGACATGTGGCAGCTCTTGGAGACACCATCGGTCATTTATTTTAACCTTTATTTTCGTTTATTTTTATATAAAAATTTAAAAAATTATTCAGAAAATTATAAAAAAAGGTATGCACAATGCAACGCACGTGCCTCTTGAGCACTTGCCATGCACATGTTGTCCCCTTCTTCCTTCCTCTGCAATCTCTGCAGACCTCCTCTGCGGACTTTGCTGCTGTGCCAATCTCCAACACCAGCCGCATCGCACCACCCCAATCTCCGATCTCCCCTTCTCATCAGATCCTCCCATTGATTCCAACCGATCACATTCCTCGATTCTTTCTAATATCATGTGCATCATTTGTTCCCCCTTTCCCCAATTTGCACCGCCACATCCTCCATCTCTGATTCATCGTCAATCTAGGCCATTGACAAGATTCATCATCCATTTCATCGTCGCCCCTCGTCGCCTATATAACTTTGATGTCCTCTCCATCAACATCCATCTATCGATACACCCAAATTATCAACAAGGAGATGACGGTGACAGAGCCACCCTCTTCACTTCATTCATCGGTGAGATCCAACCACCTTAGACTCTGTAGCATGAGCCTTGTGCTCGTTGCTTCGCTCTGACCTCAGTTGTTGAGCCAATAACGTCATCTTCATCAACTTCAACCACATGCAACATAATCTTTCCTCTGAAGGATATGGTTAGATCCTCAAGCGCATCACGGAAGCGTGATCGTCGTATCGAATACGACGAAGAACGACTAGTCGCACTAGTTGTTCTATGCAGCGGAAATTAAAAAATTTTTCTTGCGACGAAACCACATGATCCAAGAACACTTCTCGGATCGTTTCGTCTAAACCACAAACAAGTATTAGGTTTACCTCTTGAAGCGTGGTTGCGATCGAGTCTCTAAACAAAGAGACCTCCTGTCTCAAGTCCGATCCGACGGAGGAGACGCTTGCGAGCGCGGGGATGAACCGCGTGCTTCTCGCAATCCAAGTTGATGATCCAAGCGGCGGATCTCCTGATCTCGACACACGAGATCCGATGTCTTCTTCACGAGCGGGGCGCACCGAAGGAGACGGAGATCCTCGAGCAAACCATCGGACAGCATAACGACAATGCCGCAGCGATGGAGAACCTCTCTAGGGCATCCATGGTGGACGGCCACATGAGAGAGAGAGAGAGAGGACGTGTAGAGAGAATGAGAGAGAGAGAGAGAGAGATTTGTTGCCTCCACTTATGTGTCTCAAGAAGAGCAATGGGGTGCCTCTCCTTATATAGGGTTTTGGGATCCATGGATCTCAATCCATGTGTCAACACAAATCCAATGGTCCACATTAATTTGTGTTTCTTTCAATGGTCATGATTTGTTGCTAAAAACACAACAACAATTAATTTAATAAAAAATCAAATATACAATAAATATAATTTGATTTTATATCAAATTAATCTCCAATGGAGAAATAGGAAAGGAGGCAAGCCTCCTTCCATAAGGAGGGTGGACGGCCACCAATTCCTCATGGGAATTGTGGCCGTCCCCTCTCCTTTTTAGGAAGGGAGCTTCCTTTTCCTATTTCATGAGATTATATTATCTCATGATTCTCTCCAATATTTGCAACAACTTTTGTTGCAAATTATTTCACAAAAATAAATCCAATTTATTTTGTGAACATTACAATCATGCCATTGGAAATTTGTGAATCACATTCACAACCCAAAACAAAATGTAAATTACTTTTTCAATTTAATGTCCAATGTGAATCCAATTCACATTAACATTTAATTAACAAATGTAAATTACAAACATCTCTCTCTTATATATTATAAATCATATTTATAATATATTTGATTAATATGGATATTGCTATCCACATTATTCATATCCATGATGATTAAATCACATTTAATCATTTTGGATCTCTATTCTCTTGTGTCCAAATAATATGAATCATATTCATATTACTTACATCTTTGATAATCTAATTATCTAAGATAGCTCTCTTTATAATATGAATCAAAATCATATTAATCATGATAATTAAATCACATTTAATTATCCATATTCTCAATGCTCGGATACATATATCAACAATAGAATTATCCATGAATTCTTTCAAGGATAATGCGCTTTCTCCGCAGATACTTGGAGATAAGGACATGGCGATTGTATTGTTCCACGTATAGTGACATGGATATTGAGATCGTATCTCAAATCCAGATCGTGGGCCTCCCATAGATGCTTGATTAAATCAAGACCGTAAATCTAATCTTCTCATTGTATCTGAATCACATTCAGATCAATGTCCAATACTTGGACCAAGATCAGATCACTTCTCTACTGAGAGGAGTCACTAAAATCCAGACCCGTTTCATCACTCCCTAGGAATGGAAGCGTCATGGTTATACAATCGTTTATGATCACATCACCCTCAGGTATTCCCAATACCTGTACATCCTGCATACTGGAAGACTCAGACTAAACCCGAAGTATTCGATCAACTTTATACTGTCTACTTCATGGTTTTATCATTAAGTTTCTCATTCGATCATTGGGAGTCGGTATCGATCATATACTTTCCAAAAGCATATATCATACCTAGGTCTTGATCATATACTTTCCAAAAGTATATATCAAACCTACAAATTCAGTCAAGCTTCCAAAGCGAGACGACCGTGCGCACGGAATTTGATTCTTCCCAATATCTCATGAGTGAGCTCATGTCTTCCGGTTCAGTAACTGAACCTGTATGATCCCTTTGAGAGATCGTATTACTCATATGCCCTTATATGCACACCAGCGCGCCGGTGTATAGACCTTGATTAGGTCATCAACCTATTGGTCTGCCAAATGTACATACTTAGACATATAGCAACACATCTGTCTCCGGTCAGAGGATGCGTGCCTATATCATGACAGCATACGATATAGGACTTTGGTTATCTCGATCTCGTTAAGTCAACTCTTTGACCTAACTAATCTGACACCTCCGAATCTCTATTCCTATGCAGAGGACCTGCATCAAGAGGTCGGTCAGATATCAGCCTTCAGAGATAAGGATTGCCATCTCCTACTCAGGCTGGAGATCATCTCTTAACAATCATCTGACGGTGCTTGATGAGTCCTCAATCTAACTCTTTAGATATTCATCCAAGCACCAGCCTCTATGATTCAATAGTTGAATCAACAGCTGTATGATCATCAAGATGGCCATGGTACATAACCCTAATTGTACTAAGGGACCTATTAAGCAAATTATGTATTCTTTATTTCAGATTAAGGAGTGAATTGCAATAACATTTATTGCATAATGGCTCGCCGTGGGCTCGCATTTCCAACATCCTCAACTCCAGCAACTCCATCGCCACACACCTACATCCGTCGTTCCTCCAAGATGAATCCGAAAATGCTCTACTTTTATTAAGGTTAATTATTGTTTTGAATATCAATGTGTCATTGTAATTACGTCAGGAAATCGGAATCGATCAAAAAATAACCATAATAATTTGTTCAATTTTTTATTGGCGTGGTTTTATGTTTATTTTACTTGGGCATGCCCAAGGTCAACTCAAGGAGGTAAAGGAACAATCTAGAATTATGTCTATCAAAGTTTGTGTACAATTTTTGAGGCGGTATTTTTTTGGTATTTTTAATGTAATTTTGGAATGACAAATGCGAATGCGACCAATTTTAGGGACACAAATGTAATTTTAGGCAGACGATATCAAAAAATCATGAAACTTGGTCCTATGTTAATAATGATAAAATAAACACACTGTATGTTTTTTTGTGTTTTCATATGTAAGATGAATATTTAAAGAATTTATGAATGTAAATTATGTGAATTTCAATATTTAATTATAATAAATATTAAACCTAATTATTTTCAAGGAATAAAATTATCCAAGATCTATTACTAGGTAATTGATCTCAGAAAAATCCTAAACCTTGAAAATATGAGATTAAGTACCTATGAAAAAATAAAGATTGATCTCTAAAAAATATTTTTTATAGAGCAAATCATGCATGCGAATGCAATTCTTTTTGGGCACAATGTGACATACAACTAATTCTTTTTTTGGACAATGGTTAATTAAATATGAATTTATGAGCACAGTTTGGGCAAAATATGTAAATTTCCACAAGATAATAAAGAATAATTAATCACAAACCACAAAAATATTACAAGCATGCCATGATGTAGAGAATTGGTTGAGAAACATCCTGTACTTTTTTAAATAATAAAATGATGCAATAAAGTAGTTCAAAGTAAAGAGAGAACACATGGGTCTTAGTGTAAATTACAATAATTAAATTAAAAATAGAAAAATGCAAAGAAGGAGTAATTTAGAGGTACCTAAAATGTTGGGGGAAGATCTGCAAAATTGCTAAAGGGACACGTGCGTTGCACGTGCCCTCTGGATGGCGGGGCTCTTTTGTGTAATAAGGTAGGAGTAGGATGGACTTCAAGCAATCTTTCTAGAAGGTCACGTGTGATGCACGTGACCTTTGATCTAGGGCTTCTTCGCAATTTCTTCAAACCTCACGTGTGGGGCATGTGAGGGTCTTGATTTCGATAGGGGTGATTTCCGTGTTGGAGGCGGAGAGCGGACTGACATGGTAGAGAGTGGACCCAGTGTAGCGGAGAGCAAACGTAGTAGTGAAGGTAGAGGTCCACGAGCGTTGATGAAGAGGGGCGTTCGTCGATGGGAGGTGTGATATAAGATGTCGATGATAATGGTGGATCCTGGAGTGAGTGCTGGGCAATGTAGATGATTCTTTGTTGGTTACTGAACCCGGTGACGCGACGGTGTGTAGTGGAGCTGTAGGCGTCGGATCTCAACGGAGGAGGTCCGGAGAGGCTCAAGGGGGCAGTGGTGTCGATTAGATGAAGGGATATACGAATGGGGAAGTAGGTGGTTCTTGTGTCATCTAAGGTGAGATGGAAGGGTAGGTGATCCAAAGGCGTAGGGGTAGACTCCTGGCTCTTTGCCAGGAGGCATCCATGGAGTGCGAAGGTGGAGGACTTCCTGGACGGAGGCGGAGCAGTATCATGGGCGAAGTGGATGGGGGTTGGAGAAAAAGTGTCCAAGGAAATCTATGAGATACAGGGCTCGACGATCAAAAGCAAGACCACAGCAAGGCAGCAGTGGCGGAGCTGTTAGCAATGTGAGCCCCTGGCGAACCATTCCTATAATAAATGTTATTGTGATAAATGATTTATCAATAAAAGTTATTGATTATTTTTCACTCCCTTTATGAGATTAAATGAATGAATGCATTATAAGGTCCCTCTGTACAATAAGGGTTATGTACCATGGCCAACTTGATGATCATATAGTTGTTGATTCATTGAATGAATCATAGAGGCTCATGCTTGGATGAATATCTAAGGAGTTAGATGGAGGACTCATCAAGCATCGTCAAATAATTGTTAAGTGATGATCTCTAGTCTGAGTAGGAGATGGCAATCCTTTCTTAAATGGTTGATATCTGACTGACCTCTTGATGCAGGTCCTCTGCATGGGAATAGTGATTTGGAGGTGTCAGATTAGTTAAGTCAATGGGTTGACTTAACAAGATCGAGATAACCAAAGACCTATGTTGAATGCTGTCACAGCATAGGCATGCATCCTCTGACCAGAGACAGATGTGTTGCTATATGTCTGAGTATGTACATTTGGCAGATCAATAGGTTGATGAACTAACCAAGGTCTATACATCGGCGAGATGGTGTGCAGGTAAGGGCATATGAGTAATACGATCTCTCAAAGGGATCATACAGATTCACTTATGAACCAGGAGACATGAGCTCACTCATGAGGTATTAGGACTGATCAAATTCCATGCATGCTCGTCATGCTTTGGAAGCATGACATGAATTTAAAGGTAAGATATATGCTTTGGGAAATCATATGATCTATACCAATTCCCAGTGACCATGATTGAGAAACTTAATGATCAAACCCTGAAGATGACAATGTAAGTGATCTTTGTCTTTAGAATGATCATAGGTCTTCCGGTATGTAGGATGTACAGGTATTGGGAATACTTGAGGGTGATGTAATCATAAACGATTGTATAACCATGACGCTTCCATTCCGAGGAAGTGATGAAACATGTTTGGATTTTAGTGACTCCTCTCATTAGAGAAGTGACCTAATCTTTGTCCATGTACTGGACATTGATATGAATGAGATTCAAATGCAAAGAGAAGATTAGGTCTGCGGTCTTGATTTGATCAAGCATCTGTGGGAGGTCCATGGGATCTGGATTTGAGATATGATCTCAACATCCAAGTCACTATACATGGAACAATACAATCGCCATGTCCTTATCTCCAAGTATATGAGGAAAAATCGCATTATTCTTGAAAGGGTTCAAGAATAATTCCATAGATCTAAGCATTGAAGAAATAATGATTAAATGTGATTTAATCATCTTGATGTGTGTAGAAATTGTCCAATATAATTAAATGTGATTTAATTATTATGGATAAGAATAATGTGGATAGAAATATCCAATTATCTATAATATATTATAAATGTGATTTATAATGTATTAGAGAGAGCTAATTAAAATTTATATTTGTTGATTAATTATTATGTGTATTGGATACACATTGTGTAATTAATTGAAAATATAAATTATATGTTGTTTTGGGTTGTGAATGTGATTCACAACTTTTTAATGGCAAGATTGCAATATTCTCAAAATTAGTTATGAATTAATTTTGAAGAATAAATCACAACAAAACTTGTTGGAAATTATGGGAGAAATTCATGGAGATATGTAATCTTATGAGATTACATGGATTTGCCTCCACCATGGGGAGATGGTGGACGACCACCAATTCCACAAGGAATTTGGTGGCCATCCCCACCACTCCTAGTGGGGAGATCTCCTTGCAAATCTCTCCATAATTGCTTGATCTAATTTAGGATTAAAATATATTTGACATTTCAAATCTATTTGATTTAAATTAGATTATTATTTGTTGGCTTTTACCAACAACAATCTTGACCATTGGATTGAATATAAATCAATCTCATCCATTGATTTTATATGTCCCATGGATTGAGATCCATAGATCCCAAAACCCTATAAATAGAGAGACATACCATGCTCTCTAGTGCTATGCAAATATGGAGCCATCTCTCTCTCTCTCATTCTTCTCACACGCCAACCCTCTATCTCTCTCTCTTCTTGGTGGCCGTCCACCAAACCCTAGAGGAGAGACTCGTCGTCGCCTTCGCCACCGCACCGCCGCTTCGACGTTCTTCGGTTCTCAATCTTCTTGGAGTGCTATGCTCATGAAGAAGACGTTCGATCTCGTACGACGAGATCAGGATCTAACCGTGCTTGGATCGACTTGTTGGATTGCAAAACTCACGCGGTTCATCCCCGCGCTTGCAAGTGATCTCTCCGACGATCGGACTTGAGACATGAGGTCTCTTTTCTTAGAGACTCGATCAACCACATTTCAAGAGGCATTCCTTATACTTGTTGTGGTTATAGATGAAATGATCCGAGAATCGTTCTTGGATCATGTGGTTTCATTGCATGAAAATTTTTTAAATTCTGCTGCACAGAACAACTAGTACGACTAGTCGTTCTGCATCGTATTCGATACGAAGATCACGCTTCCATGATGCGCTCGAGGATAATACCATATCCTTCAAGTGGTATTAGAGCCAGGTTGAAGGTTTCGAATATGATTCGCAAACCTAGGACGACTTGGGTTCGATAAGGTCGTGAAAGTTTTTGTCGCATTTGTTTTTTGCAGATCTATTTAGTAAATAAATTCGGCTATGTTTAAAATATTTAAACACAAATTAGTCACTTGGATTTTGTTCACCATTAAATAAGGAAACCATAGTATCTGAGTTTACGTAATTCGGATTCCGTTGCTCGAGATATGGTTTTTTTAATGAACATGTATGCACTGTTGCATGAACTGTGAATCTTAACAAGATTAATGAGTTAATTACTGTAATGATCTGCCTCGAAATGCATGAAATATCACTTGGATTCTGTCCTAAATCAAGTTAGCAATCTATGAAAGTTGAGTTTGTCTAATTGTTAAATTGATTGAGATATGTTAATTTTAGTGAGTAGGGGTCACTGCTGAAATTACAGTCCTAATCAAGAACCATGTGTTTGTCAATTAGTGAAATTAATTGTTAATTTTATGAAATAATTATGGAAAATATTTGTGAAATATTGGAAGATGATTATTTCCTTAATTGACTTGGCCTCAACCAATTAATTGATTAGATTTGATCTAGATCATAATTGGAAACTCAATCATCAAACTTGATGCTTGAATAGGATTGGGAATTTGTGTAGCAAATTTCCTTATAATCAAAAGTGTTTTGATTATTACTATATGGTATAATTTCGGTTGAAGAATCGATGATCATCTCAAGTACAAATTGATATATTTGGCATTATCCTTTCCTGAGGTGGATATGGTGTCGAGTCGGAGAGCATTGGGGTTGCGGGTTGCAACGTATGTGGTCTGTCCCACTCTCGTCGGTACTGGCCATGACATCGGGTAGGGACTCGATAATGCCGGAGAAAATCAAGGTGTATTTTCTAATTATTAAAAGTCGAATTAATACGTACTTTGAGATATTACCATATATATTCAAGTTAATAATCAAGTTTGTTGATTGAATTGGATTGATAATTAATTTAATATGGTTAAATTGATTATGTCCAATTGAGACACTCTATTATGAATGGAGTTGTTATTTCCCTTGGAAGAACTAATTATATGAATATGATTCATGATAATTGATTAAAATTTTAATATGAGGTGGAGGATCACATAAGTGACATCTATGGTCTCCCGTCAAGGCGAAGGGTTCTGTCGCCAGGGATTGCATAAGGGAGACGTCTGTCTGAAGTGACAGCTCCTGTATGCAAGCGCATCTGAATCAGGTTCTTTGCTTCTCGAAAGAGTAAGGCCGTATGCGTAGTGACCCCAATATCGGATCCTCATATTATTGGGGCGAAATTGGATTGTGCATATCGAGTACTATTCATGTTGACGGTTGTTTAATTAACAACGGGTCAACAACGCCTTAGGGGTGGTGGGCCCGGGTGTTAAAAACCGAATTGGGAAATGTAAGTTGGACTTGCAAGCGGAATGTGTTCCCGCTTCTCTTTATTGGAGTCGCAGATTCACATATTATTGGGATGTGACAAAGATAAAGAGGAGATCCCAATTCTTGCTAGAGATATAGCGGTAAGTATATCTCTTACTTTGAAAGTGATTAAGGGAATGAACTTTCAAAGTCAACAATGTAAGAATAATTTGATTTAAAATACCCTAATCAAATATCATAAATTTGAATATATGCTTATATGTTCTAATATAGTGCATTTTTAATTTCAGAAAATGAAGTCCTTGAACCCACTAAGCAGGCTTCTTGAGGTCAATCAGTTGACCGGTCCAAATTACTCGGATTGGATCCGTAATTTGGAGATTGTTCTCTCTACTGAGCGCATAAGTTATGTGCTCTCCGAAGACAAGCATGAAAGCGTGAAATCCAAGGAAGAAAAGGCATATGACAAGTATGATGAAGATCATGACTTGGCTAGATGCTATATCCTGGGTTCTCTCTCCAATGTTCTACAGAAGCAACATGTGGAGATGAGCACATGCCAGGAGATAATGCAGAACCTAAAAGATATATTTGGTGACATAAATCGCACCCAGCGTTACAATATTATGAAAGAACTCGTTCGCTGCAAGATGCAAGAAGGAACTTTGATTTGAGAACATGTACTCAAAATGTTTGGGTACTTGTCTGAACTGGAGACTCTTGGGGCAAATATGGATGCAGACATGCAAGCTGACTTCATTCTGCTATCTTTTCCCATGAATTTCAATAATTTTGTGGTTTCATTCCACATGAGCAAGTTGGACTTGTTGAACGCTGGTCTTCTTGTTGCATTAAAGTTTGCAGAAGACGTAATGAAGAAAGATGGTCCCGCTGGCAGTGCAATGGTTGCACAGGTCAGAGGGAAGCGCGGTCGGAAGTAAGGTTCTCGGAAGGGCCCGGCCCAGAAGAGAAAGAAGAAGAGTCAAGACGTTGGCTCATCTTCTAGTGCATCCACACTGATAGCGTCGAAGAAATCCGACGTCTGTCACCACTGCAAAAAGCTGGGGTATTGGAGGCGTACCTGCCCGGAATACCTAAAGTCGTCAGATAGAGGTAAAGCCCCATCAGGTATGAAATCTACTTTCATCATTGAAACTAGCTTTCTCGTTGGACGAGAAGGAAGTTGGGTCGTAGAATCTGGTGCTTATGTTCATGTATGCAATTTGTTGCATTTGTTTCAGGAAACTAGAAATCTTGAGGAAGGGGAGATAGTCATCCAGATGGGATCTGATGCAAGTGTTGCAGCAGTTCCGTCGGGACTTGTCGACTATCATTATCTAGTGGTAGAGTCCTTATACTTACAGAGTGTCTTTATGTACCCGAAGTCAGAAGGAATTTGATATCTGTATCTAAACTTGTTAGAAGCAGATATTCATTCCTTTTCTATAATAAATTAATCATAAATCATTATGATACATATATTGCGGATGGTATTTTGACTTCTGGTGGACTCTATGAGCTGTGCTGATAAGTGTATCATGAATGTTACAGCTACTAATAAAAACCCTAAAAGATCTAGGGAGGATAGATATCTCTCAAATGAGATTTGGCATCAAAGGCTTGGTCATTTATCTGTTGATAGGATCAATAGATTGATAAAGAATGGACCTTTAGATTTTCTATAGGTTCAACCTTTTCCTACTTGCAAACATTGCATTCAGGGTAAAATGACTAGGACGCCTTTCCGTAAAAAGGTTACAAGATGCGAAGGTATTATTGACCTAATACATACCGATGTATGTGGTCCCTCCAGTACCGCGACTCGAAATGGATATCGATATTATTTGACGTTTATTGATGACCATTCGCGATACGGGTTTGTCATCCTATTACATCATAAATCTGAAACCTTTAAAAAGTTCAAAGAGTTCAAGGCTTTGGTTGAGAACCAAACTAATAGGAAGATTAAGCGGATTCGATCTGATCGAGGTGGCGAGTACCTCTCGGATGAATTCAAGGAATACCTTAAGGAGAATGGAATTGTTTCCAATCTCATTCCTCCTGGAACTCCCCAACTTAATGGTGTTGCTGAAAGACGCAACAGGACCATCATGGACATGGTCCGTTCAATGATGAGCAAAGCACATTTACCTCTTAGTTTCTGGGATATGCAGTAGATACTGCAATATATATCCTGAAAAAGATTCCCCGCAAATCTGTACCTAAGAGTCCTCATGAGCTTTGGTATGGAACCAAACCTAGTGTTAATAACTTGAGGGTTTGGGGTTGCTTGGTCCATGCGAAAAACATGGACGCAAGTAAGCTAGAATCTCGCACTCGTGAGTGTTACTTCATTGGGTATGTTAAAGAAGGTATTGGATACCAGCTTTATGACCATGAGTCCCAAAAGGTTTTTGTTTTTAGAGATGTGAAGTTTCTGGAGAATGATTTCCTTAAAGGTCAAGACAAGAATGAAGTAGAGGAACTCATTGAATCCCCTGAGGATTCTGAGCTTCCTGGATTGGAAACTGAGGCGATAAATAAAGATGAAACACACATACCTCTTCGAAGAAGTTCGAGGGTGGTTGCACCACCTGAAAGGTATGGATTCCATGTGTCAAGTGAGACTGACATTGATCCTACTTCATTTGATGAAGCACTCGCGGATCAAGACATGGATAGATGGATGCTAGCAATGAAGTCAGAAATTGACTCCATGCATAAGAATGGTGTATGGACCCTAGAGGATCCACATAAAGGGGTAAAACCCATTGGGTGTAAATGGATCTTCAAGAGAAAGAGGGGACCTGATGGGAAAATAGAGACTTTCAAGGCACGGCTCGTAGCCAAGGGCTACACACAGAGAGAAGGAATCGATTACGATGAGACATTCTCTCCTGTGGCTATGCTTAAATCCATCAGGACACTGCTAGCTATAGCTGCATATATTGACTACGACATCTGGCAGATGGACATCAAGACGGCTTTCCTCAATGGATACCTCGAGGAGGATATCTACATGGAGCAGCCCCTGGGCTTCAAAACTGAGGATGGTAAAGTATGCAATCTGAAGAAATACATCTATGGGATCAAGCAAGCTTCTCGTAGCTGGAACATCAGATTTTTGACGAAACCATAAAGAGTTATGATTTTTGGCAGAATCCTGATGAACCTTGTGTATACAAGAAGCTTAGTGGGAGCGCCATTGTGTTCATCGTACTTTACGTAGATGACATCCTTATCGTTGGGAATGATACAGGGATGATGACCAGTGTGAGATTTGGTTATCCCATACCTTTGAGATGAAAGATCTTGGAGAAGCCTCTTACATCTTAGGCCTGAAGTTGTTCAGAAATCGAGAAAAGAGGATTTTGGGATTATCACAACATGGATACATTAAGAAGATTCTTGAACAATTCCGTATGGATAGTTCTAAGAAAAGATTCCTACCCTTAAGACATGGTATCCACCTGTCTAAAGGAATGGCTCCTCAAACTTTGAGGAAAAGAAGGCCATGGCTGGATGTCCTTATGCATCAGTTGTAGGGAGCTTAATGTATGCCATGATGTGTACTAGGACAGATATCTGCCATGCAGTGGGAGTGGTAAGTTGTTACCAATCCTGCTATGGAGAACAACACTGGAATGCAGTAAAGAACATATTCAAATATCTGAGATGGACGCAAGATTACATCTCGGTCTATGGAGATGGTGATTTCCAAGTCTTGGGATATACAGATTCTGACTTCCAATCGGATGTCGATGATCGAAAGTCGACATCAGGGTTTGTGTTCTTGTTGAATGGTGGTGTTGTGAGCTGGAGAAGCAAGAAGCAGGACACTACTGCAGATTCAACAATAGAAGCCGAATACATTGCCACATCGGATGCTATAAAGGAGGCGGTGTGGTTGCGCAAGTTCGTCCTGGAGCTTGACGTAGTTTCCTCTGATACTCCCATCCCGTTACTCTGCGATAACACGGGAGCCATTTCCCAGGCAAAGGAACCCAAATGGCATAAGAAGAGCAAGCACGTGGAAAGGAAATACCACATCATTCGGGAGATTCAAAAGCGTGGTGACATCATCATCACCAAGGTGGCCTCTGCCGACAACGTTGCTGATCCTCTTACCAAACCTCTGACACGGAAGGTTTTCGACCAGCATGCAATGAGTATGGGTTTAAGGATTGTTCCTGATTGGTTCTGAGCGCTAGTGGGAGATTGTTAGCAATGTGAGCCCCGGGCGAACCATTCCTACAATAAATGTTATTATAATAAATGATTTATCAATAAAAGTTATTGATTATTTTTCACTCCCTTTCTGAGATTGAATGAATGAATGCACTATAAGGTCCCTCTGTACAATAAGGGTTATGTACATGGCCAACTTGATGATCATACAGCTGTTGATTCATTGAATGAATCATAGAGGGTGATGCTTGGATGAATATCTAAGGAGTTAGAAAGAGGACTCATCAAGCATCGTCAAATGATTGTTAAGTGATGATCTCCAGTCTGAGTAGGAGATGGCAATCCTTTCTCAAATGGATGATATCTGACTGACCTCTTGATGCACGTCCTCTACATGGGAATAGTGATTCAGAGGTGTCAGATTAGTTAAGTCAATGGGTTGACTTAACGAGATCGAGATAACCAAAGACCTATGTTGAATGCTGTCACAGCATAGGCATGCATCATCTGACCGAAGACAGATGTGTTCTATATGTCTGAGTATGTACATTTGGCAGACCAATAGGTTGATGACCTAACCATGGTCTATACACCGGCGAGCTGGTGTGCATGTAAGGGCATATGAGTAATACGATCTCTCAAAGGGATCATACAGGTTCACTTATGAACCGAGAGACATGAGCTCACTCATGAGGTATTGGGACTGATCAAATTCCATGCATGCTCATCATGCTTTGGAAGCATGACATGAATTTGAAGGTAAGATATATGCTTTGGGAAAGCATATGATCTATACCTATTTCCAGTGACCAAGATTGAGAAAGTTAATGATCAAACCCTGAAGATGACAGTGTAAAAGTGATCTTTATCTTCAGAATGATCATAGGTCTTCCAGTATGCAGGATGTACTTGTATTGGGAATACCTGAGGGTGATGTGATCATAAACGATTGTATAACCATGACACTTCCATTCCGAGGGAGTGATGAAACAGGTTTGGATTTTAGTGACTCCTCTCATTAGAGAAGTGACCTAATCTTAGTCCATGTACTGGACATTGATCTGAATGAGATTCAGATGCAATGAGAAGATTAGGTATACGGTCTTGATTTGATCAAGCATCTGTGGGAGGTCCATGGGATCTGGATTTGAGATATGATCTCAACATCCAAGTCACTATACGTGGAACAATACAATCGCCCTGTCCTTACCTCCAAGTATCAGCAAAGAAATTGCATTATTCTTGAAAGGGTTCAAGAATAATTCCATAGATCTAAGCATTGAAGAAATACTGATTAAATGTGATTTAATCATCTTGATGTGTGTAGAAATTGTCCAATATAATTAAATGTGATTTAATTTTTATGGATAAGAATAACGTGGATAGAAATATCCAATTATTCATAATATATTATAAATGTTATTTATAATGTATTAGAGAGAGCTAATTATAATTTATATTTGTTGATTAATTATTGTGTGTATTGGATACACATTGTGTAATTAATTGAAAATATAAATTATATGTTGTTTTGGGTTATGAATGTGATTCACAATTTTTCAATGGCAAGATTGCAATGTTCTCAAAATTAATTATGAATTATTTTTGAAGAATAAATCACAACAAAAGTTGTTGTAAATTATGGGAGAAATTCATGTAGATATGTAATCTTATGAGATTACATGGATTTGCCTCCACCATGGGGAGATGGTGGACGGCCACCAATTCCACAAGGAATTTGGTGGTCGTCCCCACCACTCCTAATGGGGAGATCTCTATGAAAATCTCTCCATAGTTGCTTGATATAATTTAGGATTAAAATATATTTGACATGTCAAATATATTTGATTTAAATTAGATTATTATTTGTTGGCTTTTACCAACAACAATCTTGACCATTGGATTGAATATAAATCAATCTCATCCATTAATTTTATATGTCCCGTGGATTGAGATCTATGGATCCCAAAACCCTATAAATAGAGAGGCATAACATGATCTCCAGTGATACGCAAATTTGGAGCCATCTCTCTCTCTCTCTCATTCTTCTCACACACCAACCCTCTCTCCCTCTTCTTGGTGGCCGTCCACCAAACCCTAGAGGAGAGACTCGTCGTCGCCTTCGCCACCGCACCGCCGCTTCAACGTTCTTCGATTCTCCATCTTCTTGAAGTGCTACTCTCATGAAGAAGACGTTCGATCTCGTACGACGAGATCGTATTCGATATGACGATCACGCTTCCGTGATGCGCTTGAGTATAATCCCATATACTTTAAGTGGTATCAGAGTCAGGTTGATGGTTTCGAATATGATTCACAAACCTAAGACAACTTGGGTTCGATAAGGTCACAAAAGTTTTTGTCACATTTGTTTCGTAGATCTGTTTAGTGAATAAATTCGGCCATGTTTAAAATGTTTAAACACAAATTAATCACTTGGATTTTGTTCCCCATTAAATAAAGAAACCATAGGATCTGAGTTTACGTAATCACTCGTATTGTTCCGGGTATAGTGACTTGGATATTGAGATCACATCTTAAATCCAGATCTTGCGAACCTCCCAAAGATGCTTTATTAAATCAAAGTCGTAGATCTAATCTTCTCATTTCATATAAATCACGTTCAACTCACTGTCCCACACTTGGACCAATATTAGATCCCTTCTCTATTGAGAGGAATCACTAAAATATTGACATGTTTTATCACTCCCTCAGAATGAAAGTGTCATGGTTATACAATCGTTTATGATCACATAACCCTCTGTTATTCTTAATACATGTATATCTTATATACTGGAAGACCTAAAATAAACTCGAAGTTTTAAATCTATTTAGATTGTCTCCTTCAGGGTTTTGCCATTAAGTTTCTCATTTGTTCATTGGGAGTCAATATCGATCATATACTTTTCAAAAGCATATATAATACCCAAGTGTTGATCATATGCTTTCAAAAAGCATATATCAAACCTTTACAAATTCAGTCAAGCTTCCCAAGTGAGACGAGCATGCACAAAATTTGATCCTTCTCAATATCTTACAAGTGAGCTCATGTCTTCTGATTCAGTAAATGAACCTGTATGATACCTTTGAGAGATTGTATTACTCATATGCCCTTATATACATACCAACGTATCAATGTATTGACCTTGATTAGGCCATCAACCTATTGGTATGCCAAATGTACATACTCAAAATATGTAGTAACACATATGTCTCTGGTCAGAGGATGCATGCCTATATCGTGATAGTATACGATATAGGTCTTTGGTTATCTTGATCTCCTTAAGTCAACTCTTTGACCTAACTTATCTAACACCTCCATATCTCTATTCTTATCTAGAGGACCTACTTCAAGAAGTTGGTGAGATAAAACTCTAAATAATGTGTCACTATAATTATGTCGGGCAATCGGAATCAGCCAAAAATAACCACAATAATTTGTTTAATTTTTAATCAATGTGGTTTTATGTTTATTTTACTTGGGCAAGTCCAAAGGTTGAACTCAAGGAGGCGAAGGAACACCCTGGAATTATGTTTATCAAAGTTCATGCACAATTTTCGATGCGATAATTTTTTGGCATTTTTAATGCAATTTTGGAATGCTAAATGCAAATGTGACCAATTTTAGGGACAAAAGTGCATTTTAAGTGAAATGATATCCAAAAATCACGAAATCCAGCCGATATGCTAACAATGATGAAACAAACAAATTGTAACTTTTTTTGGAATTTTCGAATACAAGATTAATATTTAAAAAATTTATGAATGTAAACGGTGTAAATTTCAATGTTTAATTATAATAAATATTAAGCCTATTTTTTTTTCAAAATATCAAATCATTTAAGATCTATACTAAGTAAATGATCTTGAAAAAATCCTAAATCTTGAAATACGAGATTTAATACCTATAAAAAAATTAAATATTGAAATATACAAAATGAATTTTATAGAGAAAACCATGCATGTAAACAATTCCTTGTGGGCACAATGTGACATAAAACTAATTCTACAATTCGTGAATTTTTTGGCAATTTTTCAAACAATGGTTAATTAAATATGAATTATTAACATATGTAGATTGGGTAAAATATGTAAATTTCTATAAGAATAATTAACTACAGTCAACAAAAATATCACAAGCATGCCATGATGTAGAGAATTAGTTGAGAAACATCCTGCAATTTTTTAAATAATAAAATGATGCAATAAAGCGGTTTAAAATAAAGGGGAACACATGGGTCTCCATGCAAATTACAATAATTAAATTAATAATATAAAAATGCAGAGAGGGACTAATCTATAATTACCTTAACTGCTGGCGGAAGATATGTAAACATGCCAGAGGGACACCTGCATTGCACGTACCCTCTAGATGGTAGGGCTCTTCTGTGTAACAAGACTAGAGTAGAATGTCCTTCCTGCAATCTTTCTAGAAGGTCATGTACGATGAACGTGACCTCTGGTCTGGGGCATCTTCGTAATTTCTTCAAACCTCACGTGCAAGGCACATGAGGGTCTTGATTTCGATAGGAGTGATTGGTCGTGTTGGAGGCAGAGAGCGGACCTGCGTGGCAGAGAGCGGACCCAGCATAGCGGAGAACCGACGTAGCGGTGAAGGTAGAGGTTGACACAAGGCTGGCGGGCGTTGATGGAGAGGGGCGTTCATCGATGGGAGGTGAGATCGAAGACGTAGATGATGATGGTTGACCCTGGAGTGAGCATTGGGTGATGTAGGTGATTCATCATTAGTTACTGAAGGTGCTGATGCGGCAGTGTGTGGTGGAGCTGCAGGCATCAGGGCTCAATGGAGGAGGTCCAAAGAGGCGCAGGTGGACAGTGGTGTCGATCGTGTGAAGGGATATGAGACTAGGGAAGTTGGTGGTTGTTGCCTCGTAGAAGGCGAGGTGGTGGGGTAGGCAAGCTGAAGGTGTCGGGGTAGAATTCTGGCTCTCATCCAGGAGGCATCAATGGAGTGCAGAGTTGGAGGACTTCATGTGTGAAGGCAGAGTAGTATCGCGAGCAAAGTGGCTGGGGGTTGGGGTAAAGTGTCCAAGGCGATATGTGAGATACATGGCTCGTCAATCAAAAGCAAGATCGGAGCAAGGCAGCAGTGGCGGAGCTTGGCCATGCTGCAGTAAAGCCGATTGGATTTGGATCTCGTCGAGGGAGAATGGGATATGCCGAGATGTCACCAACGACGCTCCCCTGAGTGCTATGTAGTCGGCGGATGAATTGGAAGGGGGTAATGATCGAGGATTGAATAACGTATCAAGCAGCTGAGGTTTCGATGAATATGTAAGGTGATCGTGGGTGGTTATGATGAGGATTTGATGGGGATTCGATTGAGATCGGGGCAGGGAAGGATGAACTTGGAAAGGGGTGCTAGATATGAAAGAAGAAGGCGATTAGGGTAGTTGTCGACTCCAGCCAAGATGGAAGGAGGATGATTTTGCGGGCAATGACTGCACAGGTAGAAGGTCATGATGGGGGAGATTGGGTGAGGGTGGCAGTCGTGCAGAATCCCAAAAGCTGCGTCGTCGCCCAGAAGGGGAAAGGTGGCTGGAGGATCGAAGGAAGGGGACGTACAGGGGTCGTCGGATCGGCCGAGATCGGACGCCCCTGACGTGTCCACGTAGCACTCCTTTATTTTCTAAATTTTATTATTTTTATATTATTTTTTTAATTTTTTAATATAATGAATTTATAAAAATCTCAAAATGGGTGCCACGTGGCGGCTCCAAGATCGGTCATGTGGCACCTCCAGAAAGTCTAAAATAAATTATAAATATAAATAAAAAATAAATAGCAAAAAACCTCCGATAAAAAATTTTTCTTCACGAAATTTGTTCATCTTGATGAGATATACAACTTTAATGAAGAGACCAAACCAAAATCGATCATTTGCACAAAGTGATGTTTCTCGGGTACTCCTTGTACATAGAATACCTTGATTTTTGGGTTTTATATTTTTTATAATTTTTAAATGAGATAAAAATATAGAAAAATAAGATAAAATCAAAGATAAATATATCTACACATTAATTTATTTTTTGTTTTTTATTAAGTAAGAAAAAGAAGAAATAAAATAAAATACGAAAACTACAACTTTTGTACAAACAGTTAGTGAAGACTCAGACTCCGTTAGTTTCTTTGATTTCAAGCTCATTTTGGATATAGATTTTTATGTATTTTAATAAAACTTTTGTCAAATAATATAAATGAAATAGAAATAAAATAAAATAAGTTTATTATATTCATAAAATATTAAGTCAAAAACAATTAAAATACAAAATGTACAAAAGTGGCCTAAAATCCAAACATATGAGGTCCGATTCACTTGAACTTAGTCTTATTTTGATGATTAAATGTACATTAGTTCAAAAGTGAGTAGGTATAAATCAGAAACTGTATGAGGAAGATATCAATGTTTTAGTCCGGAAATCATGGAATTAGGTTTTGAGTTTCTGGTCCACTTATTTAGGTTAGTGATTTTTTTGTATTTTTCGTTTATCATAGTTAGCAATATGTACACAATGGAGTGGTTTTAGGTCATTTGGAGTTACCATGAATTAGCTAAATATCAGAGAAGTTGGTCTATTCTATAGGTTAATTTGGCTGGGATTTTTGCCTTCTTATTTTATGCAATAATGAGTGGTAAAATGTAATTATTATTTATACATGCATGAGTGTTAATCATGTAATATAATGGGTAGAATGCATTTGATTTTTGGGGATTTGAGCTTAATTAGTTTCTTTTAGAGTGATGAATATAAGATTCATCACTCCTATGAGGAGCTCCTCAACCACCTCCATCGATTTACCGAAGGATAGCCGTGCCACAGGCGCACCTCCACCACAACAAGACTCTGCTACGGAGGAGGTCCCCCTCTCTAAGAGCCCTTCATCTACACCCATTGTGCTTCCTTGACTCACTGCAGCATCGGCTCCATCTTCATCAACCACTCCTCTCTACCTCGCTACGCCGTCGCGTACCCGCTCCGCCATATGCCTTCGCCCACCGCAGAACTCTTCCTGAGAAGCCTCGTGCCTCCTCTGCCATCAACATCCGAGCTAAGCATGAGACCCTCCCCACATGCCACATACGTGCAGGGGGGACTTTTACTAGAAGCACCCCGAAGAAACCCCCTCCTAAGGGATTTTGTACGAGAAGCCCTCTAGATCCGCCAAATTACCAGAAGTTGGTCCCCGCACCGATGGCACGTGCGACACACGAGCCCCTCTAGCAGTTTTGCAGAGACACCCCTCCAGGTATAGGTAATGACCATCCAGTCCCGGCAAAATAGCTTTATTTTATTGGATTATTATAATATTACAAGCATACCCCTATGCTCCTCCTTTATTATGAACCTATTTATTGCATTTGCACTTTATTCAGCAATTATTTCTCTACATAATGGAATTCTTGTAATTTTTCAACAACCTATGGTTAGCTAATAATTATTATTCTTGTGGAAATGTGCTTATTTTTCTCATTCTTTGGTCTGAAATTCGTAGATAATTCATCACAGCTCCAAAAATTATTAAAAATCCAAGGATTGTAGAATAAATTATAGTTAACATCATGCCCAAAAAGAATTGCATTCACATGTTTCTCTATAAAAATTATTTTATGTATTTCAGTAATTGATTTTTAATAGGTATTAAACTCATCACTTTTAGGGTTTAAGATTTTTGTAGGATATTGCATTTGTTGTTATATCTTAGATAATTTTATTTCCTGAAAATACATAGTTTTAATTTTGTTATAATTAATTATTGAAAATCACATAGTTTGCATTCATTAATTCATAAAATATTCATCTTGCACTTAAAATTCCAAAAAACCTACAGTGTGTCCTATTCATCATTATTTACATCTAGGACAAGTTTCATAATTTTATGACAACGTTTGATTAAAAATTGGACCCGCATTTCATTTGCATTCCATAAATTGCATTAAAAAGATCAAAAATATTCCGCCTTGAAAACCAGGCATGAAAGTTGATAGACATAATTCTAAGTTGTTTCTTTGCCTCCTTGACTTCAACCTTGGGACTTTCCCAAGTAAAATAAACAAAAAAATCGCTCGAATTAATTGACCTAAATATTGAAGTGATTGTTTCTTGATTGATTCCAATTAACTGCCTACAACGAAATGACAAATTTGAAACAATAATTCACATCATTTAAAGAGGGTATTTTCGGACTCGTCAGTAGGGAGTTATGCACCCGCCAGTATAGTCTCCTTTTTCCCATGTATATAATATGGATTCTATCCACATTATTCATATCCTTGATAATTAAATCACATTTATTTATCTTGGATCATCATTCTCTTGTATTTAAATAATATGATTCATATTCACATTATTCATTATAATTAAATCACATTTAATTATCTACATCTCAATGCTCAGATAAATATTCAACACTGGAATTGTTCTTGAACTCTTTCAAGAACAATGCTCTTTCTCTACATATACTTGGAGATAAGGACAGTGTAATTGTACATTTCACGTATAGTGACTTGGATATTGAGATCACATCTTAAAATTCAGATCTAGGGGACCTCTCATAGATGATTGATTAAATCAAGATCGTAGATTTTAATCCTCTCATTGCTTCTGAATCTTATTCATGTCAATGTCCAACATTTGGACTAAGATCAGATCACTTCTCTAATAAGAGGAGTCACAAAAATCCAGTCATGTTTCATCATTCCCTTGGAATGGAAGTGTCTTGGTTATACAATCGTTAATGAAAACATTACCCTGAGGTATTCCTAATACATTTACATCTTGTACACTGTTAGACCTAGAATAAACCGGAAGAAATAGATTAATTTACACTGTCATCTTTAGGGTTCTATCATTAAGTTTTTCATTCGATCTTTGGGAGTTGGTATTGATCATATGCTTTCCAAAAGCATATATCATACCTAAAAATTCTTACCATGTTTCCTAATCAAGACAACCATGCTTGGATTTGATTGGTCCCAATACCTCATGAGTGAGCTCATGTCTTCTAGTTCACAAAGTGAATATGTATGTTCCCTTTGAGAGATCATATTACTAATATGCCCTTGTATGCATACCCGTCAGTTGGTGTACATACCTTGATTAGGCCATCAACCTATCGATCTACTAAATATACATAATTAGACATATAGTAATACATCTGTCTTCGGTGAGAGGATGCATGTCTATATCTTTCCAGTATATGACATAGTTCTTGGTTATTACGATCTCGCTAAGTCAACTCTATGACCTAACTTATCTGACACCTCTAAATATATATTCCAATGCATAGGACCTACATCAAGAGGTCAATCAGATATTAGCCAAATGAGAAAGGATATCCATCTCCTACTTAGGTTGGAAATCATCTCTTAAAAATCATTTGACGGTTCTTGATGAGTCCTCAATCTAACTCTTTAGATATTCATCAATGCACTAGATTTTATGATTCAGCAATTGAATCAACAATTGTATGATCATCAAGATGGCAATAGTACATCACCCTAATTGTACTAAGGGTCCTTATAGTGCATTCGTTCATTTAATTTCAGACAGGGAGTGAAAATAAACCAATAGATTTTATTGATATATCAAAACATTACAATAACATTTATTGTAGGAATTAATCTCCTCGGGATCACATTGCACGATCTTCCACTAGACCTAAAAACCATTCATGTACAATACTTAAACCAATATTCACTACATGCTGGTCAAAAACCTTTTGTATGAAAGGTTTGGTAAGTGGATCAACAACATTGTCGGCAGAGTCCACCTTGGTGATGATAATGTCACCATGCTTTTGAATCTTCCGAATGGTGTGGTAATATCTGGGTTCCTTTTCCTAAGCTATGTCTCCCGTGTTATCACAGAGTAGCGGGATGGGAGTATCAGAGAAACTCTGCCAAGCTCCAAGATGATCTTGCGCAACCACACAACCTCCTTTGTAGCATCTGATGCAGCAATGTATTCAGCTTATGTTGTTGAATTGGTCGTAGTGTCTTGCTTCTTTCTTCTCTAGCTCACAACATCACCATTCAACAAGAATACATGACTTGATGTCAACTTTCGATCATCGATATCAGACTCGAAGTCAGAATCTGTGTAGCCGGAGATTAGTATCTCCATAGACTAAGATGCAATCTTGTGTCTGTCTTAGATACTTGAAAATGTTACTCATTGTATTCCAGTGTTGTTCTCTATAGCAGGATTGGTAATGTCTTACCACTCCTACTGCATGGCAGATATTTGGCCTTGTTCACATCACGATGTACATTAAGTTTCCTACAATAGATGCATAGGGGCATCCGGTCATGGCTTTTTTCCCTCAACACTTTGAGGAGCCATCCCTTTAGACATGTGGATACCATGTCTTGAGGGAAGGAAAACTTTCTTGGACTTCTCCATATAGAACCGCTCCATGATTTTCTTAATGTACCCATGTTGGGACAATCCCAAGATCCTCTTTTCTCTATTTCTGAACATCTTCAGACCCAAGATGTGAGAGACCTCTCCAAGATCTTACATCTCGATGGTATGTGATAGCCAAATCTTAATACTAGTCATCATTTCTGTATCATTACCAATGATAAGGATGTCATCTACATAAAGAATGATGGAGACAATGGTGCTTCTACTAGCTCCTTGTACACACATGTTTCATCAGGATTCTTCACAAAATCATAACTCCTTGTGGTTTTGTCAAATCTGACGTTCTAACTATGAGAAGCTTGTTTGAGCCCATGGATGGACTTTTTCAGCTTGCATACTTTGCCTTCTCGGTTATGAAGCCCTAAGGCTAGATATCCTCTTCTAGGTATCCATTGAGGAAAGCAGTTTTGACATCCATCTTCTAGATATCATGGTCAAGATATGCAACTATAGTTAGCAATATCCTGTTGGACTTAAGCATAGCCATAGGAAAGAATGTCTCATTATAATCAATGCCTTCTCTTTGTATGTAGCCCTTGGCTACGGGCCGTTATTTGGAAGTCTTTACTTTCCCATCAGGTCCCCTCTTTCTCTTGAAGATCCATTTACACCCAATGGATTTTACCCATCTTGGTGGATCCTCTGTGGTCCATACACCACTTTTGTACATGGATTCTATTTCAAACTTCATTGCTAGCATCCATTTATCCATGTCATGATTCATGAGTGCTTTAGAAAATAAAGCTGGATCATTGTCAGTTTCACCTGATAGATGAAATCCATACCTTTCAGGTGTTGCAACCACCCTTGAATTCATTCGAAGAGGTACGGGTGTTTTATCTTCATTTACTTCCTTAGTTTCTGATTTAGGAAACTCAGTATCCTCAGAGGTCACTATGATTTCCTTTATTTCATTGTTATCTTGACTCTTAGGAAATACATCCTTTATGTACATCTGTAGAGACGAATACCTTTTGAGTCTCAAGGTCATAAAATTGGTATCCAATACCATCCTTAACATACCCAATGAAGTAGCACTGATGAGTGTGAGATTCTAGCGTACTTGCATCCACGTTCTTCGCATGGACTAAGCAACCCCAAACCCTCGTGTTTAACCCTAGGTTTGGTTCCATGTCAAAGCTCATGTGGAGTTTTAGGTACAAACTTACTAAGAATCTTATTCAAGATAGATGTTATAGTCTCTACTGCATATACCCAGAAAGTAAGTGGTAAATGTGCTTTATTCATCATTGAATGGACCATGTCCATGATGGTCCTGTTGCATCTTTTAGCAACACCATTAAGTTGGGGAGTTACATGACAAGTGAGATTGGAGACAATTACTCTTTCAAAGGCATTCATAGAATCCATTTAATCTTCCTATCGATTTAGTTCTCAACCAAATCCATGAGCTCTTTGAACTTTTCAAAGGATTTGGATTTATGACGTAATAGGAAGATAAAACCGCATAACGAATGGTCATTAATAAACTTCAAATAATATGGATATACATTTCGGATCGCGGTATTGAAGGGACAACATACATCAGTATGTATTATGTTAAGAATACCTTCTTATCTTGTAACCTTGTTACGGAAAGGCATCCTGTCATTTTACCATGAACATAATGTTCACAGGTAAGCAAAGATTGAACCTATAGAAAATCTATGGGTACATCCTTAATCAATATATTGATCCTATCAATAGATAAATAACCAAGCTTTTGATGCCAAATCAAATTTGAATGATTTCCATCCTCCCTGGTTCTTTTAGGGGTTTTATTAGTGGTAGTAACATTCATGACATTTTCATCAATGCACAATTCATAAAGTCCACCAAAAGTCAGAACACCATCTGTAATATATTTGTTATAATGACTTATGAGTATGGATGTTGATATTAAGTTCCTTCTGACATCTCAAACATAAAGACATTTTTTAAGTAATAGGAGTCTTCCACTAGATCATGATAGTTTGTAGGTCCCGACGACATTTGCTACAATAGTTGCATCAGATCTCGTCTGGATAACTACCTCTCCTTCATCAAGAATCTTAGTTTTCTAAAAAAGATGCAACAAATTGCATACATGAATAGAAGTACCAGGATGAATGACTCGATTAACTTCTTATCATATGAGAAAATTGGTTTCAATGATGAAATTGGAATTCATATATGTTGGGGCTTTACCTTTGTCAGAATGGTGAGTTACGCTTCCAGTGCCTTGGCTTATTACAACGATGACACACATCGTTCTTCTTTGATGTCACTAGTGCAGAAGCAGTAGTAGATGAGACAACACTTTGACTCTTTATCTTTGTCTTATGGGTCAGGCCCTTCGGAGATTCTTGCTTTTGACTTCACTTCCCTTTGACATGTGTAACCATTGTACTACTAGTGGGATTATCTTTCTCATTACATCTTGTGTAGACTTTAATGAATCTAGTAACTCATTGTTATACAAGTTCAATTTGTTCATGTGGAATGATACCACAAAGTTATTGATAGACTTGGGTAGAGACAGTAGAATAAGGTAAGACAACATATCTGTCCTGAGAGTTTCCAGTTCAGACAAGTACCCAAACATTTTGAGTATATGTTCTCTAACTAAAGTCCCTTCCTGCATTTTGATGTGAATAATATCTTTCATAACATTATAACGCTGAGTGCGGTTGACATCACCGAACATCTCCTTGAGATTCAACATTATATCTTGGCATATCTCCATCTCCACATGTTGCTTCTAAAGCACATTGGAGAGAGATCCCAGAATATAACATCGAACCATTGTATGATCTTCATCATATTTTTCATTGAACTTTAATTCTTCTGGTGTCTTAGGGTTTGTATACTTGTTCTTGGATAGCACGTAAGAAATGTGGTCTGCAAAGAGAACAATATCCAAATTACGGATCCAATCCAAATAATTTGGTCTGGTCAATTGATTGACCTCTAGAAGCCTACTGAGTGAGTTCATAGACTTCATTGTCTAAAATTAGGAATGCTCTATATTAGAACATATAGATAATCATATATTCAATTTAACTCTTTGATTAAGGACTTTTAATCAAATTAGTCTTGCCTTTTCAACTCTCAAAGTTCATTCCCTTAATAACTTTCAAAGCAAGAGATATACTTACCTTTATATCTTTAGCAAGAACTGGGATCTCCTTTTCTACCTTTGTTATATCCCAATAATATGAGAACTTGTAACTCAGATAAAAAGAAGCAAGAATACATTCCGCCTTGTAAGTCCAACATGCATTTCTCAATTTGATCTTTAACAATTGGGCCCACAATCCCTAAGGCAATGTTGACCTGCTGTTAATTGAACCAACCATCAACAGGATTAGAACTAGCCATATGCAATCTAATATTACCCTAATAATATGAGGACTCGATATTGAGATCACTACGTATACGACCTTACTCTTTTGAGAAGTAAAGAGACCCATCCATATGCATTTGTATGTAGGAGTTGTCACTTTGGACATGTGTATCCTACATACAATCTACTATGATGAAACTCTTCGCCTTGATGCGAGACCATGGATGTCACTTATGTGATCCTCCATATCATGTTCAAATTTTAATTAATTATTGTGAATCATATTCACTAATTAATACCTCCTAAGGAAATACTACTCCATTCATAATAGAGTGTTTCTAATTGTATATAATCATTTAATCTTATTAAATCAATTATCAATTCAATTTAATCAACCAAGAGACAATCTTGATTGTTACTTGAAAGGATGGTATAATCTCAAAAATATGTATTATCTAAATTTTAATAATTAGAAAAATACATCATGATCTCTTAAAGCATTATCCTTTCCTTCCATGCTATCATGGAAGTACACACAACATATGGGACAGATCACTCATGGAGCAACTTGCCACCATAATGAACCCCGACTAGACACCATATCCGCCTCAGGTCAGGATAATGTGATTTGATCATTTTGTATTTGAGATGACATTTGATCTTTCACCTGAAGTTATATGATATAATATTTATCAAAATCATTTCTATTAATATTATAAGGATCATTGATAAACAAATCCCCAATCATGTTCAAGTAACAATGTTCTGCATGTAGAGATTGTCCTACAACTATTGTGGATAAGTATGGTTTTCATGAAACATTCTTTCAATGGCCTATGATGATTAATCAATTATTTTCATGACTATTAGGCATCATATATCTTGGGCAAATGGAGTTAAAATCACGCGAAGTGATGATTTGATTCTCTAATTAATCCAAGTATTTATTTCATATTTAATGACGGTAAAACAGTAAGTAAAAATAATTTTCTTATAGATTCGTGATTTCATGCAAAACATCTTTCATGAAGGGAACTCTTCGAATCATTTAATGCACTTTGGTACCAGTTTATGTTACTATTTGGGACATATTTATACATTATAAATATATTTTATTAACAAAAAAAGTACGTCCAAACAATGCTTAAATAATAGGTTTTTAATTAAGTGAAAAATAGATTTGAACCTTGCTTACAATGCAAAAATAATTATTCTCGTGCATCCGAAACTTGAACCTCTTGAGGAATATACAAGACCTCGACCTAGATCTGATACCACTTGAGGAATATGGATAGATCCTTTGGTGTATCACAGAAGTGTGAAGAACACATCGTATGCGATCGAGCGATTTGTTGCACTAGTAGCTCGGTGCGAAAAAATTTAAAAATTTAAATGATGAAGAACACTTCATAGATCATTTCATTTAACCACAACTAATATGTAGGTACCTCTTGAAGTGTGGTTGCCATCAAGTCTCTAAAGTAAGAGACCTCCTGTCTTAAATCTGATCCGATGAAGGAAACTCTTGTGAGCACGCTCATGAGATGTGTACTCCTCGCAATCCATGTTGATGATCCAAACGGTGAATCTCCTAATCTCGTCACACGAGGTCTGATGTCTTCTTCACAAATGAGGCGAACCGAAGGAGACGGAGATCCCCGAGCGATCGAAGCAACGATACGACGGCGTGGCGAGGATGGTGATTCTATCTAGAGTACAAAGTAGACGTCCACTAGAAGAGAGAGATGTGGTGTGTAGTATGAGAATGATAGAGATCATTCAATTTTTATGTGTAAAATAAGAGCTAAGGTTGTCTCTTGTTTATAGTATTTTGGGAGTCCATGGATTCCAATTCATGTGAAACACAAAATCAATTGATTTGTATTTCTATTTGATGGCCATAATTTTGTTGTAGAAATACAACAACAATTAATTTATATTAAATTAAATACATTTAATAATCGCTAACTTAATTTGGACTAAATCAATTAGGATAGAAGGATTAGGAAGGAGGCCATCCACCTTCCTAGGGGGGGGACAATCACCCTTGAGAATAAACCAAAGGGTGGTCATCCACCATCCATTAAATGGATGGTGTTGGCCTTATAATCCTCCATATATATTTGCAACACGTTTTGTTGTAAGTTAATTCACAAACATAATTCCAAATTAATTTTTTCAATACTGCAATCATGCCATTAAATAATTATGAATATATTCACAACCCAAAATAAAATGTAAGTTGTACACATCAACAATTAATTTGAAGATACTATTTATAATAATCTCTCTCTAATATATTATAAATCATATTTATAATATATAATATGAATAATACTATTTACATTATTCATATCCTTGATAATTAAATCGCATTTAATTATCTTGGATCATCATTCTTATGTGTTTAAATAATATGAATCCTATTCACATTATCTATGATAATTAAATCATATTTAATTGTCAATATCTCAATACTCAAATATATAATTCAAGAATGGAATTATTCTTGAAATCTTTTAAGATAATATGCTTTCTCTGTGAATACTTGAAGTTAAGGACATGGCGATTGTATGTTCCACGTATAGTGACTTGGATATTGAGATCACATCTCAAAATTTAGATCTCAAGTATTTCTCATAGATGCTTGATTAAATCAAGACCATATATTCATATGTCATTCATCTAGAACATGTCGATTACAACAAATCTAAGACCGTTAATACCTACTCCAGATGAAGGGCATAGGAGTCTCTATTTCTGATGAAATTTGAATGACATATTCGAGGAATATAGTTATGAAAATCTATGGTAATATTTTAAAACAATTGACGAAAAAAAGACATGAAGTAGGTAAGGTTACCTACTTCATGAAGTATGCTCTCTTTCCTCTTTAGAATTTGTTATTTATATAATTGAATAATTTTACATCAGCAACCACATCAAAGTTTTGACAATGAATAAAGATATGCCAAGCTTATATTGTGTTTCTTCTGTCTGTTATCCAAAATATTGAATGTTATAAGAAGATAATATCTTTTTGAGATTTCTTCTTTTTGTGAGATCCAAATGTCCCTGATCATTATTATCATAAACAAGTGGAATTTGGATTCATTGTATAGGTAATCTCCCGTGTTCATAGAATATCTAACAAAGAAGGTTGTTTGAGATGATAAATCAGGTATTCTAGGTGTTACTAAGAGATGCATTAATTTATCTTTGGTTATTCATCATTACCAAGCAATACTCATTGTTACAAGCTTTAACATTGATGCTTTTAACAGGTCCTGCACTTCATAACCATAAAAAATACCATGGTATAAACAACCTCCTCCATTGGACATTCGTTATACGACTGTGATACTTACAATGATCATGATGTCTTCACTCATATCAGGGAATTCAAATCCTTAGAAATGTTGATGTGGAAAATCTACAACGTGTATTATATTTTATGTATCATTCTTTTCTCATCAATTCAAAATGGATCTTGAGTTTTCCAATCCTTTCATCTTAAGAATTTTTCATTTTATCTTAAAAATTAAGTGATAAGCACATTTTAGTCATTTATTATTTATGTGAATTATGTCATTTTGTAGTAACATGTAATGACGCTTTCAGTATAACTTGATATTTTTACACCATGACCCCTATAAACTTACTTCGTTTTACACCACAAGTCTTGAGTTAATCTTGAATTAATATTATCGTAGGGGAATCCACGATCATGATTCCCCCGCCCCCTCAATTTTTCTTTATCGTCCTCTCCCTATTTCTTCTTCATCTTCTTAGGTGATGCTCTGTCATACATGAAGCCCTGCAACCCAATGACCCATCCTTTTCTAATGTCACACCCTCTAAGCCAATAGCTACCCACACTTATGTTAGGTCATGCATAAGCGTGCATGCTTTGATGATAACGAGTTTGTATATTTAACTTGTATCTAGGTCAAAACAAGGTTGCTTAAAGATTTATAAGATGCTCAATTGAAAGAGGCAAAAGCTAAGAAGAAGAATAAGAAAAGTGATGGAGTTCAAGACTAAGGAACTCAAGTTCAAAACAAATTAGCAACTTTCTTTTAATGAGTATTCTCCTTGTAATTTTCTTTATATTGTTGTCAAGAACCTTAAGCAAGCATTGCATCAAGCATAACTCTTTAATATATGATCTACATCCTTTTCATTTGACTAATTTCTATACCAGTCGACTAATCATACTTCATGATGACTACTTGATTATTCATGTAGACTAATCCACTTTTCATTAGCATGGTTCTGGACTCTAGTTTTCAATTGATTAATACTTTTCATTAGTTGATTGATTTTTCAACAACAATAAAAAATGGAATTTGGGACCTAGAAGTTTATGAAAAAATACTTTCACTCAATAAATTCTATTGTTTAGTCGACTAATTTATTTTTTTGCAGATGAATTTTATTTTATTTTTGTTTGACCAGTTTAGACTACTTTGCATTAATACATCTTATTCATTAAATCTCGTCACCCAACTCACTTGAGTCACTTGTAACATCTACTTATCCCTTATTATCCTATAAATATAATGGTAAACTACCTTAACACATACACCAAGTGTTCATGAACACATGCACTCATATTCTTAGTCCGAAACACTTATAAAGTAACATATGGGAGGATCATGCATACATGGAAACTCGGTGTCTTGTCTATTATTTCTCAATTGGACCAACTTCAGAATATGGGATGTGATATGGAGGAAGTTTAATTACATTAAGGAGAAATAAATAGGATACTCTGAAAGCAGAAACATGTAAGATGTGTTAGAATTGTAAAACTACAAATGTTTTATATAGTGCTCTTCAAAATCTGATTTCAAATGAGAATCATATTTTAAGATCGTTTATGAGATTTGAATATTCTTAGGGACAATCAACTGCGTTAAAACTAAAGTTAAAGAGTCTCATTTTAGAATGTTAACATTTAATTAGGAGACTTACAAGATGCATGGAGGAATGTGTCAATTATATGAATGTACGATTCACTTCAACTGTGAAAGCAACTAATAAAGTTGGGAATGGTTTGTTGTGAGTTCATGCATGAGTAGAGGAATTGTTAATACATGAGCATGCATATTTTAATGATATTAAAACTTGTGCACTTAGGTTTTAGTTAGGTTAAGAGCAAGAAAGTTACTTGACATGGAATAAGCTCAAGTATGAGAGCTCAAGCTCAAGTGAAGAAAAGGCTAAGAGGATTAAAGGAGTTCAAAAATAAGGAAAGAAGCTAAGAGGCTCAAAGGAGTTCAAAGCTAAGGAACTTTAGTTCAAACCACCAAAATGGTCTCAATCTCAAGAAGAAGATGAATTGTTTTCTTTTATTGGGTCTTTCTTTCTATAATTGTCTAGTATTGTAAAAGACCTTAAAAATCATGGATATTGCACTTCAACCCTTTGACTTTCAGGTCAAAGAGTCAAGCTGATCGATCAACCATTTTAATATGATCAATCAGACCTGAATAATCAACCTTGATTTCCTGATCAATCATTATTTGAATTATAGTCGCTATATTTCTGATCGATCAATTTGAATCATTTATCGACCATTGTTTGATTGTGATCAATCACCTAAATCCTCATGATCAATCATTTAATTCTGATCGATTACCTTTGTATCTTGATCGATCATTCTATTCCATTTTGATAGATATATGAAGTTGATTTCATTCCCCATTTATTTCTAATGGCCACATTTCTTGGAGCCTCATAAATAGGACCCGTATCTCATTCTACAACGCATAACGAAAATCAACACGTTATCATCTCTTTGCTTTCCACATTATACTCTTAGAAGAAGACTCAAGGTCTATTTATTATGTGTTCTTCATTCTGACGGTTATGATTCTATGTGTTCAATTCTTACAAGCACACTCCTAGCTCTAAAAGATCTTTCTAGTTTTACCTCATATTCTATATTGCTTTTTTACTTTGATATTGAGGTTACTTACATAGTTTAATCTGTATACAGTTGAATTAACCATGTAATCAACTCATGTTGTAATACAATTGGGTTGATCGTTTAAGAAACTCGGTGTAGTAGTAAGACTCGTATGGGTCAAGCTGAATGCATGAGTCGGGAGACTCTGTACAGAGGATTTCAACGTTAAATACATGTGCACTTGTGGTTTTATTGTTTATCTATGATTGAAAGGGCTATGTAATGTTGTGCTAGTTTTAGCATATTGTGATTGCAACGATCATGGTCATATATCCGATCTACCTACACCCATCAGTAGGTGTCCTTGCATGATATAGGAAAATAATATTTGATATTAGAGCATCATCAATGCCAAAGAAGTAACACTTTGAAGTGTATGGAAACTACCCATGAAGATACATCTAAGGTAAAAGAATCTCACTTCAAAATATTTACCATGGAGTATGAAAACATTCAAGATGCATAAATGAGAGACTGTCAAGGACATGAATGTCAAAGTCACTACCATAGTGAATCAATTGACGAATCTTGGAAGAATCTTTCTACCTGAAGAACTTCCCACTAAAATATCATCTCTATCAAATGATTGGGAACACAAGGTTACTGTCACTGAAAAGTTCACAAACTTCAGCATGACCTCATTACAATATCTCATACGTAACCTTCTTTCCCATGAACCGAAAAAGGAGTACAAGAAGAAAGGAGATGAAAAGTCATGGAAGAGTCTTGTCCTAGAAACAAAGAAGGAATTAGCCGAGGATTCTTATAGCGATGACGATATCACACTCATGACTCGATAGTTCAAGAATTTTCTCGAGAAGAAAACAAAGAGAGAAAAAGAAATAAAATTCTTTCAATGCGACAAAGTAGTTAACACAAAGAAGGATTACCCACAGCCACAGAAGAACTTTAGATGAGAAATGAAGTTGGAGAATAAATGTTACAAGAAATCTGTGTAAGCTTCATAGGATGACGAGTCAAGAAGTAATGAAGAATAAAGAACATTATTGGGATTCATTGAGATAGTCAAATTCAACTACTAACTCGGAAAATGAGGTAAATAATTTTTTACTGAATGTTATAATACCCCTCAGAATATATTTAGACAAGTCATGAAGCTAGAAAAGGTTAACAAAAGTTACGAGAAAATAAATCTATTTACTTAATGACTTGGATGTTTCGAGAAAAGAAAATAAGCTACTAAAATAATAAGCAGTTTTAAAGAAAAATTACCTGTTTAGAAAAAGAAATTGCTATGCTTCAAAAGAACTTTATTTTTGTACCTTCTTCTATAAAAATAAAAGAAAAAGTATAAAATCATACTTCTAAATCTGATTATCCAGAAAGGAAAATGGATCTGGAAAAAAAATTTGTATTCTAAACCTAAAGGATCCGAAAAGGAAAGGGTACCAAAATAAAAATTTTCAGGGATCGAAGGCCAAAAAAATGGAGCAGGCCATGTCAACATCAAAAGTATACCTTTCCAAGGTCAAACAACTTTCAGAATCATGGTTGGATACTACTGCCATTGAGAAGGTTTCAAGACTAGAGAAGCAAGTCGTCAATGATCTTAGGTGACTTCTTATCTTTTTACTAAGTTGATCATGAACATTATGGATTGGTGATGAGCTCTCAACTCCTATCTTTAAGGAGGAAACTTTAAGCAAAGATTAAGAGGTAGCTCTAGTTTAGAGGATGCTCGGATTAATAAGAATGTTTTCAAACAAAAATGGGGGAGATTTTTTAGTCATTTCTTTATCCAACGATTAGTATTAATCAGCTTTTGGTATCAGTTTAGATATTTTCTATCATGTCAAAATGAGGGAGAAAAAGTTTTTTTTACAAAAATATTCGCTCACACACATTACTTTTGCAAACATGTCAAATATTTCATCATCATCATCAAAAAAATGAGGAGATTGCGAGTTCAGGCATGGATGGGGATGTTGTTAATACATGAGCATGCATATTTTAATAATAACAAAACTTTGTGCACTTAGATTGTAGCTATATCAAGAGCAAGAAAGCTACTGGACTAGGAACAAGCTCAAGCCTGAGGAGCTCAAGCTTAAGTGCAAAAGAAACTAAGAAGCTCAACGGAGTCAAAGCTAAGGAACCCAAGCTCCATATCAAGAAAGGGTCTCAAGCTAAAGAAGATTGAGTCTTTTCTTTTTACTGATTCTTGCATTTGTAATTGTTTTAGATTGTAAAAAGATTTCAAGAATCACGCATATTGCATTTCAATATTTTGACTTCAACTTTCAATTCAAAAGGGTCTAACTAATTGATCAACCATCTTAACCTAATCAATCACACATAATTGATCAGCCTTACTTCCTGATCGATCATTATTTGAATTATAACGGTTATGTTTCTGATAGATCAATTTTGATCCTTGATCGATCATCATTTGATTCTAATCAATCACTTAAATCCTCGTGATTTATCATTTGATCCTGATCGATCACATTTGTATCATGATTGATCAGTTTCATTTCAGGAAGATTTTTTAAGCAGATTTCATTCCTATTATGTTTCCAATGGTCAGCTTGAAATCCTATAAATATTACCCCATACCTCATTCCACAACACACAATAAATTGAGAGGAAGATTTAAGGGTTATTTTCTGTTTTGCTCCTCATTCCAATAGCTCCAGTTCTCTGCGTTCAATTCTCGCGAGCACACTCCTTGCTTTATAAGATCATTCTATTTTACCTCCATATTCTTTATTGCTTATTTACTTTGATATTGATGTTATTAGTATTGTTTAATCTATATATAGTTGAGTCAACCACGTAATCAATTCAGGTTATAATACAATTAGATTTCTCATTTAATTAACTCGATGTAGTGGTAATACTCGTTTGGGTCAAGTTGAAGCTCAAGTCAGTAGACTTTGATCATGATTTTTACCCAAGAAGATTTCCACGTTGAATACATGCGCACTTGTGGTATGATTGTTTATGTGTAATTGAAAGTTCTACGTAACGATGTGCTAGTTTTAGAATATTGTGATTGTAGCGATCCAAGTCGTACCATTCGATCCACCCGAACCCATCAGTAAGTGTCCTTACAGGATATAGTAAAATAACATTGTCCTACTTAGAGGATCAAGGAGTAAATAATTATTTCACTCTCACCAGAGTGAAAAGTGGTAGGGAAAGAAGAGTCAACCAACTTTAGCACTACATCATTGGAAGATCTCATATGTAACCTTATTACTTAACACGAAGAAAAGAAGCCAAAGAAGAATCCAGTCTTCATCATGAATTAAAAGCATGAGTTTTCAATCAATATAGAGATGATAAAATTGCCCTCACCTCTCAAAGTTTAAATCTTTTTCTCAAAAGTCAATAGAGAGAGGTACTATATGCTTTAGATGCAATGAAGTAGGGTATGTAAAGTAGGGTTACCCATAAATAAAGATGAACTTTAAATTTGATAAGAATCTTAAGAAGAAAGTAATGCAAGCAATGGGATGATTCAAGAAGTAGTAAAGAATTTGAAAGCATACGCATGGAACTAGTTGATCTAGTGGAGTGTTACTCATTTGATTCCAATGACGAGGTAAGTAATCTTTCTTATAATGAAATTTATAATGTCTCCCAATACTCATTTTAGAAAATTGTGAAGTGTAAAGAGAAATAGTTATTTTAGGATTTTGATAAATTACTTAAATTTTTGAAGAAATAAATCAAATTATTTAAGAATGATCTTAGTAGTTTTAAAGTTAAATACAATAGTTTTAAAAAATGAAATCAACGAGCTTAAGAAGAAAATAACTTTTTTCCTAATGTCAAAAAAAGGGAAACTAAAATATTGATAATCATGCTTCTAATTCGAATTCTTATAAGTAAACAAAAAGTGCATGGGTTTGGGTATTGAAAGGTAAATTTAAATATAAAAATCAATGATCCAAAAATCAAAGGACACTAAAAGAGAAATCTTCAGGTACCCAAGATCAAGGAAGAAATAGAAACATATGGAGGAGGCCAAACCAATATATGCTTTCAAGATGGAACTCACCAAGATCAAATGCTTATTAAATGCAACATCAAGGATGGATGCCGTCACCATGGAGAGGATATCATGTTTGGAAAGCTCCACCTCAAAGAATACTAAGTGATTTTTTAATTTTTTTTATAACGTGCATATTATGCATCATTAGTAATGAGCCATCAATTCTCATCTTTAGGGAGATCCTTTAGTCAAAACCTGGGAGGAGGATCTAACTTAGAAGGAAGATCAAATTAAAATAAATGATTTTTAGAAAATATTTTTCAAAAGAATAAAAGCTTGGCATTTTTCTCTCATTTGATGTCTTTTTAACCCTTTCTGTTAATGCCAAAAAGGTGTAAATATGTTTCAAAATTTAATTTCAAGATATTTTATGTACCATACAAATTGTTTTATCATCATAAAAAAAGAGAGAACTTTTATGTCATGCATCAACATGCATATTTTGATAATAGCAAATTTGTGCATATAGTTTGTCCTTAGATAAAAGTAAGGTTGCATAAGGACCTAGAAGATGCTCAAGATAAGAAGAAGAAGAAGTGATGGAATTTAAGGATAAGGAGCTCAAGCTCTTGTTCAAGGTCAAAGGATCTCCAGTTAAATACAATTCGAAGACTTTCTTAATTGAGTCACGTACTTGAAATTTTTTAATGTTGTAAAGAACCTCAAGAAATCATTCTATTGTGCATTCAGTCAACTGATTTCTTGCACTTTAGTCAAATAATCACACTTCTAATTGACTATATTGGACACGTGAGTCCACGATGACATATTATGCAATAAAAGTTATTGCAATTTGCTCCTTAATCTGAAATGAAGAACAACTAATTTGCATAATAGATGTCTTAGTATAATTAGGATTATGTATCATGACCAAGAAGAGCAAGGGGTGTCTCTCCTTTTATAATATTTTGGGATTCATGGATCTCAATCCATGGGACAACACAAATCCAATGGCTTACATTGATTTGTGTTTCTTTTAATGGCCAAGATTTTGTTGGTAAAAAACCAACAACAATTAATTTAATTTAGGTTACATATATATTGATAAATCAATATGATTTATTCTCAAATTAAATCAATCAAGCATGGAGATTTATGGAATGAAGATTGCCTCCTTCCATAGTATGGGATTTGGTGGCAATCTCATGTAATCTCATGAGATCTCATGAGATTACATTATTCCATGGAAATCTCCATGGTTTACAACAACACTTGTTGTAAATTATTCTACAAAAATAATTCATAATTTTTTTGTGAATATCGCAATCTTGCCATTGGAAAATTGTGAATTACATTCACAACCCAAAATAAAATGTGAATTACATTTTCATTTAATTATCCGATGTGAATCTAATTCACATCAATATTTAATTGAAAAATCTAAATTACAAATAGCTCTCTCTTATCTATTATAAATAACATCTATAATATATATGACTGATATAGATATTCTTATCCACATTATTCATATCCATGATAATTAAATCATATTTAATCATCTTGTATCTCTATTCTCTTGTTCTTAAATAATATGAATCACATTCACATTATTAATGTCTTTGATAATTAAATCACATTTAATTATCTTAGATAACTCTCATTATAATATGAATCAAATTCATATTACTCATGGTAATTAAATCACATTTAATTATCAGTTTTCTCAATGCATGAATACACATATCAACAACGAAATTATCCATGAACTCTTTCAAGGATAATGTGCTTTCTCCGTGAATACTTGGAGATAAGGACAGGGCGATTGTATTGTTCCACATATAGAGACTTGGATATTGAGATCATATCTCAAATCCAGATCTCGGGCCTCCTATAGATGCTTTATTAAATCAAGACCGCAAATCTAATCTTCTCATTGCATCTGAATCACATTCAGATCAATGTTCAATATTTGGACCTCGATCAGATTAATCTCTATTGAGAGGAGTCGCTAAAATCCAGATCCGTTTCATCACTCCCTAGGAATGGAAGCGTCATGGTTATACAATCGTTTATGATCACATCATCCTCAGGTATTCCCAATACCTGTACATCCTGCATACTAGAAGACTCAGAATAAAACTGAAGTATTAGATCAACTTTGCATTGTCTACTTCAGGGTTTTATCAGTAGGTTTCTCATTCGATCATTGGGAGTTGGTATCGATCATATACTTTCCAAAAGCATATATCATACCTAGGTCTTAATCATATACTTTCCAACAGTATATATCAAACATACAAATTCAGTCAAGCTTCTAAAGAGAGACGAGCGTGCATGGAATTTGATTCTTCCCAATATCTCATGAGTGAGCTCATGTCTTCCGGTTCTGTAACTGAACATGTATGATCCCTTTGAGAGATCGTATTACTCATATGCCCTTACATGCACACCAGCGCGTCGGTGTATAGACCTTGATTATGTCATCAACCTATTGGTCTGCCAAATGTACATATTCAGACATATAGTAACACATCTGTCTCTGGTCAGAGGATGTGTGCCTATATCGTGACAGCATATTATATAGGACTTTGGTTATCTCGATCTCGTTAAGTCAACTCTTTGACCTAACTAGTATGACACCTCCGAATCTCTATTCCTATTTAGAGGGCCTACATCAAGAGGTCGGTCAGATATCAGCCTAACTGAGAGACTATTGTCATCTCCTACTCAGGTTGGAGATCATCTCTTAACAATCATTTGACGGTGCTTGATGAGTCCTCAATCTAACTCATTAGATATTCATCCAAGCACCGGCCTCTATGATTCAGTAGTTGAATCAACAGCTGTATGATTGTTAAGATGGCCATGGTACATAACCCTAATTGTACTAAGGGACCTATTATGCAAATTATTTATTTTTCATTTCAGATCAGGGAATGATATTTGCAAAACATTTATTGCATAATGGCTCATCGTGGGCCCATATGTCCAACAATCTTCCACTAGCCCAAAGAGCCATTAATGGGCTAATCATTTAAACCCACACTCATGTGACAATCATAGGCTATTTAGAAAATAGCTAGGTAAGCTGATCAGTCACTCTGTTCCCGATACTATGCTAAGTCCTTGTACGACACTTGCATATCCCCAGTAACAGTGCTCGCATCCAATGTGAATGTTGCATCTTATGCAACCAATACTCAATCTTGTTAAAGCTATTATAGTGTCCTTGACACTATAGCTTAAACATTGTTATAACCAGTATTTTCATAATCCTTATCAGAATACCTTTATTCCTGGAGATCTCTATCTCCAAAGGTATCCAAAGTTAAGACCTTGTAGATCACTATCTATATAGTCTTAATTCATCTTTGAAGATATTGCTATTTCTGCAATCAAGTTTTTTATCTCCACGGTGGGATTAGAAACACTTTACTACTCCCACTGCATAGCAGATATCTGGCTTTTGTACACATCTAGCATACACTGAGCTTCTCATAACTTATGTACAAGTGCAAGCAGTTCTAGCATTCACTTCCTCAACTCTTTGAGGCTTTATCCCTTTAGATATGTCAGTACCAAATCTTAAGGGATGGAATCCTTTCTTTGAATTTTCCAGAAGATGGAACATATCCAAGGTGTATTACTAATGTGATGGTCCCAATACACTCTTCTCTTTGCTTCTGAACAACTTCAGAACTAAGATCTAAGAGGTATCCTTGAAATCATATTTCAAGATATGGAATAGCCAGTCTATAAAACACTTATTATCATCTTTTTATCATTTTCAAATGATTAGGATATTATCTACATTTTTATTATCATCCTTATATCATTTTAAAATGATTAGGATATTATCTACATTTAGCATGATGAACACAATGGCACTCCCACTAAGCTTCACATGGTTCATCAAGATTCAATCTAAAATCATAACATTTATAATTTCATCAAATCTTATGTTCCAGCTGCAAGAAGCTTATTTGAGTCCATAGATGGATTTATTTAGCTTGCATACCTTGCTTTCCTCAACCATGAAGCCCTGGGGCTACTTGATGTGAATATTCTCAAAGAGGTATTCATAGAGGAATGCAACCTTGACTTACATCTTGAAGATGTCTAAGTCAAGTTATGTAGCTATAGTTAGCAATATTCTGATGGCTATAAGCATGCTTACTGAAGAGTAAGTCTCATCGAAAGCGATGTCTTCTCTTCGGTGTGTAGCTCATGGCTACGAGTCGTGCTTTGAAGGTCTCTACCTTATTACCAGGTTCCCTCTTTCTCTTGAAGATCCATTTACACCTTTACGGGTCTTACCCATATAGGTGGATCCTCGAGGGTTCATATACAACACTTGTATATGAAGTCTACTTTAGACTTTATTGCTAACATCCATCTTTCCATGTCATGATTCTCATGAGCTTCATCACATGAAGTCCGATCATTGTCAGACTTAACTGACACATGGAATACATCCTCAAACTCATTTGAAGAGGTATTAGTGTTTCATCTTTAATTGTCCTTTTAGTTTCCGATTTCAGGAGCCTCATTATCATCTCAAGATTAAATGAGTTCCTTTACTTCATTTTCATCTTGATTCTTAAGAGTGTCATCCTTTAAGAATCATATTCTTAGAAATGAGATCTTTTAAGAATCTCAATGTCATAAAGTAGGTATCAAATACCGTCATTTATTTTCCTAATGAAGTAGCACTCTCTAGTTATAGATTCCAGCTTGCATGCATGGAACCATATTAAGGATATATATTTTTGTCTCTACTAAATATATACCTAGAAAATAAGAGGTAATTATGTTAAAACTTACCATTGATAAGATCATGTCACACATGATCCAATTGTATCTCCTTATAACTCCATTGAGTTAAGGTGTGTTAGGAGGATTGAGATAGAAATGATATTCATATCTCCATAAAGTATTCTTTGAATTTATCTAATAGGTACTTGCTACCTAGATTAGATTAAATTCATTTTATCTTCCTTCAAACCTTGGTTCTAAACCAAAATAATGAAAACTTTTAACATTTCAAAGGTTTCTTAGGTGAAGAGAAGAAATCTCATATTATACATAATCATCAATAGATATCACATATCCATATTTTACTATCATATCGATGATCCGCATACATCAATATGTATGAGATACTGAATACCTTGACATCTTACACCTTTCCCAAGGAAGGGTGTATTGGACATATTTTACTTATGAATACAATATTCATAAGTATGTAAGTTTTGAAATTTTAGACATTCTAAAGTTTCATTCTTACTTTTCTATTGATCAAATCAATAGGCAAACGTTCAAAGCTTGATGCTAGATCATTTTCAAATGATCTTTATCTTATTATTGATCTTTAAAGGTTCAATTTCATTATTAGAAATGTTAATGAACCATTCATTAATTTTCTAATTCAGTAGAGTCCTCTGGATGTTAGATTACTTTCTGAAATATATCCATCATAACTCTTTATGATAGGTCCATTCCAGAATTCATGTTTATTTCCAACATTTAGAAATAAACTATGAGTGTATTCATATATCCAGGTCATAGAGACATTCTCTAAGACTAAGGCTCTCCCACTGAAATTGAGAAGTCTATCAATCAAACAGAGCTTGTTGCAATAATTGCATCAATATCCATGTGGATGACTACAAACCTTAAGATCAAATTTCTAGTCTTCTAAAACATTTTCAACCCATTGTAGGTGTTGTTAGAAGATTGAAATACAATTATTAGACATTATCTTATTCAAATAGCAAGTCAATATCAATGATTTATGTAGATTATTCTGATGCTCTATCTGAGTCCTTCTCTAAGAATTCTAGATAGACTTGATAGTCATACTATCAACACACCAACTTATTACAGTATAGGCATTCATCCAACTCTTAGGATGTCATATGGAAGTCATAGAAGTACGGTCAACTCTTTGACTATGATTCTCATCTTTGGTATGACCCATGCTTCCACTGCGCTCCTTATATCTATAAACAACTATTGCTTAAGACTAAGGATCTCTTATGTTAAATTTAAAAGAATTCAATGTAAGAGTATTTCAACATTTATACATGCTTCATTAAATTCATACAATATGAATATTATGAAGCTTCATGAATTACTAGAGTATAGACAGTAGAATGATGGCACTCATCATGTCTACATCCATCTAAACTCTTAAAAAACATTTGGTTCAGGTAGGTATGAAAACATTTTGAATACATCATCTCTTATAGAGCTACCAATCTGCATGATGCAGAGAACCATGTCATTCATGATTAAATGTCGAGAGCACATATGTATGCCAGAACATCTTCTTAAGTTTTATAAGGATTATTGACAATTGCAATCATCATCGACATGTCACTTCCAAAGTACATCCGATGAGAGATCAAGACTATAGAGACATACAAACCCTAGGGTTGTAGTCCTATTATCTATTTAATTGTCATTTCTCATTATTATGAGGAGACTTGCACATTGCAACCACATACATTATGTGTCCAACTGCAAGTACAATATATGGATCATGGTTCAATCCATGATATCATACTGGTTATTATTGAGTATTGTATTGAGTGGGTTTCATGAAGGATTATTTGAAATAAGAAATCTGCATAAGTGTATATAATTATATATATATATATACATTTTACTTTGATTTAGGAGTTTTTATATCAAAGTTGTCTTGCCTTGTCAACAATGAAAGTTCGTTCCCTTAATCACTTTCAATGTAAGAGATATACTTACCATTATATCTCAGCAAGATTTGGGATCTCCTTCCTTATCTTTGTCACATCCCAATAATATGAGAATTTGTGACTCCGATAAAAAGAAGAGGGAACACATTCCGCCTTGCATGTCCAACTTGCATTTCCCAATTCGATCTTTAACACCCAGTCCCACCACCCCTAAGGCGATGTTGACCCGTCATTAATTGAACCAACCGTCAACAAGAATAGAACTCGCTATATGCAATCCAATATTGCCCCAATAATTTAGATCTGATAATGGGGTCACTACGTATACGGCCTTACTCTTTCGATAAGCAAAGAGCCCGATCCAGATGCACTTGCATACAGGAGCTGTCACTTCGGACAGGCGTCTCCTACATACAATCCCTAGCGACAGAACCCTTCATCTTGGCGGGAGACCATGGATGTCACTTATGTGATCCTCCATATCATATTTAAATTCTAATTGAACATTATGAATCACATTCATTTTGATCAATTCTTCCAAGGGAAAAAACAACTTTATTCATATTAGATTGTTTTAATTTTAATTGGATTCCTATTAATCTAATCATATTAAATTAATGATACAATTAATATCCAACAAACAATCTTCATTGTTACTTGAATTATGGTATTATCTCAAATACATATTATTCAAATTTTAATAATTAGAAATACATCATGATTTCTTAAGCATTATACTAACCCTACTCGTTGTCATGGCCAGTACCGACGGGAGTGGCACAGACCGCACACGGTGCAACCTGCTACCCCAACGCTCCCCAACTAGACACCATATCCACCTCGGGAAAGGATTATGCAAAATAGATCACTTTGTACTAGAGATGATCATAGTTTCTTCAACCGAAATTATACCATATAATAATCAAAATAATTTTGACTAACATTATAATGAGATTTTCTAAACAAATCCCAAATCCGATTCAAGCAACATGTTTGTTGGAATGTAGATCATGTAACCAATTAGTGATCTAGATCACATCTAATTAATTATTGATTAAGGAAATGTCATTTAAGGAAATAATTATCATTAAATATTTCACAAATATTTATATGCAATTATTCCATGAAAGTAAATGATTTAATTTCACTAATTGATTATATGACAATCACAAGGTTCTTGATTAGGAAAGTATTTCCAGCATAGACCCTCACTTACTAAAAATATCATATCCCAATCAATTTAAATACAAATTATGCAAAATAAGTTTCTAAACTTGCCAGTTTGATTTACAACAGAACGTAAGTGATTTGCATGCATTTCAAGGCATTTCAAATCCGCAATTAACATCTTAATTACGTCATGATCGGCAGTCCCCGAAACAGTGGATACATGTTCACTAAAATGATCATATCTCGAGCATACAGAATCCAAATTACGTAAAATAAGATCCTACGGTTTCCTTATTAAATTGGGAACAAAATACAATTATTATTTTCATTTTTAAACAATTTAAACAGTGTCGAAAATAATCTCAAAACAGAGATGCGAAAATGAAATGCAAGAAAACTTTCGCAAACCCTAATGAACCCAAGTCGTCCTCGGTTCATGGATCGCATCCAAAACCTTCGATCTAAGGATCTGATACCACTTAAAGGATATGATGAGATCCTTAAGTCCATCACGGAAGCGTGAGGATCACATAGTATGTGATCGGGAGCGACTAGTCGCACTAGTTGCTCGATGCAGCGGAAATTAAAATTTTTCATGTGACGAAACCACATGCTCCAAGAACACTTCTCGGATCGTTTCGTCTAAACCACAAACAAGTAGTAGGATTACCTCTTAAAGTGTGGTTGTGATCGAGTCTCTAAACGAAGAGACCTCATGTCTCAAGTCTGATCCGACGGAGGAGATGCTTGCGAGCGCGTGGATGAGACGCGTGCTTCTCGCAATCCATGTTGATAATCCCAGCCACGGATCTCATGATCTCGACAAACGAGATACGGCGTCTTCTTCATGAGCAATGCACGCTAAAGTAGATGAAGATCCAATAGCAAATCATCGGGCAGCATAACGACGACACTGCGGCGATGGAGAATCTCCCTAGGGTATCCACGGTGGACGACCACATGAGAGAGGGCGTGTAGAGAGAAAGAGAGAAAGATACTTATGTTCTCATTGTGTTTTTGTAACCAAGAAGAGCAAGGGTAATATTTTGGGATTCATGGATCTCAATCCATGGGACAACACAAATCCAATGGCTTACATTGATTTGTGTTTCTTTTAATGGCCAAGATTTTGTTGGTAAAAAACCAACAAAATTAATTTAATTTAGATTAAATATATATATTGATAAATCAATATGATTTATTCTCAAATTAAATCAATCAAACGTGGAGATTTATGGAATGAAGATTGCCTCCTTCCATAATATGGGATTTGGTGGCAATCTCATGTAATCTCATGAGATCTCATGAGATTACATTATTCCATGGAAATCTCCAAGATTTACAATAACACTTGTTGTAAATTATTCTACAAAAATAATTCATAATTATTTTGTGAATATTGCAATCTTGCCATTGGAAAATTTTGAATCACATTCATAACCCAAAATAAAATGTGAATTACATTTTCAATTAATTATACAATGTGAATCCAATTCACATCAACATTTAATTGACAAATGTAAATTACAAATAGCTCTCTCTTATATATTATAAATCAAATTTATAATATATATGACTAATATGGATATTGCTATCCACATAATTCATATCCATGATAATTAAATCACATTTAATCATCTTGTATCTCTATTCTCTTGTTCTCTAATAATATGAATCGCATTCACATTATTAATGTCTTTGATAATTAAATTACATTTAATTATCTTAGATAACTCTCCTTATAATATGAATCAAATTCATATTACTCATGGTAATTAAATCACATTTAATTAACAATTTTCTCAATGCTCGAATACACATATCAACAATGAAATTATCCATGAACTCTTTCAAGGATGATGCGCTTTCTCCGTGAATACTTGGAGATAAGGACAGGGCGATTGTATTGTTCCACGTATAGTGACTTGGATATTGAGATCATATCTCGAATCCAGATCTCGGGGCTCCCACATAGATGCTTGATTTAATCAAGATCGCAAATCTAATCTTCTCATTGCATCTGAATCACATTCAAATCAATGTCCAATATTTGGACCAAGATCAGATTAATATCTATTGAGAGGAGTCACTAAAATCAGACCCGTTTCATCACTCCCTAGGAATGGAAGCGTCATGGTTATACAATCGTTTATGATGACATCACCCTCAGGTATTCCCAATACCTGTACATCCTGCATACTGGAAGACTCAGAATAAAAGTGAATTATTAGATCAACTTTGCACTATCTACTTCAGTAAGTTTATCATTCGATCATTGGGAGTTGGTATCGATCATATACTTTCCAAAAGCATATATCATACGTAGGTCTTGATCATATACTTTCCAAAAGTATATATCAAACCTACAAATTCAGTCAAGCCTCTAAAGCGAGACGAGCGTGCATGAAATTTGATTCTTCCCAATATCTCATGAGTGAGCTCATGTCTTCTGGTTCAGTAACTGAACCTGTATGATCCCTTTGAGAGATCGTATTACTCATGTGCCCTTACATGCACACCAGCGTGCCGGTGTGTAGACCTTGATTTGGTCATCAACCTATTGGTCTGCCAATGTACATACTCAGACATATAGTAACACATCTGTCTCTAGTCAGAGGATGTGTGTGCCTATATCATGACAGCATATGATATAGGACTTTGGTTATCTCGATCTCGTTAAGTCAACTCTTTGACCTAACTATTTTGACACCTTTGAATCTCTATTCCTATGAAGAGGACCTGCATCAAGAGGTGGGTCAGATTTCAGCCTAATTGAGAGAGGATTTCCATCTCCTACTCAGGCTGGAGATCATCTCTTAACAATCATTTGACAGTGCTTGATGAGTCCTCAATCTAACTCATTAGATATTCATTCAAGCACCAGCCTCTATGATTCAGTAGTTGAATCAACAACTGTATGATTATTAAGATGGCCATGGTACATAACCCTATTTGTACTAAGGGACCTATTATGAAAATTATTTATTCTTCATTTCAGATCAAGGAATGATATTTGCAACAACATTTATTGCATAATGGCTCGTCGTGGGCTCGCATGTCCAACAAGACACTATATGTCTATCAGTCCTTGTTTTCTTATTGCCCGACCTTTTAGGCATCAATTTACTTCTCACAAATCTTTTAAGGTCGGTAAAGTGTTCAATGGCCATTATTAAGGGAAGCTCAAAAATCAACTTTCTATCCAATGCTTCCCTACGTGCAGGATCCATTTTTTGTAGATCTTTTTCATTTTCAATTTTTATGTTATTTTCTTATTTTTCCAATTTTTTTGTCTTTTATAGGTGATGGAAGACTAGGAGAATGTACAAACTCTGATTCGGAGGGAAAGTGGTTAGTAGAAAAGGGAGGTAGAAAGGACTCCAGCTATACAGGATGTGTGGTCAATCTAGTGTCTTTCAGGTTTTCAACATTCAATCCTCGAAATCCATGATCCACATTCCTACCTGGACTCTTGATCGGTCTACAAATGCCATCCTCCAATAATTTCTCATGACACCTTATGAGAGAAGTCTGCACAATTGGAGGATACTGCTGAGAACTTGGGCTCTTATACTCAACACACCTTGACTCAGGCGTGTAATGCTGGGTTGAGTATGGCACATCTGTATGGCAGATGTTGGTCGGAGCCTCATAAGGTGGAGTCAGTAGACAGGGGTTCTGTAGATTAGTCTTATGATTCCAATCCCTTGTATGTGTCGTCTCTCCGAATGGGTGATATGAATGTTGGTCAATATGGACTTGATCACTCATGTCAATCAAGTCATGAAAATCATGTAATGTAGGCCTCTACATTTGATTTGTTTGGTCAACCTTGTTGTACCAAAATATTAAGTCGGGATGTGTATAGGACAATTGTTGTTCGGTCCCAACTTGAGGTGAGAATGATGTCCGCGAGGACAACTGATTCTGCCAATCATTTATCTCACCAGTCGCTTTCTCTTCAATTTGTTCCTTTATTCCAGCAAGCGGACGATAATATGGTGAGTCAATCCAGGGTGGATATGGGTCAGGGGTGTAAGAATGTGGGGTATGTGAGAATTATGAAGAAGTGGGGAAGTCAATCGGAGTTCTGACTTCGCGGTCGAAGTGTAGGTATGAGGAGGAATAGGAGGGTGGAGAGGATCAGAATAAGGTTGAGGAAGAGTGACATGGATATGGTGACCAATATTCTGACATATTGGAAGGGAAATGGGAAAATGAGGAGGATCGAGGGAGAAAGCGTGCAAGTGCACAGAATAACACATAAAACAAACAAACACAACAGCAAACCCTGAGTTCACCACCTACTTAACACAATAATGGTCGCGAGTGTCCGACAGTTTATCTTTTCAATTTTAATTAGATGATAATTCAAGATATAAGTCCAATTATGCAAGGCTTAAAAGTAGGTTTTGCGCATTATCCTAGGGATGTGTCCTCACCTCTCAATAATCTCAATAGCCAAGCATACAATGAGGGTTTTGCTCTCCCAAAATAAGTGTTAATTTTAGTCAGTTATTTTGTCAACTTTGATTAGCAGTCCTGATTTTAAGTTAGGTTATCACTTGATTAGTCCACTAAACAAAGCACGTCTAACGATCAGTCCTGATTTCCTTTTAACCTAAGTTCAAAAACCAAGGGGGAGGGAGTCGAGAAAAACTGATGCAAATAGTGAAATTAATTATGCTTTCCCAGTTCAGAAGAATTATAGTGATCCTCACACTCTACACGCGGGATGCAAGGTAGAATTGAAATTTTATGCTATATGAATGCAAACGAGAAAACTGTTCCTAGACAAGCAGTTCTATTAGCAAGTGATGAACAAGTTAAATTTGACTAATAGCCATGCGATCTAAGTGCGTCTCGTTAAATGTGATGTGTGGTCCTAAAAATTACGAGCATAAGCGATAAAGATATTCTAATAAAAATATGCTCTAAGAGCCACGAGTGCAAGTCCTATTCTATGTCTAGCAACCACGCGACCACAAGAGGGTCAAAAATTCAGTCCTGATACAAGCACGAGCTCTCAAACAAGAGCCGTTGAAAAGGGTGAATTACCTAAATTATTACAACATAATAATTTCAAAAAAATTACAAAAATTCTCTCGAAAATAAATAAATTTTCTTGCTCTTTAGCAGTCGGCGCGTGTCACGTCCGTCGACCTCCGATGCAATCCAAATCCACTGGGCCCTCGAAAAAATAAGATTTATATTAGAGAGATCAACAAAATATGTACAAAAATGTGAAGAGAAATAATTAAGAGAAAAATGGATTAATTACAAGTGGCTCGGGGTCAGACTACCTGAGTAAGTGAAAATCTAAATTCAATTTTTTAAATTAATCCCTAAGTCATTTGCCTCCCCGACAATGGCACCATCTGATCAAGTCATTGAACACGATATATAATTTGCACATGTTGTAGTATGTGTACTTAACGAATCAATCAGAACTGAGAGAAGATCTCCGTGAAGAGTGTCTCGACTTTAATTTATATCCGAGGCAAGTCCAAAATCGAACACAGAGAGGCAAAGGAACAACATCGGGTTAATTCAAAAATTAAGATTTAGATTTTCAATGCAGTTTTTTTTTAATTTTTTCATGCAAAATATATGCAAAAATGCAAGATGCAAGTGAACTAAGACATTAAGAAAGCACACAACTAGGCCAAATTAATTTTAATGCAAAATCAGTCTAATTTAGCTTAATTGTATTTTTCCTACAATCCTAATCCAAATATGAGTACAAAACATATTTTTTGGAATTTTATGGGTTAAAATGTAACAATTAAAAAGCACACCTTTTATGGGTTTTTTAGTAATTTTTCACACAAACAGAATACAAAAATCATGAGAATTTTACTAGAATGAAAACATGACGCAAGGATACTACATTAATATTTTTGAAATGTTTTGACAAAAAAATTTTTTTATGAATTTTGAATGAAAACAGAGTGGTAGTGAGTAATTAATTCTTAATAAATCCATGTTATCAAATTAGCCAAAGTGGTAATTATGAAAACAGAGTGGTAGTGAGTAATTTTCTATGAATTTTTAGAGCAACCGTGAGTGCAATATGTATTTAAGAGCACAGAATGGGTAGAATATGCAGAAATTCACTTGAACAAATTTAATTAATTTATTCAGAGGGTAGATAATTAGTTTCCCAACATCATGCTATTTTTCATTGAATAAAAGATGCAAAATTTAAGTCCAAATTAAAATACGAACATAGTATTGTCTTTGCAAATTCAGAAAACAATATTTACAATAAAATACATAAAGGGACAGATTTGTATTTACATAAACATAACAAGAAATATTGCAATTTTTACAATAAAAAATAAATTCAACCTTATTCCTCACAAGCGTTGGGGCACGATGGGAAGGGGAGCGACGCATGCTGGAGGGACTTGTGGGCGGGTGGAGCGCGACGTGGGCCTGCGCGGAGGGGTCGCGGCCATGCGAGGGAGCCGTAGAGGCGAAGGGCGGCGACGGTTGGTGGTGTAGGAGGGGGGTTCCGCGACGGGGGAGCGCGCGATGGAGGCGCAGATGAGGCCTAGCGATGTGCAGTTGGAGGATGAGGCGCAAGCGACCGAGGCGGAGGGGTGGCGCCTTCTGCGGGGTGGAGTTGGGCCGCTCCGGTGGCCGGGCGGGAAGGAGCACCGCCATCCATTGGCGGAGGAATGGAAGGGAGGGGTGGCGGGCGGATGCCTGCTGCTCCTCCATTTTTTCCTTTTGTTTAAATTTTTTCTGCTATGATAATTTTTTTATTTTGTTTAAATTTTTTAACAGTAAATAAATATGAATATATATACAAAAAGGGAAAAATGGTAGAGGGGAATGATGAAGAAGATGAAAATTGTAGTGATGATGCCGATATGATGGAGATGGTGAATGGTGGGAAAGATGATGAAATTGATAGAGTTATGAGAAAATAAGGAAATAAAATTTTAGATAAAATAAAACATCAAGAGAAATGAGAGGAAATACTGACCTGATGTTCCTTGGAATTACGGAGCAGCTATGCTGGACTCCTGTAATAGCCTCGATCCGAGAAGCTACGTGAGCTCGATGGGAAACTCGTGACGCGGAGTGGAGCTCCGCAGATGTCGCCTGAAGGAAGTCGTCGCTTGAGGAAGACGCTTCGCCGCTGTCACCAACAAAACACTCCAAGCCCTCTCCTTTTTCTATTAGAATGGTGGATAGGAAAAAATGAGGATGTGTAAATGAATATAAAGAGAAGAGAAAGGGAGGTTAGAATGGTGGTGGAGTTGAATGGAAAGTTGCATTATTGGTGGAGTTGAATGGGAGGTTGGATGACGAATATGAAGTGGTATGGAGGTTGTTAAAAAATGGTGGAGTTCAATGGAAGTTGGTGGTAGAAGGGAAGTTATTTTAGATAATAGGAAATAAAAAATAATAAATAAATAAAGTAGGCTACTAAAATACAATAAAAATAAAGATAAGAAAAAGAGTGGAGAATTTACAAAAGAAGACAAACAACATGTACATTTTTTTGTTTGCTTTTCTAATTTATATTTTTTTGTCTTTTTAATAAAAGATATGTACAACAGAAAAATACAATAAAATACTAGAATCAAAATACACCACAACGATGATTTTTTGAATTTTTTATAATTAAAAAAGATAAAATAAAAAATATAGAAAGAATGAGTATATAGATAATATACAATGTACATCTAGATCCCTAAACCCAACTTTTGCAATTGAGCTTCGATTTTAATGAAACCACTTCTATTGGATAGATAATTTTCTAACTTGAACTTAAAAAGTGAGTTTGGTGAATTTGGAGTTCATATTGAACGGGAATTTTGCCGGAAAGTTGGACTTTATGGCTTTTTCTCTTTGGGATCTAAGAGCATTTATTTGAGCTGAAATTTGTTTTGTATTTTTTGTATTTTTATGTACATTTCTATGAACAAGTTAAAGAATGATTACCCAGAAATGAGTTGAAATGAAATTATTAAAAATACAAGAAGATTTTGGCTATTTACAAGTGAAAACTCCTTTAATTTTGCGGTTTTTTATAGTTCATTATTTTATACAATCTAATATACAATAATTAGTGTGTTTTATTTACAAGAGTTGATGATTACAATATATACAGAGATAATATGATCAATTATGTGATACAACTTTAATGATTGATTTGTAAACTCCAAATTCACATAATCTATATTCCTTACTTAAAGCAGAGAAAATATCCATAATTGCACACAATATCTGCATAAGTCAACTGATCGTAATTTTTGTAATCAAGAAAAATGTTTTCAAAAATATCGATTACATATTTTATGATTCCTAATCATTTTTTTATTAAGTCGCCTAAATATAATGTAACTAATTATCTACATGAACTAAGCAAATCATATGGAAGAGTATCGGGTATATATAGCATTAAATATAACACATTGATTTGACTCTACAAAATCTCATTTTTTATTGGGAAGAAAAAGGAAGGGAGGATAGTATAAATTGCCCACTCATTATAGCATGAATAAAGCCTATAGCTTTTTGTCAGAAAGAAATGGGAAGGGATGATTTTATAAAATTCCAAAACTTTAATGCTAAAGACAACCCATGTACAAGCCAAGGTAGCCACCCTTTCCCCATGCAATTCCCCACGCAACTCACCATACATGCATGCATTTATTGATTTTTGTTGTACATGCATGTGACTCTTCAATTCATTTTGAAGAGTCGCATGTGGAGTATAAAGCAACCATCTCCCTCACGGATTCCATTCTCATGCACGCACATCACCCCTCTCCATTCTCTTCTCATCTCTCTCGCACTCTAATCTCACGCCTCTCTTCAATATTAGTTTTTTTTCTGCTCTTCCTTCATTTTTGCAGGTGAACAGAACTCCAATCCGATGTCCTTCCAGCCGTGAGCCACCGTAGTAGGGCCTCCGCACCTCCCGTGCGTATAGTCATTGCCCCCGCTCTCCAGGCCACTCCGGTCGCACCTCCTGTACGTGTGGCCACCCTCGTCACACCCTCCAGCGCTGCAGCACTTCTTCTCGCGCCACCTCCCTCGCGCGCCCTCCGCCGCGCTCCTGTGCCCGCTCATCAACAGTCATCGTGCGCACCATCGCGCACTCCGGTGTCCACCTCTCCCGCGCGTGAGTGGCATGCATCCTCGCCTCCGTAGCACCGCTGCGCATCCAGGCCCTTCACCGCATCTCCAGCCCCCAGCCGCGTGCGTTTGACTCACCCCTCGCCTCCGTCCAGGTGCGGACCTCCAGCCGCCTCAACTGCATCCATCGGTGCACTTCCAGGCCCTCCATCACACAACCGTGGGTGCACTCCCAACCAGCCCGACGTTCTTGCCAAAAAAATTGCACTTCACGTGCATGGATTTTTTTATCTCTCTTTAATTAATGCTGCATAAAAACACTTCTCTCTCTATTTTTAATTTAGCCGTACTCTCTCTTCTCTCTTCTTCTCTCTCTTTCTTCATTTATGTCTATTGTCTTATTATGCCAATTGCATCTTGAACCCTGCATTCTTCTTCATTTCAAATATTTTTAGGATATAACTTAGTCTTTACGATAATTAGATTGCACAGATTAGCATCCGTAATTTTTAATTGATCATCTCATGCATTAAAATGTCAAATTAAATTTACAAATTTACCCGGTCCCTCTACTTGCCATATGCATTTTGTATGTCTCCATTATGCTCGTAGTTGCATTTTATTTGTTTAATCTTGATTCTTCGTGGAACAACAATGACATGATAAAATCATCATTTTAAACTGCCAAAAATCTTGTCAACATTTTGGCGCCGTTGCCGGGGACTAGGCAACATTTGCAATTTTTCTTTACTTCCAGCTTGTTTTCAAGTATCTAATCCGTGCATTTTTTTTGTTTTGCAAGTACTTAGGCTTCAAAAAAAGAAAAAAAAATTTGTCTTTTCATGCATTTTGTTTTAGCAACCTTGTAATTTGAAAAAAAAATTCTCTCCCCTCCTTCTCAGAAAAGCTCGCCATCAAGAGGATAAAATATTACGAATTAGCGCCAGAAGTGCAGGCACTGTGAGTTTTTCTTTCTCTTAGGCATATTAGGTTTTTACTTCTCTTGCATTTGTTTGCGCATCAAATTAAACCGAAAAAGATTAAAAAAGAGTTCTCCTTTGCATCATCTCTGTGGTCTTCTCCCTCTGCTCACCTAAAAAGATCACTAAAACGTGCTTTATCACGCTAAAAAGATAAGCTTGAAAGGCCACCGCATTGGCCCGAGCAGAAAGCGGGAAAATTCTGATTGCTTGATTTGATGCACGTGTATGACACAAAAATTACGAGCACATAGAATCCTTGGATAGAGACAAAAATCTCTGGTGTTACGTGGGATTGCAGAGAGAAATCGTAACTCATCGATGCGTTGGGCACAGGTTCTTGTGGGAAGAGCAGATCTAACGATCTGAGTACCGCACCCTGGATCCCCCAGTCGGATTAGGACATCGATTTCTCACAATCTTCCACACCCACCTCATCCTTAAGGACTCTAATTTCTCTGAAAACTTTTGTTGAATCACTAAACTAAAATCGAAAAGATAACCGCTTCCGCGACAATTTTTGTGTGAGTTGGTGAATCAACAAATTGTCTTGTGTATTGTGTTGTGTATGCTAGGTCATAGATCTCTGAGAAATCCATTGCAACAACCATTAGAGTACGACCCACTTTATAGAAGAAAAACCAACCCATCTCCTTCGACTGAGAATTCACCTGACCTTGGAGACATGGGAGAAGAAAGACCAAACTCTATAGATCTCATCTTGCATCAGTTGCAACTGCTGAGAGAAGAAAATGCCACAATCCGCCACACAATAGCACCTCTCATCCGACCACCACATATTAGTACACATTACAACCCATCTGCGGAAGATTTAGTTCATTGGGTCCAAATCCCGCCTGAAGTAGGAGACTTTGAAATAAAGCCCGCATCACTCTCCTTAATCCCAAAATACTATGGAAATGACTCCGAAGATCCCTTCCTCCACATCCAAGATTTCTGATCTGCTTGTGACACCATGAGTATCCCAGGGGTAGAAAAAGAATACATCTGCATGAAAGCCTTCACCCACTCACTCAAAGATAAAGCACTCCAATGGCTTCGGAATTACGGAACCCCTATCACTTCATGGGATGTCTTAAGGGAAGCTTTTATCAAGAAATACCTTCCCATAGGAAAAACCAATGCTCTGAGACAAGCTATTTCATCTTTCACCCAGAAAAACAAAGAACCCATCCATGAAGCCTGGGAGCATTTTAAGGAATTACAAAGGACATGCCCTCATCATGCAATCCCCAAATGGAAATTGGTTCAGATATTTTATGAGGGCATAAATACATCATTTAAGAGAGTGATTGATGGCTCATGCGATGGAAATTACATCAGCCGTGATGAGCATTTTGTTTGGAAATTATTTGAAAATATGGCTGACAATTTGGTGAATAGTTCATCAATTGAACAATACGGTGGAAACACGAGGACAATCAATATCATTGATCATGAGATATCTAGCAATGAGAATCCTGACAAATGGGAAACCCTCTCAAAACAAATGAACCTCATGACTCAAGCCATAGAAAAGTTGGCCATGAATAACCCCACCAACCAGGAAGTTAACCACACCACATTCACCCATAATCAAGACATAAATCCGGAGACTGTGAACTGTATACAGAGAAATCAAGGAGGAGGATATTCAAATAACCACAACACATGGAGAGAGCAACCAAATTCTGGGTGGAATGGACAGAACAATTATCATTTTCAAAAACACACCCAACCCAGACAACCGATAGCACCGCCAGTGACTCAACCCTCCACCACTGCGGTAAATTTCGACGCCTTGGCTCAGGCAATACAACAACTAGCTATAGCTCAACAACAAACCACTGAAGCCCAACAAAAAGCCAACTCTGAGAATGCCCGTCAATTCGCCGAGATCAGATCGTACATTCCAGCCTTGTCACCTCAACCGTTGCTCAATCCCAACACCAACAAGGATAGTTCATCTGGAGTACTTCAAACTCCACCACCTATCGGATCTTTCACCTCACCACCTGGTTTCCAAAACCAGAATCAAGGATTCTTTACATCTTCTAGGACAAGCCAAGGAAACCCACAACAGGCACATAGAAATCAAGTCAATTTCAAAACCCCACCCCGTACAAACCAATCTGCTAATGTTGTCACTTTGAGAAATGAGAAAACCACTTCTGCCTACACCAGACCATTAGCTTCTGAGGATCAAATTGAAATTGAGGAAGAGTTTGATGATGGAGAGAAATCAGCTGAAACAACCATGCTCCCTCCTTCCTCCCCAACAATAACCATCCCTTTCCCGGAGCTCTTCATTGAAGAAAACCGCGATCATCCACCATCGATTCAGAGTTAGAAAAACTATTCTCGGACATCGTCATTGAAATCACGCTCTTGAAAGCCCTCGAACAAGTCTCAGCCTTCTCCTGATTTTTGAAGGACAAATGCACACCAAAACGAACATCCAAAGGAAAAAGTAAAAAGGACAATGAAGATATTGAGAGACATGTGCTCCCTCGAGCAACAACCAATACCATCTCCCAATTCTTACCCACCAAAAAGAAAGACCCAGGAGCTCCTCTAGTTAGATGCACAATTGGCAAATTGACCTTTGATCACACCCTGCTAGATAATGGCGCTTCCATCAATCTTCTCCCGACTGTTATTCTGGAGCAATTTGATCTAGGAAAATTGAAACCTGTCTCAATGATTTTGCAAATGGCTGATCGATCTGTGAAAAGACCAAAAGGAATACTTGAGGATGTGATAGTTGATCTTCAAGGCCATAAATTCCCAGTCGACTTTGTTGTGATGGATATGGATCAAGCAAATATATTGAGTGAGACACCAATCATACTAGGACGACCATTTTTGGCCACTGCTAAAGCTCATTTTGATTATGAGGTTGGAAGAGTTGAATTTAAAATCAATGGCCAAGTCATTCCTGTTGATCTTGTCACCCCTACTCCCACTGAATCCGAGACCGAAGAATGTGGTTGGATAGAACGATGTGTTGTTCTAAATATTCAAAAAGACTTTGCCCCAATCCATCTCACCAAAGATCCTTTAGAGGTTAGTCTGAACACCTCTAGATCCACTTACAAAAACACTTCTCATGAAATTGCCACCTACAATCTGAATCTTGCACTAGAAGCTCCACCATGCCCTTTCACAGGACAAGAAATTGATGAGCTTGATAATGCCTGGGACACATTGGACTCTGAACTCACACTGACCTTAACCATAATCATGCCCATGATGGATCCACCATTTGAGACCATTTTCGTAATAGATTCAGGAAACACTACAACTCTGACACCACCAACAACTATTGTTGAATTGAAGCCACTACCCAAAGATCAGAAGTATTCCTTCCTAGATGATGTACAGACTCTACCAGTCATTATCAATGCCAATCTAAACCATATGCAAGAAAGTCAACTCATGGAAGTTTTGAAAAAGAATTCTCAGGCCATTGGTTGGAAAATAACGGATATAAAAGGAATAAGCCCAACATTCTGTACTCATCACATATATCTGGAAAATGATTGTAAACCCTCTCGAGAAATGCAAAGACGGCTGAATCCCAATCTACGAGAGGTTGTGAAGAATGAGATCTATAAATGGGCAAGTGCTGGTATCATTTACCCTATCTCTGATAGCCCTTGGGTTAGTCCTCTCCAAGTTGTCCCCAAGAAAGCTGGATTAATAATTGTCAAAAATGAACAAGGCGAGGACATACCCACCAGAGTAGCCACATCTTGGAGAGTCTGTGTAGATTATAGGAAACTCAATAAGGCTACCCGAAAAGATCATTTTCCATTGCCTTTCATTGACCAAATCATTGAGAAGCTAGCCAGAAAAGAATTTTTCTGTTTTCTGGATGGATATTTTCGCTATAACCAAGTTGCTATAGCACCAGAAGATCAAGACAAAACCACGTTCACTTGTCCATTTGGAACATATGCCTTCCGCCGCATGCCTTTCGGACTATGTAATGCTCCAGCAACATTTCAAAGATGCATCATGGGAATTTTCACTGATATGATCGACGATTTTATGGAAGTGTTTATGGATGATTTCTCTATTTTTGGAGACTCTTTTGAGGAAACACTAGGATTTTTGATAGAGTCCTCCAGAAATGCATTGAAGTGAACTTGATATTATCTTGGGAGAAATCACATTTTATGGTAAAACATGGGATTGTGTTAGGACATGTTGTGTCAAAGAAAGGAATGGAAGTAGATCCATCAAAAATCGAGACAATCACCCATTTAAGACCACCAGTGAACATAAAAGGTGTTCGGTCCTTCCTAGGTCATGTCGGCTTTTACCGCCGCTTCATCAAAGACTTTTCGAAGATTTCCCGCCCTCTCACAAAATTACTGGAAAAAGATCTAGACTTCACTTTCACTGAGCAAGCATTCGAATCATTCAAAACTCTGAAGAAAATCATCACTGAAGTACCGATACTACAATCCCCTGATTGGAGCTGTGAATTTGAGATCATGTGTGATGCGTCTGATTATGCTGTGAGGGCCGTATTAGGTCAAAGGAAAGATGGGAAACCTTATTCCATTCACTATGCCAGTAAAACTCTGGATGATGCTCAAAAGAACTACACTGTGACTGAGAAAGAACTTTTGGTTGTGGTGTTTTCCTTAGAGAAATTTCGATCTTACATCCTAGGATCCCACATCATCATCTACACAGACCACTCAGCTTTGAAATATCTCTTCAAAAGACCGATGCTAAGCCTAGACTCATTAGGTGGGTATTACTGCTCCAAGAATTTGATTTGGAGATTCGAGATAAAGCCGGAGCAAAGAATGTAGTGGCTGATCATCTTTCACGACTCCCTTCCTCAAACACAGATACAATCCCAATTTCCGATAAATTTCCAGACGAAAGTATCATGTCAGTTTCTCAACTCCCTTGGTATGCAGACATCGTCAATTACATCGTCACCTCCACATTCCCTGATGATTGGCCAAAACATAAGAAAGACAAAACTAAAGCCCAAGCCCGATACTATCACTGGGAAGATCCTTTGCTCTTCAAAGAAGGAACTGATTTGATATGGAGACGATGCATCCCTGAATCTAAAGTCAACGATATCCTAACTCACTGCCACACTTATGGGAGTGGAGGACACCACTCAGGGAAGCGCACAGCCGCTAAAGTCTTATAATGTGGTTTCTACTGGCCCACACTCTTTAAAGATGCCCATCATTTTGCTCAATCTTGTCCTGCCTGTCAGACTAATGGAACAATGACCCGTCGTAACATGATGCCCCTCCAACCCGTGCATATAGTCGAGATCTTTGATACTTGGGGAATAGACTTCATGGGACCTTTCACCACATCACATGGTTACCAACACATTCTTCTCATTGTTGATTACGTCTCTCGTTGGGTAGAAGCCATTCCCACTCGTGTTGTTGATAGCACAACCATTGTCAAGTTCTTGAACGACCTATTCTCTCGATTTGGATTGCCAAAAGTGGTCATTAGTGATGGAGGCACCCACTTTCTGAATGCTTCAGTTAAGAATTTACTCAAAAAAAGAACACTGTGTCTCAACTGCCTATCACCCTTAGACTAATGGAATGGCCGAGCTGTCAAACCGAGAAATCAAGACCATCCTCCAAAAAATTGTTCGCTCTGATCGTAAAGACTGGTCCCAACACTTACCTTCTGCTCTCTGGGCCTACCGCACCGCTTTTCGCACACCCTTAGGTATGAGCCCATTTCAGTTAGTCTATGGAAAGCCGTGTCACCTACCTGTAGAGGTCCACCACAAATCACTCTGGGCAATCAAGAAATGCCATCTGGATTATGATGAGACTGGGAAGAGACGACTATTGGACTTATCTGAACTTGAAGAATTGAGATCACAAGCCTATGATAACAACCTGCTATACAAAGAGAAAATCAAGTTGTGGCATGATGCCGACATTTCGAGGAAAACATTCAAGGAAAATCAAATAGTGTGGCTATTTGATGCAAAACTGAAGTTATTTCCAGGAAAACTGAGATCGAAATGGAAAGGACCATACATTATAACTCAAGTATTCGATAATGGCTCGATAGAAATTTCTGACCCAAACACTAAAGCCACTTTCAGAGTCAATGGTCAAAGACTAAAACCCGTTGTTGAACCATCTGATCCTATGCCTGTTTGCACAACATACCTTCTGCAGGAAAAATGAACCACCACATCGTCTAGCTGAGGCGTTAAATCATGCACTCTCGTGAGCCTCCCCTCACATGTATCTTTCCGTTTTACTACTCGCATGTTTATTTTCACTGCATTGCATTAGATAAGTATGGGGGTACCCCTCTGCATTACATTCCAAAAAAAACCACAAAAACAAAAATACTTTTCACAACCCTTCTGATCCTCTTATTGCAAGTTGTCTTCACCATGAGGACATGGTTTCTGTTAAGTATGGGGGGGTGTCTGCATAGTTTTCAAAACTGCATACTCTTTCAAAAAAACTCTCTTTTGCAAAAATTCCCCTAAAAATATTTCCAAAAGCAAGAAAACCACCAAAAATACATCCTTCCTAGTTTTATCCTATTTTGAGAAATGAGATCTTCACTGCATAAATCATAGACTAAGGTTGAGTTGACCCTAATCCACTAAACTTCATCAGAATTTCAGTAGGCATGAGTTTTTAAACTTTCCTCAGGTCCATTTGGACTTTATTCTCTCAGTTCCACTAACTCTACTGGTGAATGAACTTCTGTATCTAACTAGATCACCTGATCAACTAGTAGCACTCTTAAACTCTTCAGTGGATATTAAGCAACTGCACATTGCACTTAGCTTGATTGAGTTTATTTTACGAGATACAATTACAATCTAGTTGAGGTGAGGAGTTGTCCTCTTGGTTGTGCCAATGCCTGAACCTTATCTATAGTCATTGAAGGAACCTGACTCAGGAGCAACATGATCTCTCTAGTCTAAGTGTGTCAGCAATTAAGCCAGTACCGTGCCTCCAAAGACAATATTAAGTCTATACTACCTTTTGATGCCAAAACCCAAGACAAAAACACCACAAAAAGGTATATCACAATACAAATGCCAAAAACCACCAATCATGCAAAGATACGCAAAGCAAAAGCAAAGAAGACCACCAAATAACCTTCTCCACCAAAAAGCCGTGGTAGCAGCCCAATGATGCTACCTAAATTTTTAAAAGAGACCCAAAGAGGCCCAGGGTTATGCTCTGCAAAAGGAAAAGAATGAGAGCAACGGACCAAAGCGGTCTACGGAAAACCCCGAAATTAAGTCCCATTCTCAAATAAACTATGACCTATTTCTTTCTATGCTGACATACTTGGGTGAAAGGAGATTATGCCTGAATCTAGGTGAGGACTGAGGCTATATGTATAGGGAATCATTCGGTACCTTGATAGATTGTGTTGTTAGCTCATTCTCTTGACTCACGAAAGCTAAAACTATCACTAACACTGTTTGTATCCACTCAAGGTCAAAGAGAATACATGTTTCTTAGGGATGAGCTGACCTGATCGACCTTCTGAAACCATGTTTGATTTTGTTGGAACTGAGAGGCTGTTGAAACTACAAAACTCGAGTCAAGTAGACGATTCAAACAAATCATTAATCCATGGGTCAACTCTACTGAAGTTTGTGTATTTGTGTGGTTAGGGACTGAAAACTCAAAGACTTTGTCGGAGTGTCTGCTGCAAACCCTCACCAGATCTATCTTGGCTATTCTCCTTGTCCTTCATTATTTCTTATCTTATTCTTGCTCGGGACTAGCAAGACTTAAGTATGGGGGTGTGATATTACAATATATATAGAGATAATATGATCAAATTATGTGATATACAACTTTAATGATTGATTTGTAAACTCCAAATTCACATAATCTATATTCCTTACTTACAGCAGAGAAAATATCCATAATTGCACACAATATCTGCATAAGTCAACTGATCGTAATTTTTGTAATCAAGAAAAATGTTTTCAAAAATATCGATTACATATTTTATGATTCGTAATCATTTTTTAATTAAGTCGCCTAAATATAACTTAACTAATTATCTACATAACTAAGCAAATCATATGGAAGAGTATCAGGTATATATAGCATTGAATATAACACATTGATTTGACTCTACAAAATCTCACTTTTTATTGGGAAAAAAAGGAAGGGAGGATAGTATAAATTGCCCACTCATTATAGAATGGATAAAGCCTATAGCTTTTTGTTAGAAAGAAATGGGAAGGGATGATTTTATAAAATTCCAAAACTTTAATGCTAAAGGCAACCCACGTACAAGCCAAGGTAGCCACCCTTTCCCCATGCAATTCCCCATGCAACTCACCATACATGCATGCATTTATTGGTTTTTGTTGTACATGCATGTGACTCTTCAATTCATTTTGAAGAGTCCCATGTAGCGAGTATAAAGGAACCATCTCCCTCACGGATTCCATTCTCATGCACGCACATCACCCCTCTCCATTCTCTTTTCATCTCTCTCGCACTCTAATCTCACGCCTCTCTTCAATATTAGTTTTTTTTCAGCTCTTCCTTCGTTTTTGCAGGTGAACAGAACTCCAATCCGATGTCCTTGAATCCTTCCAGCCGTGAGCCACCGCAATAGGGCCTCCGCACCTCCCGTGCGTATAGTCGTTGCCCTCGCGCTCCAGGCCGCTCCAGGCCGCTCCGGCCACACCTCCCGTGCGTGTGGCCACCCTCGTCACACTCTCCAACGCTGCAGCACTTCTTCTCGTGCCACCTCCCTCGCGTGCCCTCCGCCGCGCTCTTGTGCCCGCTCATCAACAGTCCTCGTGCGCACCATCGCGCACTCCGGTGTCCACCTCTCCAGCGCGTGAGTGGCGTGCATCCTCGCCTCCGTAGCACCACTGCGCATCCAGGCCCTTCACCGCATCTCCACCCCCCAGCCGCGTGCGTTTGACTCGCCCCTCGCCTCCGTCCAGGTGCGGACCTCCAGCCGCCTCAACTGCATCCATCGGTGCACTTCCAGGCCCTCCATCACACAACCGTGGGTGCACTCCCAACCAGCCCGACGTTCTTGCCAAAAAAATTGCACTTCACTTGCATGGATTTTTTTCTCTCTCTCTTTCTCTCTCTTTAATTAATGTTGCATGAAAACACTTTTCTCTCTATTTTAATTTAGTCGTACTCTCTCTTCTCTCTTCTTCTCTCTCTTTCTTCATTTATGTCTATTGTCTTATTATGCCAATTGCATCTTGAACCCTACATTCTTCTTCATTTCAAATATTTTTAGGATATAACTTAGTCTTTACGATAATTAGATTGCACACATTAGCATCCGTAATTTTTAATTGATCATCTCATGCATTAAAATGTCAAATTAAATTTGCAAATTTACCTGGTCCCTGTGGATTGGATCCTCTACTTGCCATATGCATTTTGTATGTCTCCATTATGCTCGTAGTTGCATTTTATTTGTTTGATCTTGATTCTTCGTGGAACAACAACGACATGATAAAATCATCATTTTAAACCGCGAAAAACCTTGTCAACAAGAGTCATTTTGTTAATTTATTGATTTTATATACATTTATTTGACACTTTACTCAGGGATTTTGATAAGATCAAGATATTGAGATGGTGAATGGTAGATTCATCAAGATGCTTATTAAATTTTATTATAACTCTACAATGTATGTGTATTGTTGTAAGTATGGTAAAGTGTCAAACACAGGGAGGAAAACGGCAGAGTGCCAATTATTAATAATTATTTCTTATTAGTTAATAATTACTTTGTATTTTTTCTCATTTTTTCCTTATTTTTATGTGGTTTTTAATTATATTTATTTTTAATTTTAAATGTTTTGCATTTTTTATATTTTAAATTGTATATGATATTATAAGTAATATATAGGATATATATTAAATATGGATACTAATGTTTTTAAATAAAATCTTTTGAACTTTCTATATTTTTCTCTATTATAAGTGATTTTATAGATTTTTGCTAATTTTTATGGATTTTTTACATTGTAGAATGTACAAAACAATACATTAATTAAATATTCGAGTTTGTTTTGAGTTTAATAAATATGAACATGTCAATTTACTCAAAATTATTTTTCATATATACTTTATATAATAAGGAAAAATCAGACATAGAAAATTATGCTATTGGATTTTTTTTGAAATTTTGCTATTTTATATAAGGTTTTTCAGGTTTTATGATTTTTGTTTTTATATTTTGCATTTTTAGTGATTTTTGTATATGTGATAGATACTACTAAAATACATATAATATATTTTTTGGAATTTTTTAAAGTGATTTGGATTTTATTATATTGAACATGGAGAAAATGCATCTTTTTGTATTTTTATTAAATAGGAAAATAAGTTAAGTACAAAATAAAAATTATGCGCGTACGAGCATCAAATCAGATACTTAGATTAAGTTCCTAGAATTTTCTAACAATAAAAATATTTATAATAATAAATATACACAAAAAATAAAATCACATATAGAGGGACATAATAGAAATTTAAATAAACTATTAATGCATCAACATGTCCCAAGAATTTAAGGGCACATATGAAAATTTAATGGGCCTCATGTGTCACTACACATGAGGAGGAAATGCATTTTTGCAATTTTACAGGAATCTGAGGTCTAGCAAGCACCTTACACTGAAATTATTGCACTTAATTTTTACACAAAGCTAAAAAAACAAAAACTACGGGGCTTGAATGAAATTAACCCAAAAAGAGCATGTGAGACATGTATGTTAGTGGAGATGTGTAGTCCATGGACGGCTACGTGTCCTCACTTATGATCGAAGGGCTCCGGCCAGACGTCGCTTCTTTTAATTCCAACAGCCTAGATTGGATATGGGTTGAAGCTCGCATATGATAGTGGAGAAGTAAGGAGGAAGAACAAGGAAGAACTTCTTCCATATCTTTTTTTGGTTCGTTGATCCGTATTCTTCCTTGATGATCGGTCCAGCAACTTCCTAATGTTGTCCTGCACATACGCAGTCACTCCAAAAGATCCATTCCTCACTGATCAAGGCATAGAGGTTGAGTTTGCCTCAGGACATCTGGGAGCTCCAAATGGGGATCAACGTCATCCAGATGGTTGTTCAAGAGATGAAACCTGCATAAAACCACTCAAGGGATCAAGGCCTACCCCATTGAACAGGGAATGAAGTTGTTCGCATGGAAATGGGGGTGAAGTGGCTAGCTTTGGTGAGTGGCAGAGTAGGAGCTTTGATTCATTAATTGAAGGTGAATTTGGATGATCTGGGCGAGGGTAAATAATGAAGAAGATGTGAGGTGTAATTTGGAATGATCAGGTGGGTCGGAATTGGTCAAGGGTACAATGGATAGAGGTGGCTAGAGCCTAGCTCTAATAAACTACGATTGAACAAATTAAAGCTACTATAAAGAAAATTAAACTTAACTAAAATGACAGCTAAACTAAGGAATCGAAATACAACTAAAAACATAAAGAATACAATCGACAAGGGGCTACCTAGAGCAAATGACCCTTCATTAGAGGAGCTCCGGTGAATGGTTAGATCACAACCTCCAGCCATTCTTTCTCCTCGTTGATACCTTATTGAGCCTCTTGCTGTCACCAGGAAGCTCAAGCACGATTTGCATAAAAGTTTAAAGAGGCTTAAAGGGGATCAAACTTGTAAAAATGGTGGAGAAGGATTATTTATAAACTGACGGCAAGCTGACTTTGGTGGAGGATTGTGCATAGGAGGAGAAGGGTTGGTGGAGGCTAAGATATGGTCCTGGAAGAGGAAAGTGGTAGTTGCATGATGGTGAGTGTCTCGAGGGAGATGGGGGCATGGAGGAAGCTGAAAAAAATGGTGAAGAAGGGTTGTGCGTGACTTCTGACAAAGTTAAAAGCTCAGGCAAGGAAAGTTGACCTAAGGTCAACAGTCCTTGAGTCCTGATTGGTCTACGTTGGACTAGATCAGGACAAAATAGGGGTTAAATCCCTTATTAATTCAGTAATAAATGATAAATGATTTTATTAATTAAAACTAAAAATATGAACAATGTTTCTAGTTTTATAAACCATTTATGGTGATTTTTAATTTTTTTACAAGTTAATTTGTGGGATGTTAGTTTTACATGTGTATTCATGCATATATTTTTTTGATATTATGGGTATTTTATTTTTATTTTTTTATTTTTATTATAATATGTACATATGTTATATATTTATAATATTATTAAATATAAATTTATATATTTTTTATTTTATTTTTATGTTTTTTTTACATAAATAATTGTATGTGTATACACTAGAGGTATAATATACCTATATGCTTTTATGTATTATTTGTCTCCAGTGTATTTTCATTGTTTTATTTTATGTTTATATGTTTTAAATAATACTTGTAATGATCTAAAAATATAAGAAGAGTAAAAATATGAAAAATATAATATATGAAAAAATTATAGATACATAGTATAATGGGACCCTAGAAAGCCAGCTTTTGTATCTTAACTCTATTTTTAATGAAATCACCTTCATTAGATAGATAATTTGGATTTTATTAGTTTTCCCCTCTGAGAATTGAAATATCAGTTATACCCCTCCCTTTTTGAGAATATCTATTGTACCCCCAACTTCTTGTCGTTCTATCACTTGTGCCCCTTGGATTAGTTATCATCCATCCCAAATGCAAACGTACGTTAACTTGGGGGACACAAGCGGAATTAAATGTAAAAAATGGGTTGAGAGGTCTTTCTTGACCCGCATATTCCTCTCCCTCCTCCCTCCCCTCCTCCTCTCCAAGCTAACCTCCTCCTCACTCTCCTAATCCTCCTCCCTAGGCTGATCATTTCCTCCCTCCCCTCCTCCTCCCCATGCTGACCTCCAACTCCCTCCCTCTCACCTTGAGCCCCTTCTCCCCTACCCTCCCCCTCCTTCACATGCAACCATCCCCATTTTATCCTCCTCTGATTAGTGGGCTTTGGGAGAAAGTAGAGAGGTGATAGTTTTGTCGCTCCTCCGTTGAGAGATATCAAGAGAGACCAGCATGGTCACTACCGATCATAGCCCCATACCACAAAATGTGATCTACTGGAGGTCACCTCCTCTGTACTAGCTAATGACCTCGGAGCTTCTCTAGGCTTTGATTCCCAAGCAACTTCTCCACCTCGTTTCTAGATTAGTTAGTTTTTCCTTTCTTCTTCTCTCCTCCTCCTGCACTTCTTCTTCTACTTTTTTCCTCCTTGATTTGACATCAAAGTCATCTCATTCCATATTCACTTTAATCTCATTCAGTACTCTATCTTGTTCCATCCTTTTCCACATCAAATCTATCAGAGATCTGAGTTATATATCCCTTAACATTTTGGCTAAGGATTCCATCTTCGAGCCTCAATTGTTTATTTGTAGATCATCAGTACCATCTACATGTCCTTTATTATCTTTGTTTGAAGCAACTATCTCGAGATCATCTAGAGACAGATTTTCGTCGAGAACCACTTGCGAGATCAGTAGTCCATAAAGTATCGAGCATCAATGATTAGGTCGTCTTTATTCTGAAATCATTCGTGAATCGAGGAGCTTTGGATGACCTAAACGTCATCACATGGGGGTCATTCACATGAGCAGAATATTTGTACTAGATGCATATTTTCCACCTTCATTGAGTGGCAGGAGATGTATCGCCTAGAGCCTAATAAATTGAGGAAGAATAATAGTGTAGTTCCATATTCCTTTATAGCTTCTCGATCATATCCTCTATAGCAAAGCTACATCGTCCGGTCCCGTCATAATCAGAATCGTTCCATCACTTCAGATATAGAATAGAAATGCATTACATGTGGATTAATTCGAGCCGATGAGGAGGGCATATTTTTCCAGATACGCCGCTCTTAACTACACTATGGCTTGCTTAAACCATGGTTAAGCTCAACTTATTGATAGTCAAAGCAATAGAGGGGTACAAGTGATAGAATGATAAGAAGTCAGGGGTACAACTGATATTCCCAAAAAGGGAGGGGCATAACTGATATTGCAATATTTTCGCGGGGCACAATTGATAAAAACCTTAGATAATTTCATTTTAAATACAATAGAGGTGAGTTTGGTGAATTTTGAATTTATATGGAGAAGATATTGATCTGTGAAGTTCACTCTGTGGTTTTTTTCATTTGGGTGTCTGAGTTGCACTATGCATTATTTTTATTGGCAATTATTTTTATAATTTTCTATGTATTTTATGTACAAGGTGTTGAAGATTTTATTATTTGGAGTGTGTAAAATATAGAATAAAATAGAGTAAAATTGGATGTTTTCATAGCATTAAATTAATGTTTTTTGTGCATTGTACTGACCCTTGTCTCTCTGAACTTTATTCCTTGTCGATCAAGTCAATACTAACTTGTTCTTGTGGTTCAGGATCATTCAGTATCTTAATACATCATTTATTTTCCTTTTATTTTGGTATTCTTTTATTTTGGGTTTAAATACATGTAATAATGTATTGATTACATATGAATAACGAATGTTAATTTGTACAAGTTATTAATATTTTCAAGTGTTTTATAGGGATTTAAATACAAAATGAAAGAATGAAGGTAGATGAATGGTTATTCATCACTGCCTATACTTACATTTGTTAGTCTCTAGAAAACACTTATCAGAAGAATAAGTAATGCAAAAGAGAAAATAAAGAAAGTTAGAATGATAATGATTTTTAAACTTGTCTTCATAAATTAAAAGTGTAGATCTCATTTAGGACCTTTACATTGTTAGTTTGTTCGAAACCTTATGGGGAACAGGATCTAAAACTTAACAAGCCAAAACAAGATAACCCTAATTCCCCAATCTAGCTACTCTTTCATCTAGGATCGAGGTATTCCCTCCTAAGTTCAAGTGCAACCGACTCAAGATGAGGGGTGGAGAGAAGAATGGATTGTGACCGGTGTAGTCATGTATCATATGCAGCTTGGCCAGCGTAGCCAAGTCTCCTGTTGCAGACAACCTTGAGATATTTGACTTTGAAGCATAATGCCTTGCTTATTTTACATACTCTTACGGGATTTGATTTTACGTTGACTTTTCTCCTCAAATATATTTGGAGTTTTTTTTTTGATGTTTATAGTACTATATACAACAACATTTACATAAGAAAATTTCCTCTTGAACCAGTATACTATCCCTCTTTTGATGCTTTATTACACTCTACATTGTCTTATCTTTAGACATCCTTGCCACAAGACCGGGTTGGGGGAATTGGCCACCTATTTAGGTGACATATGATTCCACATGTGTGGTTCCTAAAGCTAAACAGGCACACCCTCACCACCTCCTCATAATTTTGATAAGTTCAAAGTGTGGTGTCCACCTTCGGTCATTACCAGCAATTGTCATGTATGCGCTTTGAAATACTCTACTTAGGCTAATAAAGATGGCATGTGAACATAGTCTTTTGGATTCAAAGAATTAAGTCTCATTGACCTAAAAAGTCTTATTCCCAGATCCTATAAGATTCTTGTGAAATTAAGTGGATTAAGGTCTAGACAAAGCTCCAATCTTCAAATTTTATTTAGACTTGTTCAATTGCCAAAATCATTCAAAAATTCTTATGCAATGTAGAAAATATTTGGGTGAAAATATTTCTCTAGTTTTAAACTTTTTATAGTATTTTCAAAAAGGTTTACAAATTTTTATGGAGTTTTGAAAACATTTTCAAATTGGTAAGATTTTTGGAATTTTTCAATTTTTATGGAATTTTTGGAAAGGGGTTATTGGATTAGATGTATTCAAAATTTCACGTAAATTTTATACATATTTATAAAGAATTTTATGCATGTTATGTATAGATTTTTAAACAAGTATATTTTGTATAAATATGTACATGTTTTATTTGAAGAATTTTCGTAAGGGTATTATCTACATGGTTTTCAAAATAATTTGGAAACATTTTTGCAAACATTTGTCAATCAATTTGAAAACTTATTTTGAAAATAATTTTACAAACAATTTTTCAAAAATTCAAAAAAAATTTACAAACATTTATAAAGAGATTATTTTTCAAATGATTTGAAAATATTTTATAAAAATTTTCCAAAGGTTTTCAAAATATTTTTTGGGAATTTTTACAACCATTTTCCAAATCATTTTGTAAAATAGTTTCAAATTAATTTCTCAAATAATTTTTCAAAAAAAATAAATGTATTTACAAGAATTTAGTTTTTCAGTTATTTATTGTATACCTTTCCCAATGTAGTATATTAGCTATATTATTAAAAATACGAAAGTACGAGTTATGGCTAATGTATATATTGTGTATATACAACCCCCTATACTTAGCTCGAACTATGTCCTTATAGTTATCAAAGAGAAAAAAGGAAGGCATAACTCGTGCTAAGTATAGAAATGCATATACTACAATGACTTAAAGAATGATAAGTCGATCTTCCCCACTATACTTAGGATCAATTAATCCAAAGTATAGTAGATTGTACCCAAAGCAGGGATGATCGATGGTTAGAATTGACAAATCAGTGACTCAACTTTTGTCTCCCTATACTTAGGGTAAAATATCCCTAAGTACAAAATAGATTATTAACAAGTTAGAAGATAAGCGAGAGAATAATGAAGAACACTCAAATGCATGCATCCATGTTATACTTGGAGTCTGGTTATCCTAAGTATAACATAGATGAATGGGATGAACAAAGTAATCGAAAGAATTGAAAAAGAATGAAAAGTGAAAGGATTAATCACAAATGTTTTGGAGGCATCGTTGGAATCTTCTGATACTGCAGTTGGGAGATCTTCATCCAAAATCACATTAATTGAATTGACAAAGGACAAGAATGTATCAAACTCTAAATATGGCTTCAGCAACTATCTGTTCACTACAATTGGATGTGCGTCAGATGACAATTCTAATATCAGTATACTTTCATTGTCACATACAATTTTCACAATAAAGGGACATGTCCATTGATGAACCACATTTTGCCTCTTTAATATTGTCTAAATGTCGTAGCATGGGAAGCGAAAATGGACTCATGCAGAAACCACACTTTTGAATGTGTGGAATATTTTAAATTGGTAAATGTACCAATGTCAAACATAGGGACACAAGCTATCATGATGATCAATTTAATATTAATGTTTATATTAAGTGATTAATCATGTCACCTAGGTCAACAGACAAACAATGCAAACATGATTCAAAAAATGATGCAAAAATATGATAAATGAAAGCAATGCATTTTAATTCGATTTACATGTAGGTTAAAATGAAGATGGCATGCAACAGAATGCCATGAGGTGAAAATATATGTATATATATATGTATATATATATACTTGAACAAATATGCCCCTACACTTAGAAAGTAATTGAGAAATAAAAATAGATTAATTTCCTTAACAAATGATGCATCAAAATGAATCCAAAAACCATTTAATGGCATTTAATTATCAATCGAATGACATAAATATATTTAGAAATGAGCAAGTAATTTTGGGTGTCAAATCAACAACTCAACACGGTCATGTAGAGCATCAAATTAGCATTAAAATGCAATTGAAATCAATTGAAATGGAGTTCATTTGTTCAATATATTAATTCTAATGTCGAAGGGCATAAATGAAAGAAAAACATGGGAAAAGTAGATAAAATACTACAGATAGGCCCTTGGATGGTATTTTTTTAATTTTAGGGCTTCCCTATAATTTTTCCACTTGTTAGGATCTTTTTGTATTTTTTTAAAGTCGGTGTGTTCCATGTGCAATTTACCCATGCGCGACACGTGAGGAACACATGCATATACCTATATGCAATATTGGAGAAGTTAGCGGGCATGGATGCAAATTTTCCATGCCTTTACGTACAGGGCATGTGGGTGGAGGCTTGGATGGCGGGTTAGGACCGATGAAGGTGGCTCGAGCCACATGGCGATTCGAGGTGCTTCGGGAGAGTCTTAGTCCCACCGAGTCTCTACGCTCTGAAGTGACGACATGGCGGCTCCACAACCGTAGGATGGATGCCATAGGGGAACCATATAATGAGACTTGTAGCTTCTTCTACCTCCCCATCGTGTCTTGGCGGTGCGGTTGGAGTTTCGGTGAGACACTAAGATATATGCCTTGCTCCTATGTGCATGTTGAAGACCCAGGAAGGTTCCTGAAATCATGGAGAAGAAGACCCGAGGGAGGAGGGAGCACAGAGCTTCCTCGAAGACATTGTTGACATCTGCTCACCAGAGGTGAAGCTCTATAACAGAGATCTACCCAAAGTCTTGCCATTGAAAGTAATACATGTAAGAAGGGTTAGTGGGGACATAGTCCAAGCGAGGCAAACCAGAATGTAAGGTTGTAAAGCAAAGAATCTGGAGCCCTAAGTGGGTTCTCCTTCGCCTCTGATGGAGGAGAAATCCTGGTGTGTCGAGGCTATGGAGGAATGGAGCAGATGGTCTAGACCCCCCGTGAAGGTCGGGAGTGTTCGATGATGTTGTGTAAGGGTTCAATTGGGAGTGAAGGTGAGAGTAGTCGCCTATTTAATTAGTAGAAAACATTAAAAGAATGATAAGAGGAACTTACTAGAACAAAGAAGAATGCAAGGCAGAGTGGAAGCCTAGGCTGAGGTTCTGATGAACCTTGGGCCATCGCTCTACTTGGGCAGCTACTCTAGGGGGCTCAACGGTTGGGCGAGGGTCATGACATGGCCATGGCAGCCAAGGGTAGTAACGAGGTAAGCAAGTAGTCATTGCATCATCGGTCTGGCCTCTCTTTACCACAGAGAGGCGAAGAGACATTGCGCTAAGTCTACAACAAGGTGGATGAAGAGAATGGAGGGCATAGATGGAGGTTTTTTTGGAGAAGAGGGTCGTTATAGAAGGTGGGGGGGTGCAAGTAACGGTCTCACATCAACCCTAGGGTTTAGATCATGGAATACTAATGGCCTCATGAGAAGGAAGGAGGGTAGGGCTATGGGGGGAGTGACTAGAACGGGTAACGATGATGTGTAATGGCAGCAAGAAATGGAATGGGGAAAGGATCGGTGAGGTGGTGACAGTTAGTGGATGTAAGAGACGAGGTGGTAGATGTTGGATTTTGCGATCCAACAACCCATAAGGAGGCGGGTGCAAGCAGCCTTGATCATATCTGGAGATCTGATCTTATGGTGGAGATGCAAGCAGAAGGGGGACAACTCGGATCTGATCTGTGGATCATATCAGAGGGTTGGGAGTATGGTGTGTAGCGAAAAGAGGAGCTGGTTAAGTGGGCATACCTAGGGTACCATGTGGCCCAATAATATTATTAGAAAATAGAAAATAAAGAGAAAATAAGAAATAAATAAAACTAAGTTGAATTAGAAAAGGTTTGAAACATGAAAGTTGTAGATCTCGATGAGTTTTACAAGTTTCATGTTGAACAAAAAATCGAAAGAAGACATATGCATGACCTAAAAATTTTGGAAGTACTTTTAATGAATAAAACACCGTTTTTCTTTTGTGATCTTTTCATATTTTTAATGTATAGAAAAATCCAAAATAAATACATACAATAATCAGAGTTTGTTAAACACAAGGGTTATTCTTTTCTTAAAAGTGAATTAGTGATGAGTTTTATTGAATCATTTAAGCCAAGAGAATAATAAATAATAATAAATATGATTAATCTCATATTCGTCATCCATTTGCTCTTAAGTTTGCCAGAGAATATCTTCAACTTCACATCAAATAACCACACCTTCTGTCCATGCTTGAAAGTCTTTCATCTAATGTGTTTGTCATGCCATTATTTGGTTTTCTCCTTATATATAAGGTTGGTATTGTATGTAGAGTCTCTGAATTCTAGAAGTCTTCTAATCTCATGAAAAAGGCAGTTGCAAGCGCGTTAATGAGACACAGGCTTCTCGTAATCCAAGTTGAGGATCTGAGCGTGAAGACCCCTAATTTCGTTGCACGAAATATATGTCCTTCTTCACGAGCAAGATGCATCAAAGACGGCGAAGATCCACGAGCAGTCGATCCGACAACACAAGGGCATCATGACAATGATGGTTTTCTCTTGGGAAATGTGAGGGAAAACCACAATATTGAGAGAGAGAGAGAGAGATGTGGCATGGAGAGAGAGAGAGAGTAGTTGTCCTTGCAATAGTTGTAGTGTAAAAGGCTAGGGTTACCCCTCTTTTTATACTAAATTGGATGGTGGAGATGTACTCCTAATTCAAATCAATGGATGAGATTTTGTTGTAAAAAAATTAAAGAAATTAATTAAATTTAAAAGAAACTAAATAAGTTGCAAATGATTATAACATATTTAGTTTCAATTAAATCAAGATTCTCATGAGTGGAATAGGACTAAGCCTCCATGTTCCATTAAGAGGGAATGGAGAAAGCATCCTTCCCTTTGAATCAAGGTGGATGACCACCCTCAGTATGGAGAGAGAAAACTCTCTCCTATCCTAATGTAATCTTATTACATTGATTCATATTTCATGGAATCTTTTGTCAGTAAAATATCAACAAAACCTATGATAATTATCAATCAAAATCAACCACCCAATAAAATGTAAATTACATTTACAATCAATTGTACAATGTGAATCCAATTCACATCAATATTTAATTTGTAAATCCAATTCCCAACTAACTCTGTCTGATATATTATAAATCACATTTACAATATTTGTGATTATATAGATAGTGATATCCTTTTTAATCACATCTTTGATAATTAAATCATATTTATCTATCTCAGATAATTCTTCTCGTGTGTCTAAATAATATGAATCATATTCACATTATTTATGACAATTTTCTGTTTTCCGTTGTTCAGATACATTATCAACATTTGAATTATTCTTGATTCTTTCAAGAAGAATGTGCTTTCTCCATGGATACTTGGAGATAATTATAGGCTGATTATATATTCCACATATAACGACTTGAATTGATATCATATTTCAAATCCAGATCTTGGAAACCTCTCAAAGATGTTAGATTGTATCAAATTGTGAATCTATTCTTGTTATTGCATATGAATCATATTTATATCAATACCAACATTTGGAATAAGATCAGATCACTAATATGTTGAGAGGAGTCGCTAAAATCCAAACTTGTTTCATCACTCCCTTGGAATGGAAGTGTCATGGTTATACAATCGTTTACGATCACATCAACCTAGAGTATTCCTAATAAATGTACATCCTACATATTGGAAGACCTAGATTAAACTTGAAGTATTAGATCATATATGAATTGTTATCTTTAGGGTTTTATCATTAATTTTCTCATTGATCATTAGAAGTTAGTATCGATCATATAATTTCCAAAAGCATATATCATATCGATAAATTATGTCAAGCTTCCAAAGCGAGACGACCATGCACAGAAATTTATCTTAGTATCTCATGAGTGAGCTCATGTCTTCTGGTGCAGTAATGAACATGTATGACCCTTTAAGAGATCATATTGCTCATATGCCCTTACATGTACACTAGATTGCCGGTGTATAAAACTTGTTTAGGTTATCAACCTATCGGTCTGCCAAATATACATACTCAGAAATATAGCAACACATCTATCTCCGGTCATAGTATGTGTGCCTATATCATGATAGTATACGACATAGGTCTTGGTTATCTTGACCTTGCTATGTCAACTCTTTGACCTAACTTATCCAACACCATTGAATCCCTCTTCCAATGCATAGGAGCTCCATCAAGAGGTCGGTTAGATATCAGCCTTTAGAGAATAATTTCCTTCTTCTCATGTCGGAGATCCTTTCTTAATAATCATTTGATGGTACCTTATGATCCCTTAGTCTAATCCTTTAGATATCATCAAGTACCAACTTTTATGATTCAACATTTCAATAAATAGATGTATGATCGTAAAACAGGCATGGTACATAACCCTAATTTTACAGAGGTACCTGATAGTGTATTCATTCATTTAATCTCAGATAAGGAGTGAAATAAATCAATAAACTTTATTGATATATATAATATTACAATAACATTTATTATATAAATGGTTCGCTTCGAGATCACATGGCTAACAATCTCCCACTAGCCCTCGAAACCTTTCAGGTACAACCTTTAAACCAATGCTCATTACATGCTGGTCGAAAAACTTTTTGGGGTAAAGGTTTGGTAAGGGGATCAACAACATTGTTGACAGAGGACACCTTGGTGATGATGATATCACTATGCTTTTGAATCTCCAGAATAATGTGGTATTTCCTTTCAACGTGCTTGCTCTTTTCATGCCATCTGGATTCCTTTGCCTGAGCTACGACTTTCATGTTGTCGTAGATAGTGGAATTGGAGTATCAGAGGAAACTACGTTAAGTTCCAGGATGAACTTACATAACTATACAACCTCTTTAGCAGCATCTGATGCGTCTAGGTATTCGACTTCAGTAGTTGAATCAGTTGTAGTGTCATGCTTCTTGCCTCTCCAGCTTACAACACCACCATTCAACAAGTATACATACCCTAAAGTTGACTTCTGGTCATCTACATTGATTGGAAGTCTAAATTTTTGTATCCCAAGACTTATAGATCTCCATCTCTACAGACCAAGATAAAATCTTGGGATCGTCTTAAATACTTAAAGATTCTCTTCATTGCATTCTAGTATTGTTCTCCACAGCAGGATTGGTAATGGCTTACCACTCCCGCTACATGGAAGATGTCCAACCTTGTGTACATCATATCATATATCAGGCTTACTAGGAGTGATGCGTAAGGGCATCCAACCATGGATTTCTTATCCTCAACACTTTGAGGAGCCATCCCTTTAGATAGGTGTATACCGTTTCTTAAGGGAAAGAAGACTTTCTTGGAATTATCCATTTGGAAACGTTTCAAGATCTTCTTAATGTAAGTATGTTGTGATAATCCCATAATTCTCTTTTCTCGGTTTCTGAACAGTTTTAGACCCAAGATATAAGAGTCTTCTCCAAGATCTTTCATCTCGAATGTATGTGACAACCAAGTCTTAACACTAGTCATCATCCCAATATCATTCCCAATGATAAGGATTCCATCTATGTAAAGCGTGATGAACACAATGGCACTCCCACGAAACTTCGTGTATACGCATGATTCATCGGGATTCTGAACGAAATCAACTCTTTATGTTTTCATCAATTTTTATGTTCCATCTATGAGAAGCTTGTCTGAGCCCATATATGGATTTCTTCATCTTGCATACTTTACCTTCCTCAGTTATGAAGCCCTAAGGTTGCTCCATATAGATATCGTTGTCAAGGTATCCATTGAGGAACACCATCTTAACATCCATATATCAGATGTCGAAGTCATGATATGCAGTTGTAGGTAGAAATGCTCTAATAGATTTAAGCATAGACATAGGAGATAAGTCTCATCGTAGTCGATGCCTTCTTTATGATTGTAGACCTTGAATACAAGCTGTGCCTTGAAGGTATCTACCTTCCTATTAGGTCCTCTTTTTCTCTTGAGATTCATTTACACCCAATAGGTTTTACCTCTCTAGGTGGATCCTCTAGGGTCCATACACTGTTCTTGTACATGGAGCCTCTTTCAGAATTCATTATCGGCATCCTTGTATTCATGTCTTGATCCACGAGCACTTCATCAAATGAAGTTGGATCATTGTCAGTATTACTTGGCACATGGAATATGAATATTTCAGGTGGTGAAACCACCCTTGAACTCCTTGGAAGAGGTATGGGTGTTTTATCCTCATTCACTTCTTTAGTTTATGGTTTAGAAAAATCAACATCCTCAGAGGATTCAATGAGTCCCCTTACTTCATCTTTGTTTTGACTATTAAGGAAATCATCATCCATAAATTTTACATATCTAGAGACAAAGACCTTTCGATTCCTAGGGTCATAAAGTTGGTATCGAATACTGTCATTTACATACGTAGTCAAGTAGCAATCTCTAGTATGAGATTCTATCTTACTGTCATCCACGTTCTTCGCATGGAACAAGCAACCCCAAACTTTTAAGTGTTTAACACTGGGCTTGGTTCCAAACCAAAGCTCATTATTGGTTTTCGGTACAAATTTGCTAGGGATCTTATTAAGGATATTTATTGCAGTCTCTACTACATATCCTCAGAAACTAAGTGGTAAATGTGCTATACTCTTCATCGAATGGACCATATCCATGATGGTCCTATTGCATATTTCAGCAACACCATTAAGTTGGGGAGGTCAAGGAGGAGTGAGATTGGAGATAATTCCTCTCTCTTTGAGGTATTCCTTGAATTCATCTGAGAGGTACTCACCACCTCAGTCAGATCGAAACCATTTAATCTTCATGTCAGTTTGATTCCCAACCAAAGCCATGAATTGTTTGAACTTTTCAAAGGTTTCAGACTTACGTCACAATTGGAAGATAAAACTGTATCGTGAATGGTCCTCAATAAATGATAAGTGATATTGATATATATTTCTGGTCGCAATACTGAACGTACCACATACATCGATATGTATTAGGTCATGAATACCCCCGCATCGTGTAATCTTGTTACGAAAGGGTGCTCTGGTCATTTTACCAAGAATGCAATGTTCATAGGTAGGTAAAGCTTGGATCTGTAGAAATTATAAGGGTCCATCATTTATCAATCTATTCATCATATGAACAGATAAATGACCAAGACTTTGATGCCAAATCATGTTCTAATAACTTTCATCCTTATTGATTCTTTTAGGATTTTTATTAGTGGTTGTTACATTCATGATAGATTCATCAATGCACAATTTATAGAGTCCACCGGAAGTTAGAATACCACTAGCAACATGTTAATCACAATGCTTTATGATAAGCTTATTATTGAATAAGAATGAATATCCATTTCTAACTAGTTTAGATACAGATGATAGGTCCCTTATAACATTTAGAACGTAAAGACATTCTTTAAGCATAAGGAATCTCTCACTAGATACTGATAGTCTGCATGTCCCGACGGCAACTGCTGCAACAGTTGCATCAGATCCCATTTAGACGACTATCTCCCCTTTACCAAAATTCCTAGTTTCCTCAGATAGATGAAACAAATTGCATACATGAACAGAAGCACCAGAATCAATGATCCAACTAAATTCTTGTCCTACAAGAAAATTGGTTTCAATGATGAAAGTAGATTTCATGCATGTTGGGATTTTACCTTTATTAGAGGTTTTAAGGTACTCTGGGAAGTTATGCTTCCAGCGCCCCAGCTTTTTGCAGTGATGAGACACGTCGATCTTATTCGATAGTGTAGATATTGCAGCATGAGAAGGTGAGCCAACAGCTTAACTCTTATTCTTCTTTTTTTAGGCTGGATCTTCTCGAGCCCCATGCTTCCAACCATGCTTCCCTTTAGCATGTGCAACCATTGCATTACTAGTGGGATTATCTTTCTTCATTACGTCTTCTGTAGACTTTAATAAACCCATGAGTTCAGTGTTACTTAATTCCAACTTGTTCATATGTTACGATACCACAAAGTTGGTGAAAGACTAGGGTAGGGATAACAGAACGAAGTCGTTCTGCATTTCTAAATCCATTTATACCCCGAGAGTGTCCAGTTCATAAAGATAACCAAATATTTTTATTACATGGTCTCGAACCAAAGTCACTTCCTACACTTGCAAACAAGTTCTTTCTTAATGTTGTAGCACTGAGTATGATTTACATCACTGAACATCTCTTTAAGATTTAATTATATCTTGGCAACCATCCATTTCTGTATATTGTTTTTTGCAGCACATTGGATAGATATCCCGATACATAACACCTTGATAATGCGTGATCTTCATCATATTTTTCATTGAATTATAGTTCTTCCAATGTTTGAGGGTTTTTATGCTTATCCTTAGTGAGTACATATCCAATGTGGACGACATATAGAACAAGCTCCAAGTTTCGGATGCAATCCAAATGGTTGGGTTCGGTCAACTGGTGACCTCCAGAAACCTACTTAGTGGGTTCATGGATTTCATCTGAGATTAAGAATGAACTATATTAGAACGTATAATGAATTATATATTTAAATTTAAATTCTTCGATTAAGTTTTTTTAATCAAATTAGTCTTGCCTTTTAAACTTTAAAAGTTCATTCCCATATTCACTTTCAATGCAAGAACTATACTTACCATTATATCTCTAGTAAGATATAGGATTTCCCTTTTACCTTTGTCACATCTCAATTATATGAGAAGTTGCAACTCAGATAAAAAGAAGTGAGAACTCATTCCGCCTTGAAAGTCCATCTTGAATTTCCTGATTCGGTCTTCAACACCTGAACCCACCACCCTGAAGGTGATGTTGACCCATCATTAATTGAATGAACCATCAATAGGAATAGCATTCGCTATGTGACATCCAATATTATCCCAATTATATGGGGATCAATATCGGGGTCACTACAGATATGACCTTACTCTTTCGAGAAGCAAAGAGCCTGATCCATGTACGCTTGTATGTAGGAGATGTCACTTTAGACAGTCATCTCCATCATAAACTCCATGGCGACAGAACCCTTCACCTTGACGGGAAACCATGGATGTCATTTATATGATCCTCCATATCCCATTAAAATTATGAATCATATTCACATAATTAATTCTTTCAAGGGAATTACAACTCTATTCATAGTAGAGTGTTTATTTTAATTGGATCTAATTAATTTAATCATATTAAATCAAGTATCAATCCAATCGGTCAACCAACAAACAATTAGAGTTTTCTTGATATTATAATATAGTGGTATGCTCACATAAGTACACATTATTCTTGAGTTTTTATTATTAGAGTACAACTTGATTTAATCATATCTCCCTATCATTGAGATGGATCAAGCAAGGTCGGACAGACAATGCTAACAGGGAGCACTTCCACTCCAAAGGATGTGGAGGGTGCCGGTTAAGTAACCAACTTAGCATGTCTACAGCTTAGACACCGTCACCATAACGACTAGAGAACAATAATTGTTAGAACAATGCACTTGCGATTTTATCGATCATTCCTTTGATAAATAAGAATCAAACTATATAGTATTCTCTTAGAATTATTAGGCATCATAAAACAATTTTGAGATCCTAAATTTCTAATCATATGAAGCAAACATGTTTTGCATGTAAAAGTTGAACTGCAACTATTGTAGGTTAAAGTAGGGTTTTTGTCATGAAACATTCATTCAATGGTGATTGATGTTTAATCAAATATTTTCAAAATAAATATTAAGTATCAGTTAATCAAGGAAAATCCATAATTTTCTTGATTGACATCGAATCATAAACATTTTAAGAAAGTAATCTTTATGATACAATCATTGTCTGACCCATCTCCACTAAATATGGAATATATATGGCAAACGAAGTCGGAATCATGTGAAATAAAATTGTGCAGTTTTTTGATTTAATGATATACTTAATCAAAGTATTTATTTCATGTTTAATGATGAAAAAGTTATTATAGATTCGTGAATACATGCAAAAACAATGTTAGTGCGGGAACTTTTTAAATTTTAATATATGCACCTTTGACGTCAATCATTGGCTACTATTTTGGGGACATTTTTAGACGTTCTAAATACATTTTATTATCCAAAAAATTCGTTCAAATAGTGCATAAAGAAGATCTTTTTATCTTAGCGAAAAACAATTTGGAACATACATCAACTGCAAAACAACGAGTCCCTAAGCATCTGATATACAAAACCTCATTCATCCAGAGTTTTGGATCACATCCAGGACCTATGACCAAGGATGTGATACCACTTCAAGGCTAAATTTTAGGCCTTAGTGCATCATGGAAGTGTGTAGATCACATCGAATGCGATCTAGGTCAACTAGTCATATTAGTTACAAGGAGCAGCAGAATCTAAAATTTTTAAATAGATAAAATCACATGATTTGACAACACTTCTCAAATCATTTATCAAATTAGGATTACCTCTTGGAGCTTATTTGCAATCGCTAATATCAAAAGTAAGAGATTCTACTATTTCAAATCCGACCCAATGAAGAAGGCACTTGAGATCGTGTTGATGAGATGTAGGACTCTTGCAATCCAAGTTAAAGATCGGAATGTGGAGTCCCCTGATTTCGTTGCATTTCATTGCACAAAATCGATGTCCTTCCTCATGAGTAAGATAGACCGAAGAAGGCGAAGATCCATGAGCAATCGATCTGGCAACAAAACTGCATGGATGATCAGACGAGAAGACAAATTAAGGAGAGTAAACTAGGTCTTTTTTATTGCATTTCAAAAGGATAAAGGGTCTTCTTAGGAGCAAATTTTCATTTGTGGATTCAAAAATTTCATGTCAATAACCACGTTTGCTGAATAGATGGGTCCTAGGTAGACCTTCTTGTTTTATCTCTTGCTCCGTTATTAGCTCACTCAACTTTCTCACTAATCTACATTTAGAAGACCCCTTGTCAAATAGAATATTATTCAAAGCAACATAATATTATTCAAACTTTGATATAATTTTCAGGTTAATAAAATGATGCAGCTTTTAACCCATCAAGGGTCTTGTTGGAAATGAATCCTACATGGTTCATCTCATCAAGTCTCGAATCTATCTCTATGCCTGGTCGTTATTACCCAATGTCCACTTTGTCAATCAGATATCTTTCTGTCGTGTGATCTTCTTTCATATATATCTGAAATAAAGCACTCTCTCGATGATGACGAGTCTCTCTCTCTCGGGAAATATGGTGGACGGCTGCAATATTGAGAGAGAGATGTGATGTGTGTGTGTGTGTGTGTGTGTGTGTGTGTGTATAGAGAGAGAGAGAGTAATTGCTCTTGCAATTGTTGTAGTGTAAAAGGCTAGGTTACCCTCCTTTTATACTAAATTGTATTGTGGATATGCACTACTAATTCAAATCAATGGTTGAGATTTTGTTGCAAAAATTTATAAAAATAATTAATTTAATTTAAAAGAAAATAAATATATTGTAAATAATCATAACATATTTAGTTTCAATTAAATCAATATTCTCATGAATGGAATAGAATGAATCCACCACCTTCCATCAAAAGGTAAAGGAGAAAGCCTCCTTACCTTTTAATCAAGGTAGACGATCTTAGATTGGAGAGAGAAATCTTTATCCAATCCTAATGTAATCTTATTACATTAATTTATATTTCATAAAAATCTTTTGTTAATAAATTATCACCAAAAAATTATTGCAAATTATTTGTGACAATTGCAAACAAAATCATTGACAATTACGAAACAAATCCAACAACCCAATAAGTAAGTTACATTTATAATTAATTATTAATGAATCTCCATTTCATCACCTTTATTCTTATATTTTGGCCTTAAAACCACAACTAAATGCATGTAAATATCATTATTTCATATAAATTAACATTCATTATTTATTGTATAAATATAGTATAAAATATATTGTTTAAATCCAAAATAAAAGAATAAAGAAAAGAAAAAGAAATAAAATGTAAAAGGTATTTTATGACACTAAACCCCAAGACCTAGGCATCTTGATGACTGGTCGACAAGAAATAAAGTACTGGGAAATAAGGATCAAAAATACAAAAAGGACCCAAATTTGCATTCTCCACTAATCAAATTTTGGTACCCATTTTATTTTTCTATTATTTGGACCTAAAATTAATAAACTTTGTACATGAAAGTTATAGGCAAAAATACATAGAAAAATACAAAATTAATTTCACACAAAAATAATATACATTGTACATTTTACTCAGAATAAAAATTCCAAAACTCAAACTTCCTAGAACCATATCATCTCCATATTAACTCAAAATGCACCAAAATCACTTTAATTGTATATAACCTTTATTAGCTATTTAATTAAGGTGGTCTCACTTAATTTGGAGTTAAGATGTAAAAGTTAAGTTTTGGACCCATATTGTACAACATACTTAGATAAAATATTCATTTTATTTATTCTTTGTATTTTAATTTATTTTATATTTTTATAATTTTGTAAATATTCTTTATAACATATATACATAATAAAAATTGAATAAAACAAGTTGAAATTAAGTAAAATAAATATGTATACTAAAGTACATAGAAGAATTACCTTTACATATACATATATAATAAGGATAAAATGGGGCTTCCCAACTGGGGGTAGCTAACTTGGCTCCCCTGCATTATTTCACCCATTTTTTTGAAAATTTCTTCCGTGGATTTTCATCAATATATCGCTATATTGCATCATTCAAATTTTGCGTGAAACAGAGACTCCTATGGCTCCATCTAGAATGGTCGTTTTTAGCAATTATGTTACCGTTAAAAAATGACTGTCTGGATGGAGGACGTAGGAGTCTCTGTTTCGCACGAAATTTGAATAGCATAATATAGGGATATAGTGATGAATATTCACAGAAGAAATTTTCCAAAAAAAATACAAATGGGTGAAATTACGCGGGGGAGCCAAGTTAGCTCCCCCAAGGGGCAGCCCCGTTGAACTCATATAATAAGTACATATATTTATTTAAGTATATAAATGACTTCAAAAAAATAAATAAAAAATATGTACATATGTAATTAAATATAGTGTAAATATTAAAATTTTAGATTTAAAATAATAAATTATATGTCACAAGATAAAAATAAAATAGGGTTTATATAGATATTTATACCTATAAATTATATGTAAAAATCAAAACTAAACAAATAGAGTGACAAAATAAATACTAATCACCAAACATAGATTATTAATTATGTAACATATTCCATGTTTTAAGTTTTTTTTTAAATAATGTTTTCTATTTTAATTTTATTATTCTTTCATTTATTTGGTAGTTTTGTCGCATAGTGTATAGGTGATGTTGATGTGGCCCAATATTGGGCCTCAAACTGTTTACTTCGGGTCAACAACCCCCTCCCCTCTATCTACTATCAAACCTTGTCGGGTAGCCAACTTCTCGTATTTTTCTCTTGACATCCATTGCTCTTTTCAGCCCGATTCCTTTTTGAAATCTGCAGATAGGATCATGCCCTCGCATGGATCATCTGGACGTGATTTTTGTTGACTGCTCTGATCGAAACCCTAGATCCCTTTTCCCTTTTTTTCCAGACGACTATAAATAAGCCATGCCCTCCTCTTGAGCTCCTATTATCACCTATCACTTGCCTATCCCACCTTAACCCATGCAGTGATCCGCCTTAGCGACAGAAGGTTGGGTGTCGGTTCTTGGGCATGGACGAAGGAGGAGGACATGCATCCAACCATCGGATCACTCATCGATGAAGCATTGCTCCCTAGTCCCCGACTATGGCGTGTTGTCCATTTCTTTCATATTTTCTTCCGTAGTATGGCAATAGCTTAGGTTTTATTTCTATTGTTTGATTTTTACATAAATATACCCAAAATCCCAAAAATATCCGATCGCAGGAGCTCTCTACTCCATCCTTGTTCCTCGTCGCTTCAACCACCCTCTATTGTTACTTTCACCTTCATCACACTGCCCTCATGCTTCTCCATCATTCTGATCACTCCCCATGCACCTTGATCATCGTAAATCTGGTCAACCAGGCCATCTACTTCGCCCCTCATCGGAGGGCCTACGCCCCACTCCGCTCCCCTATTTTCTTGCTCTGTTTTGGTCTCTAAAGCTTCACCTTAGATCCCCTGAGCTAACCACGCAGGTAGCATTTCTCCATAACCCCATCTGGGGGGTATGTGGTTCGGTCGAAGTTGATGCAGTTCTACCATATGTCTTTGTCCTCTGGGACCATCTCCGTGAGTCTTAGACCTTCTCCAAACCATCCACATCTCATGTGTCATCCCAGAAGTCGTCTCATCCCATCATCCATGCGGGAGACGGTAGGAGTTGCACAGTAGCTCCGATTGAAAGTCGTGAGGCTAATGTTCTGCGTGTGTTCTTCCACATATCGTCTTTGCCATCAGATCAAGAAACGTTGCCAGTTAAACAGCAATCGTTGGATCATGCCTTCTATCAGCCATCAGATCCATCTGAGGATTAGATCTACACTGTCCGGCAACGAAGGATATCGATCGTTGGATGCACGCCACGTGTATAAGTGAACGGATCTCAATCGTTTCCCCGAGTGCAAGGAGTGGGTAATTTACACATGTCCCCCTCTTATTTTTTTTACTTAACATTTGATCCTATAATATTTTTGTAGTTTAAAAACTTGTGGTTATTTTGCATTCAAAACCCTTTAGTTTATGTTATTTGCTTTTTGGTTCGAGCCACGTTTCCATGTGAGGGATTTTTGTGGGTAAATTGCATATCTTATCTTGCGGTTTCTAGGGTCTTTCACGGAAATTTTGAAAATACTTTTGGAAATTGCAAACTTGTCCTTGTGGGTATATATTAAAGTTGTATTTTATTGGGAAAATTACTTTGATAACCTTGGATGATTATTTATTTACGCATATGCCCCTGTCAGGCGTTTGTACATTATGAATTTAATTGGGAAATATATAATAAGGCCCATGGGCTTGTTGTATTTGATATAAATGCATGCTTGAGGTTTCTTTAATTGTAAAATGGCCTATGTGTATTGTTTTTAATTACTTGATTTTGTTTTAATTGCTTTAGTTTCATAATTAACTCCAAAAATCTTAAGAAAATTAATTTAAATACCTTATCTGATATTATATCACATATATTTTACTAAGGTATTTATTACCATTTTCCTAATTTAAAAATTGCAAAACTAGCTATATTTTACTGTTTTGACTTTGAATAATTATAAAAACTCAAATATAGCTCTAAAAATTATAAAAATATAAAGTAGCAATATTTTATTATCTTTTATCACATATAAAAATTCATAAAAAAATACAAAATTGAAAGCTTAACAAGAGCAAAATACATAATACCATAGAAAATCATAAAAATGTAGAAAATCATAAAATACGTTCTAAAGTTTTGACTTTTCTTTGTTTTAATCTCTATGCAAGAAAAATCACTTGGGACCCATTCCGACATGATAGATATTTTTTAGGTCAATTCGAAGTTCTTATATTTTTTTATTTCTTTTATTTTATGCATTTTGAGTTTTTAAAATCCATCAAAAATCTTAAAATTATCATAAAAAATACCCTAAAGATAGAAAATATTAAAAAATCAAAAAAATATTTTATTTACTTTGACTTTATTTGATATACTTGATAAATCCAAAAAGACTCTTCTTTATATCTCTTTAGATATCTCTCACATATATATTTATTATTATATATTTATTATTATATATTTATTATTATATTTTATTAATTAAAAAACATTTGAAAAATTAAAATTCATAAAAATATCTAATCAAAAATAAATAAAAACCATAAAATTTTTAGAACCCACAAAATTACATAAGAAACTAATTAGGTTGTGGAACCAACAATTTTGTGCTTGATTCCTTAGGTTGGGTTTCATTTTTGTAGTTTATCCATGTTTTCTCCCCTGGACGACACTCTACCCGCTTGCCTTATACATATTTCAAGTAGAGTTAAATAAATTTCATAGCTCACACAGTTGCGTGATCTCTTTATGTATATACACATGTGTGTTTTGATTGAGTGTTTGGTTGATGATGATTGCATTAGTTGATTGATATCCGAGTACTAAGAGAGGTGACGATACAACGATTGCCAGATTCGACTTGTCGAACATAGCACGCACTCCAAGATCGTGTGTTAGGAATCCACATCTTTCGATCATGTCATTTCATATCATCATAAATCAATCAACAAATGTACAATGTGTGTAATTCACATCGACATTTAATTCATAAATCCAACTCACAATTAACTCTCTCTCTTGTTCTAATATATTATAAATCATATTTATAATATTTATGATTATTATAGATAGTGATATCTATTTTAATCACATCTTTGATAAATCATATTTAATTATCTCAGATAACTCTTCTCATGTATCTAAATAGTATGAACCATATTCACATTATTTATGACAAGTAAATCATATTTTATTATCCATTTCCCATTGCTCAGATATATTATCAACAATTGAATTATTCTTAAGTCTTTCAAGAATAATGTGTCTTATCCATGGATACTTGGAGGTAAGGATAGGGAGATTGTATATTCCATGCATAGTGACTTGAATTGAGATCATATCACAAATCCAGATCTCGAGAACTTCTTAAAGATGTTTGATTTAATCAAACTATGAATCCTATCTTTTTTCTTGCATCTGAATCATATTCAGATCAATATCGAACGTTTAGACTAAGATCAGATCACTAATCTATTGAGAGGAGTCACTAAAATCGAAACATGTTTTCGTCACTCCCTTAAGATGGAAGCGGCATAGTTATACAATCGTTTACGATCACATCACCCTCAAGTATTCTTAATACCCGTACATCATGCATGCTAGAAAGCCTATATTAAACATGAAGTATTAGATCATATCTGAACTGTCTTCTTCATGATTTTATCATTAAGTTTTTTATTTGATCATTAGAAGTTAGTATTGATCATATACTTTCCAAAAGCATATATTATACCGATAAATTTTGTCAAGCTTTCAAAGCGAGACAATTGTGTACGGAAATTCATCCCAATATCTCATGAGTGAGCTCATGTCTTCCGATTCAGTAATGAACATGTATGACCCATTGAGATAATGTATATGCCCTTAAATGTACACCAGCTTGCTGATGTATACACTTGTTTAGGTCATCAATCTATCGGTCTGCCAAATGTACATACTCAGGCATATAGCAACACATCTGTCTCCGTTCAGAGGATGCATGTCTATATCGTGACAGTATACGACATAAGTCCTGGTTATCTTGATCTCGCTAAGTCAACTCTTTGACCTAACTTATCTAATAACTTCAATTCTCAATTCCTATGTAGATGACATGTATCAAGAGGGTGGTTAGATATTATCCTTTAGAGAAGAATTGACATATTCTTCTGATGCTAGCGATCCTTTCCTAATAATCATTTGACAGTACTTGATGAGACCTCAATCTAAACCTTTAGATATCATCAAGTACCAGCATCTGTGATTCAACATTTGAATCAACAGTTGTATGATCATTAAGATGGCCATGGTATATAACCCTAACTATACATAGGGACCTAATAGTTCATTCATTCATTTAATCTCTAATAAGAAGTGAAATAAAATGATAACCTTTATTGATATATATAATATTACAATAATATTTATTGTAGAAATGGTTCGCTCCGGGCTTGCATGGCTAACAATGTTGTCCTTAAGAAAGCAACAAATGGTACAACTATCAACAGATCGAGCGGGAATAGCCTCCACCCAGCGACTCACATAGTCAACGACAAACATGATGTATTCAAATCTTTGAATGTTAGGAAATGGTCCCATAAAGTCAATGTTCCAAGCATCAAATACATTTGATATATGAATAAACTTAAGGGGCATCGAATCTTTAGAACTGAGGGTTCCTATCATTTTCCGGCAATCAATGCATCCTTCCACATAAGTTTGGTATCCTCTAATAGTGTAGACCACCATAGTCCACACTACAATACTTATGTTACTGCTTCACTTCCAGAATGGTATCCTTTATATTCAATCATATGATAGTGCTCAAAGAAATTGGTGTGCTTCTCTTGACAAATGTACCGACGCCAAATACAATCCACGCCTTTCTTGAAAATGTAGGGATCTTACCAGTGATAGAAATGAATATTAGACAGAAATTCATCATTCTTTGCCCTTTTCCAATCTTGTGGAACTTGCTCATAAATGAGATAGTTCACAATATCGGCATACTAGGGGAGAGAAGCAACACTGAGAATAGATTCGTCAAGAAAGGTATATTAATAGGCATGCTACGCAAAGGAGTATTTTGCATTTAATACTGGATAGATGATCTTTTACCACATTCTTAACTTCGGATTTATCTCTAAATTCCAAACCAAACTCCTAGAGGAATAGGATCCATCTAAGTAAACGTGACTCGGCATCCTTCTTCTATTTTAGGTACTGGATAGTAGAGTGGTCAGTATAAACATTAACCTTGAACCAAGGACATGGGATCTAAACTTCTCTGATGTGAAAAATACCACTAATAGCTCTTTCTCTATAACTGTATAGTTTTTTTGTTCACCATCAAGTGTCATGTTAGCAATGGATGGTGTGGGGAAAATTATCTCTTCTTTTTTCCTAACACAATCCCAATGGCAAAATCATATGCATCCATCTTGATCTTGAACAGGAGAGACCAATAGGGTGGCTGTAAGAAGGGTGCATAAGTGACAAGCTCTTTCAGCTGAGTAAAGGCTTGGAGAACCTTATGATCTACAATGAAATTGATTCCTTGCCTAGAACTTCAGTGAGAGGTTGGGCAATCTTGTTGAATTCTTTGATGAATCTTCTATAAAAACTAATATGCCCTAAAAATGACCTCACATTCTTCATTGTTTGAGGTAGCTCAAGTTTATCAACCACATCCACCTTTATCGAATCGACCTCCATACCACATTTGGAAGCGATATGTCCCGGTACAATTCCTTTAGTAACCATGAAGTGACTCTTTTCCCATGATAGACCCAATTTGATGTCACGGTATCATGTAAGAACTTAGTATAGGTGCACAAGATAAGCATTTAAACCATCACCATAGATTGAGAAATCATCCATGAACACCTCTGAAATGTAAAGGCGTGTTACACAATCTAGAGGACGTTTGCTTGAAACATAGGTGTCAAACAAATAAGTGAAAGTGGTTTTCTCTTGATCTTTAGGAGTGCTACCACTTAGTTGTACTCAGAGTACCCATCTAAGAAGAAAAAGAACTCTTTCCCTACCAACCTTTCAAGCACTTGATCAATAAAAAGCAGAGGAAAGTGATCCTTCTTGATTGTTGAATTCAAGCATTTGTGTTCAACATAGATGCACAATGAAGTAGGTACTCGGGTAGAGATCTCCTCTCCTTGTACAATTGTAACCAACGTAATTATGGACTCTTCAAAACTACATGCAATGGACTAACCCATTTCAACTCAAAGATAGGATAAATGAAGCCAACCTCACATCATTTCGTTATCTCTTTCATGATGACGTCTTGAATATTAGGGTTTAAACTTCTTTGGAATACACGAGATAGTTTACAGTCATCATTTATGTAGATGTGGTAAAAAAACAAGGTTGTATTTATCTCGTGAAGATCTAATACATTCTAGCCAAGCGCCTTGTGATTTTTCTCTAGAATCTCTAGCAAGCGATTCTTGATCTGTGGTCAATCTACAACTGATGATGACCAGACACATATTCTGCTCGCTATCAAGGAACACATATTTAAGATCTACTAGAAGCTTCTTTAATTAAGGTAAATTTGGAGTTTTCTTCTTAGAAACTTCTGAAACTATTCTTGTTGGTGCATGCTCTGTTGACAATAAAGTGTTGCTCACCTCTGTCACTCTTGGCTGATACATTAATGTATTGAACATATCTGCAATGATCTCTTCTTGTTCAGTTTGACATGAATCTTCTTTGAATAGCTTAATTAGTGCTTCAGATACAATCTCCATGTCTATAAAGGAGCAAGTGTGAAATTTACTTTCCATGTCCTCCTCCCAGAAGAGGATTTCCTGTGTCAAGTTGTCATTCAAAGAAATGCATTGATATATTATCTGCTCAATAACATCACTATCTTAGACAGGTGGCGCTGGCTCTCTTCTATTAGATGTGCTCTCTGTGGCTTTTAGCTCAGTGATCATGTCCATGGGGACCTTTTCATTGCTAAAGCAGAACATGATCTTTCCAGACCCGTAATCAACTACCACTTTGGTTGATTGAAGGAACGACCAACCAAGAATAATAGAGGTTGGGAGTAACGGTGCAGGGGAATCTACTTCTAAGACAATGAAGTACACTGGTAATTCCATTTCCTTTATTGTTATAATAACTTCCTCCAATACACCTCTAGACCGCTTAATGGTTCAACCAACAGACTGAAGAATCATGCATTTGAGTTTAAGCAGACCCAATCCATTGAAGCAATGAGGAAGGCAGAAGATTTATGGTAAAACCACAATCAAGTAGAGTTTGCTCAAAAATATGATTAAATATCTTACATATGATTAAAGGTATTCCATTATCTTTCTTATTGGTTGGGAGTTTACTGATCGCATTAGCAATAGCCATGGTCAGGATATGCTTCTCTAAAATGTTGCGTCTATTTGTGTGGGGTTGATGCTTTGATATACATGCCTCTTTCAGTCCTTTCTTCATAGAAGGCATTTACTACATGGCTTTCAATAAAGATATTTCCAAAAAGATATTTTACGGAATCTTCACAATGGAAGGATCGAACAATGCAGTTTTCAATTTTCTATTTTTTAGAATTTTTTACGTTACATCATGAAAATGAGTATTTACAGATCGAAATTCATTGTTCTTGTTTACAAATGAATCATTTTTTTTACAAATGACTAGCTAGAGTTTATGTAGTCATTCAAAATAGGAGAAAAAGTAAACATGTAAGCTTTAACTTCTTCGACTAGAATGAGAATAGTTTCTGCATCGGGTTTCTCCTTGGCTGGATTAGTTCTGCCTTTGCTCTTTATTCTGTTTTTGGTATTTTTCCCTTTTCTTCATTTTTTGTATTTTTGTAAGATCTGGTGCAGGTTATCCTTCTTCTTTATCACCTAATCCTGTTGTTAGATCTGTTGATGCAGAAGATGATGATTTTGTAGTTGAGACTTTATACTTTCCCTTGGTGGCTACAGATGTCTACAAGGTCCTACTTCTTTTGAGAGTCACAATGTTAGACAACATCAAAAAATATGGATACCTGACTTTGTGGGTATGGAGGACACATCACAGGCTGCCCTCTCTTTATACTTGAAATTGATGGGGTTGGTCTCAACCATGATGGTAATCTTGGAGGCGGTAAGTTCATCAAGTTTCAGGCTCATTTATGAACTGCAAAATCTCCTCTTTAATAAATCATTTATCTTCATAGTATAGGAGACGATCTCGGATATCATGCAGAATACCACACATTAGAATATGTAAAATATTTATAACTTGTCAAGTTTAGCAAGGATGATCACAAGGACATGATCCTCCTCATCGACTAATAGGAAATTATTTATTAAAATCGAGGGATTATAATCTATGATTTAGGTCTTCTTGATGCATACAAGATGCACATCACAAAATGCACAAACATTACGTAGTTAATAAATGATGCAAGTGATGATGCATGATAATGAAATAAGGATGCACCCAAAATGAGAATTCTTTTTTTTCAATTTTATTTTGTGCATAATAAATGTAATGAAGAAAATATGATGCATGGAATGATGGTTAATGTAAACTACATATGATGAAAAATATGCATTTTTATTTGGTGTTTAGCAATAAGGAAAAAATACATTGACATATTATGATGTATGATAATGCAAGAACAAACATGCCCTGAAATAGTCGAACTATTGAGCAATTAAGGGTGATTCAATTTCATTATAAAATTGGAGTTCATGGATGCATCAGAAATTCAATAATGGCATTATCATGAGGAGCAAATGACACAATGAACATCTAAAATTTAACATCTTAAAGAATGCGTCAAATTAGATAAATAAGCATAACATTATGGAGAGCATCAAATTAATAGCACGATGAAATTGAAATCGTTCATTTTGGAGTTCAAATGCTCACGTTATGAGGAAAATAGTGCAAGGGCATAATTGTAATAAAAATATGAAGATAAAAGGGATAAAATATGAAAATGGGTCCTTATCGAGGGCATAAGTGCAATTTCCAGAAGTAGATGGGGTCCCCCTATAAATTGCCCAAGCGCAGCTCATGAAGCACACGCGCTTGGGCGGGACCTCGTTGCAACTATGGAATCTTTGAAGGGTGAGAATGCAAACTTCCCAACCCATACACGCTCTGTATGTGTGCGTGCTAGGCTCGAATGGTAGTGAGGATCAACGTAGGTTCGAGGCACGTGTGGCATGCCTCGATGCTTCATCCTTAGCTATGGTTCCATCGAGGCTTTAGGTGTGGTTCCGATGCTGGCATACGATAAGGACCACCCGATTATGAAGATTGGACAATATCTGTAACTTTAGATTCTGCCACCATTCTCCTCAGACACGACAGTGATGGTGGGGATCCAACAAGGCCTCGCGATCTCCTTTGCCATCAAAATCACATACAATAAGTTGGGGAGCTCCTAGGAGGGTTCTTGATCATGCTGGATGGACGAGGAAGCCTTAAAATGATTGGATGTGATGGGGCGATGCACCCTCATCGGTGTGGAGCTTCTAGAATGGAGCAAGGCGAGAAACTCCGATCATTGATGTTTTTAGTGACCTACATGTGTTAGGGTAGTCGAGGCATGCGTACTATGGTGAAATGGCATGTTGCGTGGTGGAGCATGTGGTGTCCATAGCATGATCTCCTCTACCTACGATGGAGGAGATGGACTGGAGGTGATGGAGGTTGTGGGGGAGAGAGATGGTGTTCGGAGTGGGTGGCAAAGATCATGGAATTCTGGTGAAGGTGGATGGATGGTGGATTGACGATGAAGTGACTTGTGGGTTCCTAGAAAATTAGAAAAAAAACACAGAGAAAGAAAGGAGAGAAGGTTACATGATCAGAGATGAATCCATGATGGAGGAGGGGCTTGGTCTGAGAAATGCTCGAGTTAGGCAACAACTCCAGTGAGCTCAATTCTGGCGGAGCACCGTAGCTTGGTTATGGAATCCAAGGGTCAGCACCTGGGGATGAAGCAGACGCATCGATCTGCCTTCATCTATCATAGGGAGGCGGAGGGTGTCCAGGCCCTTACCTTGGATTGGTAGATAGTGAGAAATGGAGGTAGAGGTGGCTTTAAGTAGAAGGAACTCCGGTTGGTTACAGATGATGGAGGAGGGTGTTTGTGATGATTGTGGGAGGAGATGTAGGTGTAGGTTGGGAGCATGATGGTTGCGTGAAGGTTAGGGGAGATGTGGCTTCGTTGATGGGCGTTTAGGTGGTGGGTGAGTGGCTAAGGTGGCCACCAAAATAGGAAGGGGGAAGCAGGCGGAGTGAGGTGACGTGTGTTACAAGAGGAAGGCAAAGGCTGTCGTTAGATCTAGTGATCCAATGGTCCACATGGAGGTGGGAATGGGCGCCTCATATTAGATCTAAGGGTAAGGATGAAGGCATTGGGGAATGGCCTAGATGAGGAAGAGGGAGGATCCTATGGTGGGGGAAAGGAGTGGAGACGTGGCAAGATCCAAGTCATTGGATGGGCAGGCATCCAATGGTTGGGATAGAGCGATGGAGATCACATCAGGGGGAGAAGATCAAATGACCGATGGAGAGGCAGAGATGAATGGTGGAGATGGAGGCAAGAGGAGAAGATCCAAGGGCAGTGGAAGCGGTCGGGTGGCACAAAAAGCAAGGGTTGTATGGCAGCTCTAGAGAACGCCACGTGGCCCAATTACATTATTTAGAAATTAAAAATTTAAAGGAAAATTGAAAAAAAAAAGATAAAAGGAGATTGAATTAGCAAAAATTCAAAAAAATGAAAGTTGTAGATCTCAAGCAGATCTACAAGTTTCATGAGTGACAAAAAAGTCAAAAGAGATCAAATAAACATAGTGAATGTTTTTGGAGTATTTTTAAAGGATTAAAAACACTTGATTAATTCTTTTTTGATTTTTTTATCTTTTAAATTTCTTTTAAAGTCCAAAACAAATGTATACAATGTTTAATCTAATTTTTAGGAAGTTTTTAATATGAAAATAAGAAAACAAAAGGTGTTAATTTTATAGAAATAAATGTTATTTACAAGAGAAGGGTTAACTATTAATAATGCATAATTAATGAAGATTTGGATTAAGGTGTTTAATCAAGGAGGATAATAATTTATAGATAATATGATTAATCAGAGATTCATCACTCATATCAGATAGGCTCTTTACTAACTAAGCTAAACAGTCGAAGGTAGGGTTCATGGATGTAGCCTCGGAGGGTTCAATGTGCTAACCACATTGAAATTGATAGTGATGTTGAAGAGGTTGTGGCCGATTATTCTGTGAATAGTAATAAGGAGGATATTGTTGCTGATAATAGTGTGGACGAGAGAGATACTAGTTGTATGAAGCAACATGGTAATGGTGATACAGTTGTCGATGGTGGTATGCCCGCTACTGGTAAGATTGTCTCCATGTATTTGCTTATGGTGGAGACTAATGTTGATGAGGCTGACACTGAACAAACTTCCTAGCATGAGATTGGTGGTATGACCGAATGACATTGGACAAACCCTGCTACTGTCTGCTAGGACGGGCCAGTTGTTGTTCATTACCCCAAATGTTGTTCAACTCCTAAATTTATGGTGGAGGTTGGAACAACAATCGTACAAAAGTTTGGGCCTCAGGGTGGTACACAATCATCTGTTGCTGTGGGTGCGGTAAGGGTAGGGTCTGAGTAGGTACCTAGATGTAGTACACGTGCTGGACAAGGAACAATTGCCCTGGACTTTATGACGCGGTGATTCCTTAGGCTCGACAAAAGTCATGGATGATGAACTTGCAGACTGGTAGGAGTTGATGGTGCTAATAAAGAGTTCCATATGCTTGGTGATCTGGTCTAGTTTGTACAGGTTCTTGGTTCTCTGTTCGATCATAGCTAACTTCTCGAGGTTCTGTGATCGTTTTCTGATGATGTCCACTTTCCACTATTAATAGGTGGCTATCTATAATACTCAGTTTGGAGCTCTCATCCATATCCTCATCATGAGATGTTGCCATGTTGACAAACTTGTAGTGGATATACGGTTGTTTCTGATAAGCGCGGGATGAAGACACAATGGCTTCTCCGTTGGCTATTTCTTTAAAAATCTACCATACAATATTTTCATCTTTATTGAACTAAAATATGCCAGATGCAGCATTAATAAGCCCCTGACTTTTCTGGTTGAGCCCTACAAAGAAGTGTTGGATCAGGTTGGTCTTAGGAATTTTGTGGTGGGGTACTTCTATTATAAATCCTTGGATCTCTCCCAAGCTTCATAAATGGACTCATGGGGGCTGTGGGAGAAACTCGAGATATGGGCATGCATCTGGTTCAACAGACCCAAGGGATAGAAATTGTGTAGGAATGCTAACTTGAGTTCCTCCAAAGTCTTCACGACCTTCCCTACGTGACTGATCCAATATAAAGCCTTGTCTTGAAGGTTGAAGGGAACAGTTGTCATCCTTGCTACACCTAACTAGATGTTAGGGTAGTGAGTAGTGTCGCAGATGCGGCCAACTACTGTAGATGAATGTAGGGTTGCTCATTGGTGTTCCCGTGGAACGATGGAAGAGACAAAAATTGTGGTTTGAGCTCAAAATGTCCATGGATCGATGGAATCTCGATCCACTCAGTCATCTGGTTAGTGTCAGGATTGTAGGTTCTTTCAAAGTAGGCTTAGGAGCCTCTCTTCTTTCCTCATCTTCCCCTCTACGTGGTCCGTATGTCTGTGATTTTTCTTCTCCTCCTCCTCGGTTCTCTCAATCTCTCCTCAGTTCCAATAACATCTCCTGGGAGGCGACCTAGGCTTTGGCATATGTAGTCAGTTGTGTTTGGATCACCTATATGGAGGCAAGCATCTGAACGTTGACTTCATTCTACTCAACTTGTGGTGCCTTCTCTTTTAATGGATCCATCTCTAATTAGACTCAAAGGAAATTAAATCACGATCGGTCTGCGGATCTGCATGATGAAATGAAACCCAATCAGACTTGAATCTTGCACTAGATGTAGAGAGATATCCGGAATTAGGGTCATTTCTGAATTTTGTTAAATCAGATAATGTTTATGGAGACAAGTCGATCTCCATCCACAAAGGAGGAAAGTCGGGACAAGATGCGGAGTCTTGAGAGTGGTTCACAAGATCTGAACCGGTCTCTCTAGAATAGCCCCACATTATTGGAGATGATGTAGTCATCTGTGGAGTCCAGACTAAGCCATCTGTTGACATGATTTTTCGCGGTTTAAGATGATGACTTAATCATGTCGTTGTTTTCCCACGTAAAATCGGAATCAAACAAATAAAGTACAACTACGAGCACGATCAAAGTACAGCAAAAATGTACGGGGCAAGTAGAGGTTCGAATACACAGGGACTTAGCAAATTTGCATAATTTCTCTTTGATTTTTAAGAACAATTTGACTCTAAAACAATTCAAAGAAGTTACTATAATCTCAAGTCAAATAATGACAACATGGTACGATGTCTACATAAAATGTTCAAAATATCATCTACTAGGGGTGTAACTGCAAATACTTAGAAAATAAGAGCTAGTTTGTAAAAGAGCCAAATTGACATTTCATTAATTAATTAAGAAGGCTACTGGATAGAGATGAAATTTTGACAAATCAAGTAAGAAATAAGATTAATTGCATGAGAGATAATGCAAAAACTTCACTTTGATTATATCCAGAACTTTGAAAACGTTGCAAATCTAACAATAATTGCCCAGGAAGAATTAAACGAGAGAATAAAAGAGAGGGTTCTAGGGGTTCTTCTATGTATTAGACACCCAAACTGGATGGAGGAGTGCGATGGTTGTCTGGGCACATGAAGGCGTGCCGCAAGGATGTCCAGTTGGAGGATGCTCACAGATGGTACAGGAGATGTGCGGGCTCACAAAGGTGACGTGCGGTGGCGTGGCTGGAGGAGGATGGCACGGACGGGAGTAGTGCGGGTTGGAGAGTGTGGAGGCATGCAGGTGCGCGGGCTTGACCGAGGGACTGCACGCGAGGACGACAGCACCCAATGATGGATAGAGCCCACGCACAGGTTGCATACGACTGGAGGGCAGGGACTGGTCACGCAGCCACGCACGGCTGGGGACGGTGGCCGTGCATACGTACCCGCACGAGAGGGGGAGTGCACAGCAGCTGAGGTGCACACCCAGTGATTCACAGTTGCGGGCTGCAGCGAGGCGAAGATGACGGCCTGAAATCCAAGAAGATGGCTGGAGACGAGGAGCTATCCTTGTGCCTGCAAAAAAACGAGAGAGGGAGAGGTCTAGTATACGTAATCTGAGAGTGCGTGAATGGGGGGAGGGTATATGCGTGAAAATGAGAATGGAGAGGAGTGTTGTGCATCAAAAATAGAATGGGAATGGGCCTTGTGCGTGAGTGCATGAGAATGGGAGGGAAGGGAGAGAGAGGCGTGAGGTAGAATCCGTGAAGGAGAGAGGGGGATGTACGTGCTCAAAGGGGACCCCATTTTATATATGCAATGTGCGCCTCTTCAAGAATGAATTGAGAAGTCACATGCATATAAGACAAGACCAATAAATGCATGCATGTATGGGGAGTTGCATGGGGGATTTATCATGGCCGAATTTTTTATGGAAAATGGGAAAGAGAGAGAGAATGAATGGTTTATATGCATGCATGACATTTAAAGAGTGGGGAATTTTCATTCTTACCCTCCCCCATTTCTTTCCAACAAAAAGGTGAAGTGAAATGTGTTGGATGTTTTATATTATAAGCATATCCAATAGTTCTTCATTTTCTTTGATAACAACAAGTCTGAATTTTATGGTTGATAATTAATCTCAGTGTAGAATATGATTTTTTTAATGTGAATGATGATTTTATCTCCTCTGTATAGGATGTAATTTATGTGAATTTGAAGTTTATACATCAAAGATTAATAATGTATTTCACATAATTTAAGCATGTTATACTAGTATATAATGTAATTATCACACCCTAATACTTAAGTCTTGCTAGTCTCGAGCAAGAATAAGATAAGCAATAGTGAAGAGCAAGGAGAATAGCCAAGATAGATCTGGTGAGGGTTTGCAGCAGACATACCCACAAAGTCTCGAGTTTTCAGATCCTAACCACATAAGTACACAGACTTCAGTAGAGTTGACCCATGGGATTAATGATTTGTTCGAATTGTCGACTTGACTCGAGTTTTGTAGTTTCAACAGCCTCTCAGTTCCAACAAAATCAGACATGGTTTTAGAAGGTCGATCATGTCAGCTCATCCCTAAGAAACAAGCATTCTCTTTGACTTTGAATGGATATAAATAGTGTTAGTGATGTTTTAGCTTTCGTGAGTCAAGAGAACGAGTTAACAACACAATCTATAAAGGTACTGAATGATTCCCTACTCATATAGCCTCAGTCCTCACCTGAATTCAGGCATATTCTCTTGTCACCCAAGTATGTCAGCATAAAGAAATAGGTCATAATTCTTTGGAAAATGGGACTTAACTTTTGGGATTTTTCGTAGACCACTTTGGTCCGTTGCTCTCATTCTTTTCCTTTGCAGAGCATAACCCTGGGCCTCTTTAGGCCTCTTTTTTAAGAATTTAGGTAGCATCATTGGGTTGCTACAATGGTTTATGGTGGAGAAGGGTTATTTGGGGGTCTTCTTTCCTTGCTTTTACTTCGCACATCTTTGCATGATTGGTGGCTTTTGGCATTTGTATTGTGATATGCCTTTTTGTGGTGTTTTTGTTTTGGGTTTTGGCATCAAAAGGTAGTATCGGCTTAATATTGACTTTGGACGCACGATACTGGCTTATTTGCTGACATACTTAGACTAGAGAGATCATGTTGATCCTGAGTCAAGTTCCTTCATTATCTATAGATAAGGTTCAGGCATTGGCACAACCAATAGGACAACTCCTCACCTCAACTAGATTGTAATTGTATCTCGTAAAACAAACTCAATCAAGCTAGGTGCAATGTGTAGTTGCTTAATATCCACTGAAGAGTTTAAGAGTGCTACTAGTTTCTCAGGTGATCTAGTTAGATATAGAAGTTCATTCACCAGTAGAGTTAGTGGAACTGAGAGAATAAAGTCCATATGGACCTGAAGAAAGCTTAAGAACTCATGCCTAGTGAAATTCTGATGAAGTTAAGTGGATTGGGATCAACTCAACCTTAGTCTATGATTTATGCAGTGAAGATCTGATTTCTCAAAATAGGATAAAACTAGGAAGGATATATTTTTGGTGGTTTTCTTGCTTTTGAAAATATTTTGAGGGGAATTTTTTGCAAAAGAGTTTTTTTTTTGAAAAACTATGCAGACACCCCCCCATACTTAACAAAAACCATGTCCTCATGGTGAAGGCAATGTGTAATAGGAGGATCAGAAGGGATGTGAAATGTAATTTTTTTTGAAATGTAATGCAGAGGGGTACCCCCATACTTATCTAATGCAATGCAGTGAAAATAAACATGCGAGCAGTAAGATGAAAAGATACCTGTGAGGAGAGGCTCACTGGAGTACGTGATTTAACGCCTCAGCTTGGCGATGTGGTGGTTCAATTTTCCTACAGAAGGTATGTTGTGCAGACAGGCATAGGACCAGATGGTTCAACAATGGGTTTTAGTCTTTGACCATTGACTCTGAAAGTGGCTTTAGTGTTTGGGTCAGAAATTTCTATCGAGCCATTATCAAATACTTGAGTTATAATGTATGGTCCTTTCCATTTCGATCTCAGTTTTCCTGGAAATAACTTCAGTTTTGCATCAAATAGCCATACTTTTTTATTTTCTTTGAATGTTTTCCTCGAAATGTTGGCATCATGCCACAACTTGATTTTCTCTTTGTATAGCAAGTTGTTATCATAGGCTTGTGATCTCAGTTCTTCCAATTCAGATAATTCCAATAGTCTTTTCTTTCCAGCCTCATCATAATCCAAATGACATTTCTTGATCGCCCAGAGTGACTTGTGGTGGACCTCTACGGGTGCGGAAAGCAGTGTGGTAGGCCTAGAGAGCAGAAGGTAAGTGTTGGGACCAGTCTTTACGATCAAAGCGGACAATTTTATGAAGGATGGTCTTGATCTCCCGATTTGACAGCTCAGTTATTCCATTATTCTGTGGGTGACAAGCAGTTGAGACTCGGTGTTCGACCCCATTTTTCTTAAATAAGTTTTTGACTGAAGCGTTCAGAAAATGAGTTCCACCATCACTAATGACCACCTTGGGTAATCCAAATCGGGAGAAGAGATTGTTCAGGAATTTAACAACAATGGTGTTATCAGCAGCGCGAGTAGGAATGGCTTCAACCCAATGGGATACATAGTCAACAGTGAGTAGGATGTGCTGATAGCCTTGTGAGGTGGTGAAAGGTCCCATGAAGTCTATGCCCCAAGTATCAAAGATCTCAACTATATGTACGAGTTGGAGGGGCATCATGTTGCGGTGGGTCATTGTTCCATTAATCTGACAGGCAGGACAAGATTGAGCAAAATGATGGGCATCTTTAAAGAGTGTGGGCCAGTAGAAACTGCATTGTAAGACTTTAGCGGTTGTGCACTTCCCTGAGTGGTGTCCTCCACACCCAGAAGTGTGGCAATGAGTTAGGACATCGTTGACTTCAGATTCAGGGATGCATCGTCTCCATATCAAATCAGTACCCTCTTTGAAGAGCAAAGGGTCTTCCCAGTGATAGTATCGGGCTTGGGCTTTGGTTTTGTCTTTCTTATGTTTTGGCCAATCATCAGGGAATGTGGAGGTGACGATATAATTGACGATGTCTGCATACCAAGGGAGTTGAGAAACAGACATGATACTTTCGTCTGGAAAATTATCAAAAATTAGGATTGTGTCTGTGTTTGAGGAAGGGATTCTTGAAAGGTGATCGGACACGATGTTCTTTGCTCCGGCTTTATCTCGAATCTCTAAATCAAATTCTTGGAGCAGTAATACCCACCTAATGAGTCTAGGCTTAGCATCGATTTTTGTGAAGAGATATTTCAAAGCCGAGTGGTCTGTGTAGATTATGATGTGGGATCCTAAGATGTAAGACCGAAATTTCTCTAAGGAAAACACCATAGCCAGAAGTTCTTTCTCAGTCACAGTGTAGTTCTTTTGAGCATCATCCAGAGTTTTGCTGGCATAATGAATGGCATAAGGTTTCCCATCTTTCCTTTGACTCAATAGTACCCCCATAGCATAATCACATGCATCACACATGATCTCAAATTCATAGTTCCAATCAGGGGGTTTAGGATGGGTGTTTCAGTGATGATTTTCTTCGGGGTTTTGAAAGATTCAAATGCTTCCTCAGTAAAAGTGAAGTCTTGATCTTTTTCCAGTAATTTTGTGAGAGGGCGAGAAATTTTCGAAAAGTCCTTGATGAAGCATCGGTAAAAGTCGACATGACCTAGGAAGGATCGAACACCTTTTATGTTCACCGGTGGACTTAAATGGGTGATTGTCTCAATTTTTTGATGGATCTACTTCCATCCCTTTCTTTGACACAACATGTCCTAACACATTCCCTTATTTCACCATAAAATGTGATTTCTCCCAAGATAATATCAAGTTCACTTCAATGCATTTCTGGAGGACTCTATCCAAAAATCCCAGTGTTTCCTCAAAAGAGTCTCCAAAAATAGAGAAATCATCCATAAATACTTCCATAAAATCATCGATCATATCAGTGAAAATTCCCATCATGCATCTTTGAAATGTTGCTGGGGCATTACATAGTCCGAAAGGCATGCGTCGGAAGGCATATGTTCCAAATGGACAAGTGAAAGTGGTTTTGTCTTAATCCTCTGGTGCTATGGCTACTAGGTTATAATTGGAATATCCATCCAGAAAGTAGAAAAATTCTTTTCCGACTAGCTTCTAAATGATTTGGTCAATGAATGATAATGGGAAATGATCTTTTCGGGTAGCCTTATTGAGTTTCCTATAATCTACACAGACTCTCCAAGATGTGGCTACTCTGGTGGGTATGTCCCCGCCTTTCTCATTTTTGACAATTGTTAATCCAGCTTTCTTGGGGACAACTTGGAGAGGACTGACCCAAGGGCTATCAGAGATAGGGTAAATGATACCCGCACTCGCCCATTTATAGATCTCATTCTTCACGACCTCTCGCAGATTGAAATTTAACCGTCTTTGCATTTCTCAAGAGGGTTTACTATCATTCTCCAGATATATGTGATGAGTGCAGAATGTGGGGCTTATTTCTTTTAGATATATTATCTTCCATCCAATGGCCCGAGAATTCTTTTTCAAAACCTCCATTAGTTGGCTCTCTTGCATATGATTTATGTTGGCATTGATAATGACTGGTAGAGTGTGAGCATCATCTAAGAAAGCATACTTCAGATATTTGGGTAGTGGTTTTATTTCAACAGTGGTTGTTGATGGAGTCAGAGTTGTAGTGTTCCCTGAATCTATTACAGAAATAGTCTCAAATGGTGGTTCCATCATGGGCATGATCATGATTGAGGTCTATGTGAGTTCAAAGTCTAATGTGTCCCAGGCATTATCAAGCTCATCAATTTCTTGTCCGGTGAGAGGGCATGGTGCAGCTTCTAGTGCAAGATTCAGATTGTAGGTGGCAATTTCATGAGAAGTGTTTTTGTAAGTGGATCTAGAGGTGTTAAGACTAACCTCTAAGGGGTCTTTGGTGAGATGGATGGGGGCAAAGTCTTTCTGAATGTTGAGAACAGCACATCTTTCTATCCAACCACAGTCTTCGATCTCAGATTCAGTGGGAGTAGGGGAGACTAGATCGATAGGAATGACTTGGCCATTGATTTTAAATTCAACTCTTCCATCCTCATAATCAAAATGGGCTTTAGCAGTGGCCAAAAATTGGTCGTCCCAGTATGAGTGGTGTCTCACTCAATATATTTGCTTGATCCATTTCCATCACAATAAAGTCGACTGGGAATTTATGGCCTTGAATATCAAATATCACATCTCAAGTAGTCCTTTTAGTCTTTTCACAGATCGATCACCCATTTGCAAAATCATTGAGACAGGTTTCAATTTTCCTAGATCAAATTGCTCCAGAATAGCAGTTGGGAGAAGATTAATGGAAGCGCCATTATCTAGCAGGGTGCGATCAAAGGTCAATTTGCCAATTGTGCATCTAACTAGAGGAGCTACTGGGTCTTCTTTTTTGGAGGGTAAGAATTGGGAGATGGCATTGGTTGTTGCTTGAGGGAGCACATGTCTCTCAATATCTTCATTGTCCTTTTTACTTTTTCCTTTGGATGTCCGTTTTGGTGTGCATTTGTCCTTCAAAAATCGGGAGAAGGGTGGAACTTGTTCGAGGGCTTTTAAGAGCGGGATTTCAATGACAATGTCGGAGAATAATTTTTCTAGCTCTGGATCGATGGTGGAAGATCGAGGTTTTCTTCGGTGAAGAGCTCCGGGAAAGGGGATAGTTATGGATTTTGAGACAGGAAGGGGCATGGTTGTCTCAATTAGCTTTTCTTCATCATCAACCTCCTCCTCTATTTCAATTTGATCCTCTGAAGCTAGCGGTCTGGTGTAGGCAGAAGTGGTTTTCCCATTTCTCAGAGTGACAGCATTAGCAGATTGGTTTGAACGGGGTGAGGTTTTGAAATTAACTCGATTTCTATGTGCTTGTTGTGGGTTCCCTTGATTTGTCCTAGAATATGTAAAAAATCCTTGATTCTGATTTTGGAAACCTTGTGGTGAGGTGAAAGATCCGGGAGATGGTGGAGTTTGAAGTACTCCAGATGAGCTAGCCTTGTTGGTGTTAGGATTGGGTAGAGGTTGAGGTGACAAGGCTGGGATATATGATTTGATCTCGGCAAACTACCGAGCATTCTCAGAGATGGATTTTTGTTGAGCTTCAGTGGCTCGTTGTTGTGCTATAGCTAGTTGTTGTATTGCTTGAGCCAAGGCATCGAAGTTAACCGCAGTGGTGGAGGGTTGGGCTACGGGCTGTGCTATTGGTTGTCTGGGTTGAGTGGGATTCTGGAAATGATAATTGTTTTGTCCATTCCACCCAGAATTTGATTGTTCTCTCCATGCGTTGTGGTTATTTAAATATCCTCCTCCTTGATTTATCTGCACCCAATTTACATTCTCAGGATTTGTGTCTTGATTATGAGTTAATGTGGTGCGGTCAACTTCATGGTTGGTGGGATTATTCATGGCCAATTTTTCTATGGCTTGAGTCATGAGGTTCATTTGTTTTGAGAGGGTTTCCCATTTGTCATGATTCTCATTGCTAGATCTCTTCTGATCAATGATATTGACCGTCCTCGTGTTCCCACTGTATTGTTCAATTGAGGAACTATTCACCGAATTGTCAGCCATATTTTCAAATAAAGTCCAAACAAAATGCTCATCACGGCTGATGTAATTTCCATCGCAGGAGCCATCAATCACTCTCTTAAATGATGTAGCTATGCCCTCATAAAATATCTGAACCAATTTCCATTTGGGGATTGCATGGTGAGGACATTTCCTTTGTAATTCCTTAAAACGCTCCCAGGCTTCGAGGATGGGTTCTCTGTTTTTATGGGTGAAAGATGAAATAGCTTGTCTCAGGGCATTGGTTTTTCCTATGGGAAAGTATTTCTTGATAAGCTTCCCTTAAGACATCCCATGAAGTGAGAGGGGTTCTGTAATTCCGAAGCCATTGGAGTACTTTGTCTTTGAGTGAGCGGGTGCAGGCTTTCATGTAGATGTATTCTTTTTCTACCCCAGGGATACTCATGGTGTCACAAGCAGATCAGAAATCTTAGATGTGGAGGAAGGGATCTTCAAAGTCATTTCCATAGTATTTTGGATTAAGGAGAGTGATGCGGGCTTTATTTCAAAGTATCCTACTTCAGGCGGGATTTGGACCCAATGAACTAAGTCCGCTGTAGCCGGGTTGTAATGTGTGCTTATGGGCGGTGGTCGGATGAGAGGTGCTATGGTGTGGCAGATTGTGGTATTTTTTCTCTCAGCAATTGTAGTTGATGCAAGATGAGATCCATAGGGTTTGGTCTTTCTTCACCCATGTTTCCTATGTCAGATGAATTCTCAGTTGAAGGAGATGGGTTGGTTTTTCTTCTATAAATCGGGTCGTACTCTAATGGTTGTTGCACTGGATTTTTCAGAGACCTACGACCTAGCATACACAGCACAATACACTAGACAATTTGTTGATTCACCAACTCACACAAAAATTGCCGCGGAAACGGTTATCTTTTTTATTTTAATTTAGTGATTCCACAAAAGTTTTCAGAGAAATTAGAGTCCTTAAGGATGAGGTGGGTGTGGAAGATTGTGATAAATCGATGTCCTAATCCGGCTGGGGGATCCAGGGTTGGTACTCAGATCGTTATATCTGCTCTTCCCACAAGAACCTGTGCCCAACGCGTCGACGGGTTACGATTTCTCTCTGCAATCCCACGTAGCACCAGGGATTTTTGTCACTATCCAAGGGTTCTATGTGCTCGTAATTTTTGTATCATACACGTGCATCAAATCAAGCAATCAGAATTTTCCCGCTTTCTGCTCGGGCCACTGCGGTGGCCTTTCAGGCTTATCTTTTTAGCGTGATAAAGCACGTTTTGGTGATCTTTTTAGGTGAGCAGAGGGAGAAGACCGCAGAGATGATGAAAAGAAAAAGTATTTTTTTTAATTTTTTCGGTTTAAGTTCGGAGCACAAACAAATACAAGAAATTTTAAAAGCCTAAGATGCCTAAGAGAAAGAGGGACTCACAGTGCCTGCACTTCTGGCGCTATCCGTAATGTTTTGTCCTCCTGATGGCGAGCTTTTCCGAGAAAGAGAGGAAAATTAAGATTACATTTTTTTACCAAATTACAAGTTCGCTAAAATAAAATGCATAAAAAGATAAGCATTTTTTTCTTTTGAAGCCTAAGTACCTGCAAAACAAAAAAATACACGGATCAGATAATTGAAAATGAGTAGAAATGAAGAAGAAACAAATTGCGAATGTTGCATAGTCCCCGGCAACGGCGCCAAAATGTTGACACGATTTTTCACGGTTTAAGATGATGATTTAATCATGTCGTTGGTTTCTCACGTAAAATCGGAATCAAACAAATAAAGTACAACTACGAGCACGATCAAAGTACAACAAAAATGTGCACGGCAAGTAGAGGTTCGAATCCACAGGGACTTAGCAAATTTGCATAATTTCTCTTTGATTTTTAAGAACAATTTGACTCTAAAACAATTCAAAGAAGTTACTATAATCTCAAGTCAAAGAATGACAACATGGTACGATGTCTACATAAAATGTTCAAAATATCATCTACTAGGGGTGTAACTGCAAATACTTAGAAAATAAGAGCTAGTTTGTAAAAGAGCCAAATTGACATTTCATTAATTAATTAAGAAGGCTACTGGATAGAGATGAAATTTTGACAAATCAAGTAAGAAATAAGATTAATTGCAGGAGAGATAATGCAAAAACTTCACTTTGATTATATCCAGAACTTTGAAAATATTGCAGATCTAACAATAAGTGCCCAGGCAGAATTAAACGAGAGAATAAAAGAGATGGTTTAGGGGTTCTTCTCTGTATTAGACACCCAAACAGGATGGAGGAGTGTGATGGTTGTCTGGGCACATGAAGACGTGCCGCAAGGATGTCCAGTTGGAGGATGCTCACAGATGGTACAGGAGATGTGCGGGCTCGCAAAGATGACGTGCGGTGGCGCGGCTGGAGGAGGATGGCATGGACAGGAGCAGTGTGGGTTGGAGAGTGTGGAGGCGTGCAAGTGCGCGGGCTTGACCGAGGGACTGCACGTGAGGACGGTTGCACCCGACGACGGATAGAGCCCACGCACAGGTTGCATACGACTGGAGGGCAGGGACTGGTCACGCAGCCACGCACAACTGGGGACGGTGGCCGTGCGTGCATACCTGCACGAGAGGGGGAGTGCAAAGCAGCTGAGGTGCACACCCAGTGATGCACAGTTGTGGGCAGCAGCGAGGCGGAGATGACGGCCTGAAATCCAAGAAGGTGGCTGGAGACGAGGAGCTATCCTTGTTCCTGCAAAAAAACGAGAGAGGGAGAGGTCGAGTATATGGAATCCAAGAGTGCGTGAATGGGGGGAGGGTATATGCGTGAAAATGAGAATGGAGAGGAGTGTTGTGCAAAAATAGAACAGGAATGGGCCTTGTGCGTGAGTGCATGAGAATGGGAGGGAAGGGAGAGAGAGGCGTGAGATAGAATCCGTGAAGGAGAGAGGGGGATGTACGTGAAGTCACATGCATATAAGACAAGACCAATAAATGCATGCATGTATGGGGAGTTGCATGGGGATTTATCATGGCCGAATTTTTTTATGGAAAATGGGAGAGAGAGAGAGAGAGAGAATGAATGGTCTATACCACAATGATGTTCTGATCATCTTCGTCAAGAGCCGAACCAGCAAACTCGAAATTAGGGGTCGTAATTGCGATGCCGCAGTAGGCCGTGACGTCCTGTGTGGCAAGGGTCGGAGTCCGCGATAAAAGAGCTCAGTTTCCATATGCGTGCATGACATTTAAAGAGTGGGGAATTTTCATTCTCACCCTCCCCCATTTCTTTCCAACAAAAAGGTGAAGTGAAATGTGTTGGATGTTTTATATTATAAGCATACCCAATAGTTCTTCATTTTCTTTGATAACAACAAGTCTGAATTTTATGGTTGATAATTAATCTTAGTGTAGAATATGATTTTTTTAATGTGAATGATGATTTTATCTCCTCTGTGTATAGGATGTAATTTATGTGAATTTGAAGTTTATACATCAAAGTAATGTACTTCACATAATTTAAGCATGTTATACTAGTATATAATGTAATTATCACCATCCAAGACCTGACATCTTGAAGAATAAAAGGGATCGAGATGAGGAATAAGGAACACAATGATTCACAAGGGGATATAAGCGAAGAAAGAAGGCTAAAAAGTGAGCAGGGACGAAAAGAATGATAGAAAAGAAGTAGACATAAAGGGCGCAAAGGAGAGATAATTTTTTGATCTTGACCAAGTTAAAACTAATCAACCAAACCTCAAAACAAGGGTAGGTTCACCAATACAACATGTGTAGCCATTAGAGTTCGATTATCTTGGTAGTTTTTATTGTTTGTTATTCATGTAATCTTGTAACAAGTCCTTATCGGCTAACCTTATAGGAGAATGAGTAGTACCAGACAAGTGGAATGTACTTCCCACTTCCTTTGTAACCTATAGCCTGTACTTTTTTACGTGTCCTTATTATTGGGTCCTGATCCACTACTCAGTCAAAGAAGTAGAGGAAGGAAGGCGATAGGCGAATCAAACATTCCACTTGGGGGTACTCGGGCACGACACGATGAGATAGGGACCTATTGTCACAGTTCCCCTATGCTCAATACTTATGACTAAGTATACAAGCAGATTAATCTCTACTCGTACGCACACCAATTGAAGCACCAATAGTTAGTGAATCCAACCAATAAACAAGGCAATACTCATGTTGGAATTTGGGCTCTAAATCCTAGAATCGTGCCTTACTCTATATGGAAGGTGCTTAAAAACAATGTGGGCTTTATGAACCCAATTCAATGAAGTCCATTAATCAATTTTAATTTGGTTCAGGTTTTCTTAGCAATCTTTTTTTTGGATTGTCACTTATTTGGGATATAATTCATGCAAACGCCTAATGAATTTTTTGATTCTCAATTAGTCTAAGTCCAAGAAAATTGGGGGAGAAGTTAGAAAAGATGACGCGTAAGAAAACTATGAATGTGGATGCAAAGTTAGAAATGCGTACATTGATCCAACACTCTACAAGCAAAGTGATATGCACATAAATTTAAACAAATCTATATGTAATGCACACGTTGAAATTGACCTAGATATATGAATTTCTCTTAACATGACATACTTGTTAATTTAACTAGATCTAAGCGTATTGAATTTGTAGTATATTGAATATAATTAGGCTTTGGACCTAAGTACCGAGCAAGCAACCCTAAGTGTCTAATGGCTCAATCAATGAAGATATAAAATAGAAAAAAGTTCAAAAACACAAAACACATAAAGCAAATAAAAATAAAGGGAAAATAGGGGGAAATAAAATATAAAAGGAGAATAAAACATGAGAAATATGGTCACAACCCCCAAGTGAATAATCACCTGATGAAATGGACCCATAAATTTACTAATTCTAGTGTCTCATGTACCATTACAAATTTATTGATAAGCCTCTCTTGCAAAAAAATATAAACTATACTAATTCTAATTTTCTTTCCTTCTGATCCACTCAGTATCATGTTGGCTTTGATGCTCTCTCTTATTGACTCGTGAAGAAGATGTCAATCTCCACATCACTCGAGTGCTGTGGTTCTCCTAAGAACATTGCCCTGGCTCTGTGAGCCCTCGTAATGAAGTCCAATAAAAGACAATGATTAAAATAGATAAACAAATTATTTAACAAAAATGAAAAGTAGATAAATAAGGAAACAAATATATACAAGATACACTACGCTTTGCTTCCCAGCAACGTCGTCATTTGATAACTCACTTTTGGCCAGTCGACTAATCTGACAGATCAGACAGTAGTCGTTGTATGACCAGACTCAAAATGTGAATTAATCAATAATTAACCCACAATATAATGAATAGGTCAAATGATAAATAGATGTGAGTTAAAATTTATTATAACTCTACAATGTATGTCTATAGGTGTGAGTATGGGAGAGTGTCTAACACAAGGAGAGACATGATAGGGTGACAATAGTAATTATTTCTAATTAACTAATAATTAATTTTGTATTTTCTTGCTTTTGGTTTTTTTAATATATTTAGTTTTTATGCATTTTTAATTTTTTTATATTTCTTAATTTTATAACTTTTATTTTTTATGTTTCTTTTTAATTTTTATGAACTCAACCATGGTTGGTCCCGAGCTTGGGTAAATGAGGACGGTTGCGTTAGGTAGCCGACAGCCAGCGTAAAGCAGTCGGAGACAACTTCCTAAATAATATTTTTTTAAAAAAAAAATATTTAGGAAGTTGCCTCATGACAGATGGATCTTTAAAACATGGATTTAAGCAAACATACAGATTTTGTTGGGGAGTTCTCTACTTACGACGCATTGCATCACCCGAATGCATTGAAAAATTGGCAAGGGTCGCTACATCGCAGCCTGGATGTAGTTCAAAATTTTCAAGGGTTCCCGCATGAGGAATACATGCGGGTAAATAAGTTAGTTCTATTGCATCACCCCCCGAATGCACTCCAAAATTGCAAGGATTCTCGCATAATGGATGCATGCAAGTAAAGAAGTTAGTACAAAAGAGATTGCAAAGGAAGTTGCGGATTGGTAGTTGGAATATTGGCACTTTGACTCGAAAATTGATGGAGATAGTGGATATGCTGGGAAGAAGGAAGATTCATACACTATATCTTCATGAGATTAAATGGGTTAGAGAGAAAGCAAGGGAGATCGAGAAAACATTCTTTAAACTTTGGTATTCATGTAAAGACAAGGGTAGAAATAGTGTTGGAGTGGTTGTTCATAAGGATTTTGAGGATTGTGTGGTTGAGGTGCAAAGATTCAGGGGTCGGATTATTTTGCTAAAATTGGTTCCTGAAGAAGAAATTCTTAATATCATCTCCATTTATGCACCGCAAAATGGTTTGGATGAAAGGACTAAACAAGATTTTTGGGAGGATCTGGATAAAATTTTACAAGGAATCCTATAAAGAGAGATGATTTGCTAGGTGGAGATCTTAATGGACATCTGGGAAAAGATGCTTCAGGGTATGCTAGTGTTCATGGAGGACATGGTTTTGGGGATAGAAATGAAGAGGGAAAAGTCATTCTGGATTTTGTAATGGCCTATGATCTTTTCATAGCAAACACTCTCTTCAAGAAGAGGAAGGAGCATTTAATTACATATAAGAGAGGGCCAACTAGAACACATATAGATTACTTTGCATTAAAGAGAAGAGATCGGTTGTGTTGTAAAGACTGCAAAGTAATCCCAGGAGAGAGTTTGACAACCCTACATCACTTGTTAGTATTGGATGTACAAATAAAAGGGCTGGTAAAGAAAAGGAGGATTACAAAGATCACTAGAACTAGATGGTGGAATCTTCCACTAAAGCAATTGAGCTTCAGGGAGAAGGTTTTAAAGACTTACCTTGGGATTGTAGCGGAAGTGCAAACGAGATGTGGGAAGAAGTAGCATCTTGTATCTGAAAGGTAGCTAAAGAGATGCTAGGCGGGTCAAAGGGAGGAGATACATGTCAAAAGGAAGCTTGGTGGTGGAGTGAAGGGGTGCAAGAGAAGCTAGAAATTAGAAGAGCATGCTTTAAAACTATGTCTAAGGATAGAATAGAGGAAACTGTCACAAACTACAAAATAGCAAAGATGGAAGCAAAGAAGACTGTAAGAAAAGCTAAGTCAAAAGCCTATGACATTTTGTATAAAAATCTCGACTCTAAGGAGGGCCAGAAGGATATATTCAGGTTGTCCAAAGAAAGAGAAAGAAAGACCAAAGACCTTTCTCAAGTGAGATGAATTAAAGACGAGGAAGGTCACATCCTTGTTACTGAGGAGGATAAAGAGACTAGATGGGAGCAACACTTCCATAAACTTTTCATTGGGGAAGGAAATAGAGAGATCACATTGGGTGACCTAGCTAGTAGTGATAGTTAATTGAATCATGCAAGCTATAGACAAATACAAAGAAAGGAAGTAAAGGAGGCTTTCAAGGTTATGAGACCTGAGAAAGGTGTAGGATCGGATGACATCCTTCTAGAAGTAAGGAGAGTTTTAGGTGAGCAAAGTTTGACTTAGTTTACGAATCTATTAAATGTTACCTAGAAAAGTAAGAAAATGCTTGAAGATTGGAGGAGTATCGTGGTGCCTTTTCATAAGAATAAAGGAGACGTTCAAAATTGTTCAACTTACAGAGGTATCAAGCTGATGAGCCACACTATGAAAATTTGGGAACATGTGATCGAAAGAAGGTTGAGGCAAGTTTCCAACATAAAAGGAAACCAATTCGGATTCATGCTAGGTCGCTCAATTATTGAAGTCAATCATATGCTAAGAAGAATAATGGAGATTTATAGAGCTAAAAGAAAGAACCTCCATATGATATTTATTGATTTGGAGAAGGCTTATGATTTTGTCCCATAAGAGATATTGTGGAGAGTTTTGGAGAAGAGACAAGTACTTGTCCTACACATTAACCTCATAAAGGACATGTATGATAGGGCTTTATCTTGTGTAAGGACCCCATATGGGAAGACTGACTATTTTGATATCAACATTGGTTTACATCAAGGTTCTGCTTTGAGTCCATTTCTTTTTACTTTGTTAATGGACGAGTTGAGAAGTCACATTCAGGATGTGTTACCTTGGTGTATGTTATTTACTGATATCGTGTTGATTAACGAGACTAGAGATGGAGTAAATGAGAAGCTTGAGGTCTAGAGAAATGCATTAGAGACTAAATGATTTCATACAAGTAGGGCTACGATGGAATATATGGAGTGCACCCTTGATGGAAGCAATGGTGAAGGAATCGAGGTGAAGATTGGTGATGATAACATTCGCAAGAGAGATTCTTTTAGATATCTGGGATGTATTTTACAACATGATGGGGAAATTGATGGAGACATTTGATGAATCTCGTATTCATCATGTTAAAAGTAGATAATAAACCCAATGGCTTAAATAAACCACTAAAATTCTCTAATAATTCCTTATTATTATATTGTACATATTGTGTATAATACAACCTTAATTAATTGTATTTATTTACTAGTATTTTCTGTGTATTTATTTTCTCATAAAACCCCTAAAAATTAGGTAGATTAATTGTCTATAGTCACTAACCCTTAAAAAGACTAAAAAATACAAAAACAATTCAAAACCCAAAAACTCGGTGTTTTTAACCCCTTAAAAATACCCCAAAAATTGCTTTTTGTATAAATGAGCTCTTTTTGCTTTTTGTCCAACATGAAACTTGTAGATCTCATTGAGACGAACAACTTTCATGTTTTGACTTTTTCCTAATGTTGCCTCTAACTATTTCTTTTATATTTTTCTTTATTTTTATATTTTCTAATTTTTATATTGGGCCGTGTGGCGCCCTCTGGGCCGCCCACGTGGCTCGTTCTCTCTCTACTACCCGCCCTCATATCCACCCATCAGATCTTCACCTCCTTCCTCAATCTAAGCTGCATAATCCTGCTCCATCTCCAGCCGTCAGATCGCTCCAGAGATCAGAACATCGCCACTCATCTGCACCTTAGCCACAACCACCCGATAGTCATCCCATCCCACGCCCCTCCTTGTGCCATGTCATCCCCTCAGTTCTCATCGTAGGATGAGACACCATATCGCATCCTAGCCATCTGCTACTGCCTCCATCCGAGTCGTTGGATCGCAAGATCCAATGGCTCCATTTTATCGTCCTCCTCCCTCCTGTCGTTTCACCTTGCGACCGTATCACCCCCTTCCTATTTTGGAAGGTATCTCCAGTCACATCTCCCTCCTGTAACGCCACCTGCAAGACACTCCCAGATCCGTCATTTTCGCGTAACCTTCAACCTCCCTTCTCCGTTACGGCCCCGCCTTCACTCTTCATTCAAACACCCCTCCCTCCCCCCCCCCCACCACCACCATATAACCGTCAACGACCCCCCTTCTATAAAACCTCTGCTCCACCCTCTGTCACCCTTATCCACCACTTCAAGAGTCTCCTCCCTAGCTTCCCCCGCCCTCTTGTGACAGCGGAAGGCGGGCGTATAGAGATGATCATGGTCGTGAGTATTCCAGTGAGATCCATGGCATTTGTCATGCTAGCTCCACCTTCGGTGGTAGCTTAGCTCCTCGGCAAGGCTGCTTGAGTCAGAGCAACGACCCGAGCTCCATCGAGCTTAGCCCTAGCCAACCTCCCTTCGCCAAACACCTTACTCTGTCCATGAAACTTTCTTTATTTTCCTTGACATTTTCCAACTTATCTCGCCGCCTACGACCACCAGCGCTTCTGCCTAACCCCCTCCGCATCTTCGCCATTCACCAACAATTCCAGCGCATGCATTTCCTTCCTCTAGAACCCCCTCGTGCTCCGACCCAACTTTTCTCACATCACGGCGGAGGACTCCCCTAAGCTCCCAACTTCTTCACCTCTGCCGAGCTCCCATCTCACACTACATCACTCGCACTCACGCGCACTTGCTTAGGCTATTATCTGACACATGCAGGAACCTAGATTGGCTAGAGTCTGCACCTGAGTCCCTTCCTCCGGTGAAGCTTCATCGACCTTCACCTATGACCATCCCCGGAGACTCGCTGCACCTTCAGGGTTCTCGCCAGGACTTTATATATCTTCCTCAACCCTCGCCCGCCACCTCAAAGCATGGAGGAGCCACGGGTGGATCGTCGGTCTCCACCTCCTCCAGTGGCCTGCGGCGAAGAATGGAGAGCAGATATCGTCCGATCATCTAGATCGGACGACCATGATGAAGACATGTGGACGACCCAGCTTCAATTCGAACCAGCAACCTCGAATCTACTGAACCACACCCCGAGCCTCCACCTGACGCCACATGTCCTGAGCCTGGCCCCCTCGCGTGCAGCTCGCGTGAGGGTTTGGGTAAATTATAGAGAAGATAATGATAATTTTCATAATTGCATATTGGTCCTCCAAGCGTGTGCCTCACGCGCGCATGGGGTAATTTATTGTGATGCTCTCGCCAAATCTGGAAATTACAAATATGCCCCCGTACTTCATAGACAATTGCATAAGGTTCCATGCATTTTTTGGAAATTTCAAATAGGTATATTTATCCTATTATTTCTTGCATTTTTATAATATTTATGCCCCTGCATTATTTCTAGTATAACTTGAGCATCATAGGTTTGAATTGCATGATTTTAGTGCCATTTTGTTCATTATTTGATCCTCTATCTCATGTCATGTTTAATTTCTCATCTGACATAATTTTAAATGAAGTGTATTTTTTATGTTAGATGACGATCTTGCTCTACTTGTCCTTGTCCTAATTTGATGATTGTCTATATTGTGCGCAAAATGACTTTAATTTCAATCTACTTTCTGTTGTTCAATTTATTGATCTTTCTAGGGTATACTTGTAGTAATAAATTGCATACATTTAATTTGGCTTTGCTTTCATGCATCATCTTATAATTGCATAAAACCAACTAAAAAATGCATGCATCATATATTTGCATTGTTCTGCATTTCACCTTGTGCACCTGCATGGAGACCTATAAAGAATTTATTCACATTTACTCTTAATTGATGGAATTTGATAAATAGATAGAGTAGCTCGTGTCCCAGTGTCGACCTTGGTAAACTCACCAAGGAAAAATAATCCACAACATTCAAAGATTGTGGTTTTTGCTGAACCAGATTTGCCTCCTATACTACGACATTCTCTGATTATTAAAGAGGCAAATTTGACGCTCATCAAATGGCGTCGTTGCCAGGGACAAGACTCAACTTTGTTTATTTATTGAATTTTAATTTAATTTCAAGATTCATTGGCCTTCTTTTCTTGCATTAATTTTGAATCATTCTGCTGATTAATTTCCTCTCTATTTTTCTAACCTTTTTCTTTTGTAGCAGGACCCACGAAGATCGAGGACGCTTGATCTCTATGGAGGAGTGGAGTCGGGAGCTCCCGCTGAAGAGGCCGCAAAAGATTTGGCAGTCTGCTTGCATTTGCATCTTGTAAAAAAATTGCATGTGCATATTTATTTTAACAGTCCTCATTAAAAGGCTTGCATGTCGTAAAAAAAGTAGATCACTAGATGATCTACCCCCCCCATATACACACACTTGTACATATACAATCACCCCCTCCCCATCTCCCTCTCTATGTATTTCACATTCCGCACCCCCCCCCCTAATCCGCCTCCTAACCACTTGTGAAAATACCACCCACCCTTATCCCCTTGTATATAGTATAAATGCTTCTCTCAACACAGATCCCCCCTAACTCAGATACTTTACTTAAGCTATGTGTAGCCTAAGTATAGGGGGAATCCACCTATTCATCCATACCATGCATTGTCTTCTTGTACTTGAGTCAATTTTTGACCTAAGTATAGGGGGACCCTCCTCCTCAGTTCCACTATATCACCCTATATTTGACCGAGCCATGGCTTCATATCACTTATGTTATGAGGACATAGCAAATATTAAGTATAGGGGGTATACTATATATATTATTGTATATTTACTTTAGACAAAGCTCGTATTCTTAAAACTTTTTGAAAATCCTTTTCCATGCTTGGTTTTAGTTTCCTGTGAACTGAGTTTTGTAAAACCTCGTAAAAATGTTTTCTTAAAAATAGAGGGATTAATTTGTGTAAATAACCCTTTTTCAAATAAAAAATTTATTAAAAACCAGACTTTGAATTAGACTTTGACTACTAGGCTTAGTAGATACTTTCAGTGAGCGAACTTCGGTCTCCCTTAGCAGAGTGGGTGGTTTATAGGACAATGTATATGGCTCCGTCCCTTAAGGACCACGGGTCCGTTTATCGCCCCGTACTTACACCCATATTGGTTGAGAGTAGATACTTTTATTTATATGAGTCTGGGCCAATCGTTGTCTCTCCAAACAATTAAAAAAATGAAAATTAAAATCCATAAAAATTTGTAAAAACAAAAATCACAAAAATCACTAACCAAGGAGTTGGTATATTCCTGACATATTCACATTCACTCAAGGCTTGAGAATTTTGAGGACACTGGATTTCTGTGATCTAAAGAGTCTGAGTTAACATGCCTTAGCCATTAAGGTTTTTAAACTTAATTATCCACACTTCCCTAGTTTGAAAGATTTGGGCACTATATTTCACTCTTCATCTCTACCTTCAAAAGAATATGATAAGCACAATCACTTTCACAATTGCATGGTTAATGAGATGAGTTAAGATATCACTTGAGGAACTAGGACTAGAGATTTGAGTTTAGACCCGATCTAATGATATTCGAGGATGGGATAAAGTTAATGAAGGCTTCAGAAAACCTGAGTGTCAGCAAAACCCAAGCCAATATGTGAACAAGTTCATATGCTACCTCTTTGATATTTATCTATGTGCTAGGGTGTGATGAAACTTAATGATAATTGTTGATCAGTGTGCACCAACTTTTGGTAAAAGCAGTGGATCTAGCCGATAAAAGCAAAGAAATGTCAAAGAAAGGCTCTATCATCCAAAGTCAAATTACAAAAAGAGCTACCACCAATGGCGAGCGCTCCTAAACATTTTCAAAGTGTCCACTTGGAACAAGCGCTAATTAGGACCAAGGAGTCGGACTGACACCAAAAAAGGGCTCTGCATCGTAAATGCTACAAGTCTGGGTGTCGAAGATATCTTAGATGCTCAAAAGATACACACCCCGGTGTACTTCCAGAAAAAACAAGTGCAGACGACTCGAACTCTCTTGACGAACACATTGATCAACAATCTAAAAATTTACATGTGTTGAGTAAAAAGGCACTCGAGAGGCCCCTTATTCCAATGTGAGGGAGAGAAAAATAGACACAATCCTATGCCCTCCATCATCCGGACGTCAATCTGCATTTCAAGGCTGATGAACTAATGAGATAGTTGACTGAAGCAAGAATATACTTACTCTCAAGTGTTGAGGATGAGGTCTAGAGGAGAGTCTTTGGGACTGGAACTTCGAGTGATGCCTCGACTCGACTCTCATGAAATGTAGTACACTAAATTTCATAGCTTTACATTATATGTACAAAAAGAGAGTCTGATAATTAGAGAAGTTGGATTCCTTCTGACTAAAGCACGGATAAGCCCAGAATTTTAGGATCCCTTAAATTGAGGGTCTTCGAAAGATTGAGCCTTGAAATCTTCACTTACACTGTCAGGAATTAATCCGACTCCTTCGTTCTTTAGATGCTCGAGGACGAGCATGGTTTAAGTATAGGGGTATGATGAATCTCGTATTCATCATGTTAAAAGTCAATAATTAAACCCCTGGCATAAATAAACCACTAAAATTCAACAATAATTCCTCATTAATATATTGTACATATTGTGTATAATTAACCCCTAATTAATTGTATTTATTATTTTCTTTGTATTTATTTTCTCATAAAAACCCATAAAAATTAGGTAGATTAATTGTCTATAGTCACTAACCCATAAAAGAGTAAAAATTACAAAAACAATCCAAAATCCAAAACTCGGTGTTTTAACCCCTTATAAATATCCCAAAAATTGATTTTTGTATAAATGACCTCTTTTGGCTTTTTGTCCAACATGAAACTTGTATATCTCATTGAGACAAACAACTTTCATGTTTTGACTTTTTCCTAATTTTGCTTCTAACTATTTCTTTTATATTTTTCTTTATTTTTATATTTTCTGATTTTTCGGTTGGGACATGTGGCACCCTCTGAGCCGTCCACGTGGCCCATTCTCTCTCTGCCACCTGCCCTCATCTCCATCTGTCAGATCTTCACCTCCCGCCTCAATCTAAGTCGCATAATCCCGCTCCATCTCCAACCGTCAGATCGCTCCAGAGATCAGATCACCGCCACTCATTTGCGCCTTATCCACAACCACCCAATCGTCATCCCATCCCACGCTCCTCATTGTGCCACATCATCCCCTCAATCCTCACCGTAGGATGAGACACCAGATTGCATCCTAGCCATCCACTACCACCTCCATCCGAGCCATTCGATCGCAAGATCCAACGGCTCCACATCAACGTCCTCCTCCCTCTTGTCGTTTCACCTTGCGAACGCACCGGCCCCTTCATATTTTGGAAGGTATCTCCGGTCACATCTCCCTCCTGTAATGCCACCAGTAAGACTCTCCCAGATCCGTCATCTTCGAGTAACCTCCAGCCGTCCTACTCCGTTATTGGCCCGCCTCCACTCATCATTCAAACAACCCCCCACCCACCACCACATAACCATCGGCGACCCCCTTCTATAAAACCTCCGCTCCGCCCTCTGTCGCCCATATCCATCACTTCAAGAGTCTCCTCACTAGCTTCCTCCACCCTCCGGTGACAGCGGAGGGCGGGCGTGTAGAGGCGATCATGGTCGCGAGTACTCCGATGAGATCCATGGCATCTGCCATGCTAGCTCCACCTCCGGTGGTAGCTAAGCTCCTCGGCAAGGGTGCCCGAGTCAAAGCAACAACCCGAGCCAACCTCCCTTCGCCAAACACCTTGCTCCGTCAAGGTAACTTCCTTTATTTTCCTTGACATTTTCCAACTTATATCACCGCCTACGACTACCAGTGCTTCTGCATAACCCCCTCCGCATCTTTGCCATTCACCAACGATTCTTGCACACCCATTTCCTTCCTCCAGAACCTCCTCGCACTCTGACCCAACTCCTCCATTGTCACGGCAGAGGACTCCCTTGAGCTACCACCTTCTTCACCACTGCTCGACTCCCATCTCACTCGACATCACTCGTACTCATGCGCACTTGCTTCGGCTATTATCTGACACATGCAGGAACCTTGATTGGTCGGAGTCTGCATCGTAGTCCCTTCGAGCTTTTCTCCTCCAGTGAATCTTCATCGACCTTCACCTCCGACCCTCCTCAGAGCCTCGCTGCACCTCTAGGGTTCTCGCCAGGAGTTTATCTATCTTCCTCGACCCTCACGCGTCACCTCGGAGCATGGAGGAGCCACTGGTGGATCATCGGAGTCCCGCCTCCTCCGGTGGCCCGCGGCGAAGAACGAAGAGTAGATATTGTCCGATTATCTGGATCGGATGGCCATGGTGAAGACACGTGGACGACCCGAGCCTCAACCTGAACCAGCAGCCTCGGGTCTACTAAACCTCGCCTCGAGCATCCACCAGACACCATGTGTCCTAAGCATGTCCCCCTCACGTGCACCCCACGTGAGTGCTTAGGCAAATTACATAGAAGACCCCGATACTTTTTATAATTACATATTGGTCCTCCAGGTGCGTACCTCACATGCGCTCTTGGGGTATTTTACAGGGATGCCCTCGCTAGATCTGGAAATTGCAAATATACCAACACGCTTCATGGACAATTGCATAAGGGTCCAGGCATTTTTTGGAAATTGCAAATAGGTCCATTCAGGGACCTATTTGTAATATTTATCCTTTTATTTCCTGCATTTTTATTACATTTATGCCCATGCATTATTTCTAGTACAACTTGAGCATCATAGGTTTAAATTGCATGATTTTAATGTCGTTTTGTTCATTATTTGATCCTCTATCTCATGGCATGTATAATTTCTCATCTAACATAATTTTAAATGAAGTGGGTTTTTTATGTTAGATGATGATCTTTCTCTACTTGTCCTTGCCCTGATTTGATGACTGTCCATATTGTTGTGTGCAAAATGACTCTAATTTCAATCTACTTTCTGTTGCTCAATTTATTGATCTTTCTAGGGTATACTTGTAGTAGTCAATTTCATACATTTAACTTGGCATTACTTTCATGCATCATCTTATAATTACATAAAAACCAACTAAAAAATGCACGCATCATATATCTGCATTGTTTTGCATTTCAACTTGTGTGTGGAGACCTATAAATGAGAATTTATTCACACTTGCTCTTAATCGATCGGAATTTGATAAATCGATAGAGTAGGTCGTGTCCCTGTGTCCGACCTTGGTAAACTTACCAAGTAAAAATAATCCACAACATTCAAAGATTGTGGTTTTTGTTGAACCAAATTTACCTCCTATGCTACTATATTCTCTGATTATCAAAGAGGCAAATTTGACGCTCATCAACGTTACCAATAGAATAAATGTGGGCTGGCTAAAGTGGAGAGGAGCCTCTGTTGTTCTCTGTGATAACAAAATTCCTTTAAAAATTAGAAGAAAGATTTATAAAGCAGACATGAGACCTACTATGCTCTATGGATCTGAATGTTGGCTTGTGAACCATAGATATGTGTAGAGAATAGTTGTAGCAGAAATGAAAATGCTAAGGTGGATGTGTGGACACACGTGTAAAGATCGGATTTGGAATCATGCAATCAGAAAGAAAGTTGGTGTAGCTCTGATCAAGGATAAGATGCGAGAAAACTGCTTAAGATGGTTTTGTCATTTGCAAAGAAGATTAGCTGATGCACCAGTTAGGAGATGCGAGTGTTGGGATGTTGACCTGGTTAAGAGAAAGCGAGGACAACCCAAGAAATGTTGGAAAGATATTGTACGAAGGGATCTTAGTTTTTTGGATATAAGCTCGAGATTGATCCAAGATAGATCTGAATGGAGGCGAAGAATCAATGTAGCCGGCCCGACTTAATTGTGGGAAAAGGCTTTGTTGTTTTGTGTCTTTTTAATTTTGCAAATTATTAATTCCCTTTTAAATTTTTAAAGTAAAATATATAATTATATATGATAATGATGATATTATATATGGTATTATAAGTAATATATAGGATAAATAGTTATTATGGAAACTTATATTTTTAAATATACCAAAATATATTCAGAATGTAGAAAATAAAATCTTTTTGTATTACCTATATTTTCTTTATTTTTATATTTTTGTATAATTTTTGCTATTTATTTTGGATTTTTAACATTATAAAATTTATAAAATAGTACACATATTAATTACTCTAGTTTGTTTTGAGTTTAATAAACACTAATATGTTCAAAATTTACTCAAAACTTTTTTTCATGTATATTATATATAATAAGGAAAAATCAGACACAAAAAGATATACTTTTGGATTTTTCTTTATTTTTGCTAATTTTATAAGTTTTTAGGGTTTTTTATTTTTAAGTTTTATATTTTATATTTTTAGTGAATTTTGGATATGTGATTGATAATACTAAAATACAAAGTAACATAATTTTTTGGAATTTTTGGAATTGATTTTATATTTTTTTGATTTTATTATACCAAACAGGGAGAAAATGCATCTTTTATATTTTTAATAAATAGGAAAATAATTTAAATTCCAAAATAAAAATTATAAGAGTACAAACATCATATCAACCACTTAAATTAATTTCTTTTAATTTTAAAGAGTAATAAAATATTTATAATGATATATATAAATAAAAAATAAAATTCACGGATATAGGGACCTAATTGCAATTTAAATAAATTGTTAATGCGTTAAATAACATTTCCTAGGAATTTAAGGCACATATGCAAAATTTATAGGGCCTCACGTGTCGCTACATGTGAGGTAGAAGGACTTTTTGTAATTTTACAGAAGTATGAGGTCCGACATGCAACTTATACTCAAATTATTGCACTTAATTTTATATTTATAGAACTAAAAGGAAATACAAAAAGGTATGGGGGCTTGAAATGTGAGATCTTGGGATAGCCACATATCCTTACTTATGATCGCAGGGCTCTGTACGGACGTCGCTTCATTTAATTACAATGACTTAGATTAGATCTTGGTCGAAGTTCGTATATGATGGTGGAGAAGCAAGGAGGAAGAAAAAGGAAGAACTTATTCCATGTCTCCATCGTCCACTAATTTCCTGCATTTTCAACAATATTCTTCCTTGTCAATGGATCCATTACCTTCCTGACATCATCCCGCACCTACTGGGTCACCCCATAAGATCCAAGCCTCACAAATCGAGGGGTAGGTTGAGTTTGCTTCAAGACACCTGGTATCTTCAAATGGGTATCCACTTCTCTCTATATGGCTGCTTGGGAGTTGCAACCTGCACAAAAACACTCAAGGGCTCGAGGGCTACCTCCTCGACTCGGGAATGAAGTTGTTTACACTGAAATGTGGGTGAAGCGACTAGCTCCAACAAGCAGTGGATTGGGAGCTTCGATTCATTGATTGCAGGTCAATCAGGGTGATCTGGGCGAGGGAAAATAATGAATAAGTGGTGAAGAGTGATTTTAATAATCAGGCGGGTCAGAATCGATAAAAGGCACGATGGATAGAGGTTGTCGGAGCCAATCTTCGGTGAACTACAATTGAACTAATAAAAGTTATTGCATATAAAATTAAATAAAATATATTTACAACTAAACCATGGAATCAAAATGCGACTAAAAATATAAAGAAAACAGCTCAAGAAGGGGTTATCTGGAGTAGAAGAATCTTCATTGGAGAAGCTCTGATGAATAGTTGGATCACAACCTTCGGCCACTCTTTCTCCTCACAGACATTGTAGTGAGACTCATACTGTCACCAATGAGATTGAGCGCGATTAGGATAGGGGTTACAGAGGCTTAAAGGGGATCAAACTTGCGAAAATGGTGGAGAAGGATTATTTATAGACAGAAGGTGAGCTGACTTTGGTGGAGGATTGTGTATAGGAGGAGAAGGGTTGGTGGAGGCTAGGATATGGGTGTGGAAGTGGAAGATGGTAGCTGTATCAAAAGTCACTGTAGCCCTTCTTCTCCATTTTATTCACCTTCCTCCATGCCTCCATCTCCCTCGAGACCAGTGGAGCGCAATGGTTAGGATCTGACAGAAGATAAGGTGGTGATCGATGTCTTCTACGTGGATAAGAGATGCACGGTGAAGATCGAGACCAATTCAAATAAGGGAGTTGAACTCACGAAATGGCTGGAAAAATTGAAGAACACAAGAAAAATAAGCTATCTATACATGTGTTGCCCGAATTTTGTCCAGGTCATCAGGATGGAGGAAGTGGCTTGGGGGTGGCGTTCACGATGCCTGGTCCTCGCTTCACACCGCGGCAGCAACGTCGGGAAGCTCATACGGTCGATATTATCATAGCATGGCTATTCTAGCCATGGGTCGAACCGGAAAGAGATCGCCATTATTGCTCAATGTTGACTCCTTCTTTATGTTATTAAGAGGAGTGGCTAGGGGTCTTTTTTGCAAGGGTTGATGATGACGCGGTACGAAACCCGGATCAATCAACAATTAACCCACAACAATGATTAAACAATGTATAGCAAGATGTGGAGTTAAAACTTATTATAACTCTACAAAGAATGTGTATAGTGTGCAAGCATTTAGAGGTCGAACACAGGGAACAAGCAGGTAGATCGGCAAAATAAATGCTCAAGAATGAAAGTGATCAAATATCTATACAAGTTCTATTTTTGTGGGTTTTTAATTTTAATTTTATTTAATTTTTGATTTTATTTTTTTATATTTTGATTTTTAATTTACTGATTTTGTATTTTCTTTTTATATTTTATATTTTTGTTTTCTTTTTTCTTTTAATAAAGATATAAACTATAAGGAGTATATATACAAGAGAGATGAGAGAGATATATAAATAAGTAGAATATCCAAATTAAAGTAAATAAAATGTTTTGGGGCTTTTTATGTTTTTCTAATATTTTTTTGATTTTTCTGATTTTTTGCTAATTTTTTGTTATTTTTAAAGTCAAAAATACTGAAAACATAGAATAAAATTAATGGCCCAAATTAAAATGGAGATGAAAATATCAAACAGTGTCAAAAATTCTCCAAATTAATGTTAAACTAAATATAGTACAATAAAGAAAATTTAGGAATAAAAAACACAATTTTTAGATTTTTTTATGGATTTGATAAATTTTTATGAAGGTTTTTAGGATTTTTCTATTTTTACGAGTTTTCTTTTGTATTTTTTTGAGATTTTTGGACTCAAGATAAAAGATGCAAAAACACACGAAATATATTTTTTTAGAAATTTTTCAAAAACATTTTATAATTTTTTGTGTATTTTCTAATGCAAACAATGAAGAAAATGCATGTTTGTTAATTTTTATAAATATGAAAATGCAAAAAATGCAAAATAAAAATATGGTGTGACAAATAAATTCAACATGAAGCTAGGATAATTTTTTTGTGATTTTTCGAATTTATAGTTGCATGAAATACATGGAGACAACAAAGAGAAACTACACTACTAGCAAGGGTATTATCGTAAATATCCAAAACATTAAGGGCCAAAGTACAATTTTTCACAAAATTTATAACTAGACAAAAATATTCATGGACCAGTCACTAATACCCAAAAGTCTAAGATTGTTTCTGCAAAAACAACAAAGACCACGTGTGTTGGCATGCGCGCCTGGTAGGGGTTTATACGTAATAATTCAAAAACCCGAGGGCTAATTTGCAATTTTACCAAAATATTACAACGTTATAAAATAGTTCCTGCACTTAATGGAAATACCAGAAGTAATGAGGGCCCTCACGCAAAATACCACGCCCCCACATGCGCGAGTCACGTAAGGTGACGTGGACAGGAACCTCGATGCAAATATGGAAACTACGAGGGATAAAGTGCAAATATTACAAATTAATTAAACTACAAATGAAAGTTTACATTCTGCTTAATAAATACAAAAATGGTCAGGGTGAAGAGTGCAAAATACCCAGGCGAGCGAGATCCGACGGCGGGCGACGCTTCACTTTAAACACGTGGCAGCACGAGTGGGCTCGATGACGGTTGACATGGATGGTCCAGATTAGATCTCCGAGGCTGATCAAACGGCAGCAGATGGTGGAGATCGGACGGTGGTTGTACATCTGGGCGTTGTCCTTTGATCTGACGGCAGAAGGACGATGACGAAGAACAGGAAGAATGTCGGGTCAAGCAACCTTCCCCATCCCCGATCGGACTCCTTCTTGGTCCTTGAGGCTCTCAAAATGGCTGTGCCAAAGCCTGGTGTGGTCTTCTTTGTGCTGGTGGCTCCAGAAATCCCGGGCGGTGGTCGGAGGGCTCGCGCAAGGTCGGCGGAGCAAAGTGGCTCTAAGAACCTCCGCCTCCTCCGAAATAAGTCTCAGGTGCGTTTAAAGGCTCAAGACCTGCAAACAAGAGTTAAGAGGGTCGCGGGCAAATTGCCACAACCCTCTGATGGGCGAATAGAGCGGAGATGGCGAAGATGGAAGCTTGTCGGAGCGAGCTCCGGCGAGGGGGTGATTCGGTGATTTACGGGGTGAAACGCAAAGGGTAATAGGGGATTTTGATCCTATGACTACGGTAAAATAAAAAAATGCAAAAGAAAATGAAGAAAATGGAGCCCTCAAAGGTGAAATCACTTGAGGATGAAACCTCAACGACAAGGCTTTGCCGGAGGTGGTGGAGCCACCTCGACGCCTCCTCGATCCACCTGAAGGTCGGTAAAGGGAGTTGTCACCTCCTCTCGCTCTGGAGCACAAAAGGCGGAGAGAAAACTGGTCAAATGGGGTTTAAATTTTCAAAAGGAGGAAGAGAGGGGGTATACGAATGAGTTGACGAGCTGCTGGGAATAATGAGGCATAGTGGACGCCTCAGTGATCCACAACCCAAGGCAAGCCTTCGGCATGAATCACCAAGGAACGAGGAAGAAAAGTCGTCAAGACCTCGTCACGAAATTGTGAAAGGTGGATCCATGAAAAATCTGCGAAGAAGGGGGAAAATGAGGTGATCTGACAGGAACATGAGGCGGGTCAGAGAGTTGACCCGCAGTCAACTGTCAGACCCCCCTAGTTGGTCCACGTGGACCAACCAGGAAAATCCTGCAAAAATGATTTCGAAATTTCTTTAAAAATATTAAACGATTTTATTAATTTTAGATTATTAAATAAAAATGTTTATTATTTTGTTAATTATTTATTATATTTTTATATATTTTTTTGAGATTAAAAATTACAAGTTTCCCTTTATAGCTTATATACAGGTATATTCATCTATATATTTTAGTATTTTATTTTTATTTTATATATTTAATTTGTTTATTTTGGTTTATTATTTTATATATTTATGAATTATTTTTATAAACTTAAATATATTTTTATTTTATTTTTCTGAAGTATTTGTATAATTAAATAAATAGATGTATTAAGTATATAGGTATATGTACAAGTATTATACCTATGGGTTTTGTACAAGTATTTTATTTTTATGTTTTCTTTAGATTTTTATTCATGTTTTAATACACAAGTATATTATAAATAATATTTACAAAATTATAAAATATAAAATTACCAAAATAAAGAATAATCAATAAAATGAATATTTTAATATGTACAAGTATACAATAGGGTCCAAAACTCAACTTTCAAACCGTAACTCCGAAAAATATGAAACCTTCATTAAATATCTTATTGAAAGTTATATACAATTAAAGGTGATTTTGATATATTTTGATTTTTTATTTGAGAGATACAGGTCTGGGAAGTTAGGATTCTAGAATTTTATTCAGATCATATCTTTTTATCTGTGCATTATTTTTATATAAAATCAATTTTGTATTTTTCTATATTAAATTATCTACAACTTTCATGTAAAAAGTTTATTTATTTGGAGTATAAAAAGTGGATCTAAAAATAAGTCCCAAAATAAATAAAGAATGAATTAGATAAGAGTTATTTTTATTGTATCTTGGCCCTTATCTCCCCCTACTTTATTCCTTGTCGACCTATTCAACTAGATGCCTAGGTCTCGGGGTTTTGGATCATAAAATATTTTATTCTTTTTCTTTTCTTTTCTTTATCCTATAATTTTGTCTTTAAAAAACCTCATTTTATACAATGTTTACGTACACATGCATGGATGCAAAAATGCATGAATTAAGGGTATTTATATGTATTTACTAGGGTTTTTGAGGCCAAAATGATAGAATAAAGATGATGAAATGGAGGTTCATCAGCTGACAACCGCCACACTAGGAGGCAGTGGGGTATTTGAAGAGAATAAGGCAGAGGTTGCGAGTGGTTTCAAGGGAAGTTTACTCCTCTGCCATAGGTGGAGAAGTTAGGTTTAGGACGTAATGGGTGGTTAGCGTGAAAGGTGGTTGATAGTATGATGCAAGGGCAGTGGCGATTGGATGAGACAGTAGTTAGTGTTCGCGAGATAATGGGGAGAAGTGGGGTGGTTCATATAAGCCGAGAGAACGATTGGAGGTTAGGGATGACCTGTGCGTTGTTGGATCATATGATCCAATGATCCACAAGTGGGTGGAAGTGGATGGCCGGGATTAACTCTGATAAAAAAGATTAGATGGTTCATAATTGGGCGCCAACAAACATCTATGATTACGATGGGTGGCAGCATAGGAGCGGGCCACGTGGCGTGCTTTAGAAGCACGACATGATCCAATAGAAATTGCAGAAAATCGATAAATCGAAGAAAAATCAAGAAAAAATAGTTAGAGACCGAATTTGAAAAGTAGTAAACATGAAATTGTAGATCTCAATAAGATCTAAAACTTTCATGTAGAAGTCAAAGAGATCAGAGGTCCTTTGTACATAGGTAAAAATTAAATACTATTAAACACTATATAAAACATTTTTCTTTAATTTTCCTTTTGCTTATTTTTTTGTATTTTTATTTTATAATATTCTAGTTTGTTTATGTACAATTTTATTCTATTTTTTTATTTATTTATAATGGAGAATAAATACATGAAATATTACACCATAACAATATATAATAATTAGTGTTAATTATATACAATACATAAATTAGCAACTAGTGTTAGTTAGTCAATGAATCATGTTATCAACTTAAGTAAATGAGACAAATATGGTCAATTAAGCTAATAAATCTGGGATATATCACCCCTCTATACTTAAGCTAAGCTCATCCTCGAGCTAATAAATAAAGAATTAGTTAGTTGGTTAGATTAATTAGTGAGATCCTTGACATGTGCAAGTGAGTAAACAAGGCTTGATTTGACCTAGAACCCTGAGTTTTAGGAATCCTAAAACTCTGAATTGACCAAGTATTAATCAAAAGGAATTAAAATCATCTAATTGCCATATTCTCAATTTGTACATATGAATATAAGGAATATGACTTAGCGTTGACTGCATCATGAGAGTAGAATCACAATATCACCAAAAATTCCAATCTTGGAAGCTCTCCTGGAATAAATATAGTCTTGTCTCAATCCACCATCTTTTTAGTTTGTCAGACTTTAAAAGGATAGATGGAAAGCTGGATAATGGAGGATGTATGATTGTATACTTATTTTTCCTTTCCTCTCATTAGAACAAGGTTCTCTCTAGTGCCAAAATGCAACACCATTTCATTTTGATTTTTTTCCAATTAATGTGTCCGTCAAGAGAAGTTGGAGTGGTCAGCACTTGTTTCCTGGGAATACATCAGGGTGTGCCTATTTTTTAGTACCTATTATACCTTCTACACCCAAACTTGTAGCATTTACGATGTAGAGCCCTTTTTGGGTGCTAGCCCGACTCCTGGTCCTAATAGTTTTGGTCAAAGTGGACACTTAAAAATGATTGGGAGCGCTTGCCTTTGGTGGTAGCTCTTCGATATTTTTGACTTTGTATGGTAAGAGCTTCTCATTTATCATTTCTTTTTCTTTGTTTTTGGCTAGCTCCACTGCTTTTACCAAAAGATTGGTGTACACTGATCAACTTTTTAATTATTGTCATCACACCTTGGTACTTTTGGTTTGATCAAGAGATAGCATGAGAACAAGTCCCATAATGGCTAAGATGCTGACACTCAGGTTTCATAAAGCCATCACTAATCTTATACCATCCTCGAGCATCATAGAAATCAAGTCCAAACTCAAACTTCCTATCCTAATTTCCTTAGTTATACATTAATTCATCTCAATAATGAATACAGTCGTGCATGTGAGTGGAGGACAAGTTCTTTTTAAGGGAGACTAAGCATGATATATATCATGCATATCTTCGAACTAGGAGAGTATGTGTTTTTAAGTCTAAGACCCTAATGACCAAGACATGATAACTCTAAGCCTAAGGATTCCTTAAACCAAATATTAAAGATCATCTCAAGCCTTTAGTGCGTAGTGAAAAATGTGTCAGGGAAAGACACCAATTAATAAGTTAGCCTTTGTGATTTTTCTATTATTTTATTTTTTGTTCATTTGTTTAGAGCCCTTTTATGGTGATAGCCCGACTCCTTGGTCCTAAGAACGTTTGGTCCAAGTAGACACTTTGAAAATGGTTAGGAGAGCTCGCCTTTGGTGGAAGCTCTTTTGTGATTTGTCTTTGAAGGATAAAGCTTTTTCTTTGCATGAGAGAACTTCTCTCTATTTTCATTTCATTTGTTTGGCTAGCTCCATTGCTTTTACCAAGAGTTGGTGCACACTGATCAACAATTTTGTTATGTTTCATCACACCCTGACACATAGGTTTAATATCAAACGATAACATATGAACTTGTTCACATACTTGCTAGGGTTTTGCTAACACTCAGGTTTCTTTAAGCCTTCGTTAACTTTATCACGTCCTCGAGCATCATTAGACCAAGTCTAGACTCAAATCACTAGTCCTAGTTCCTCAAGTAATAACTCAACTCATCTCATCAATCATGCAGTTGTGAAAGTGATGTGTTGATCATATTCTTTAGAGGGTAGGGATAAAGAGTGCAATATAGTGCTCAAATCTTTCAAACTAGGGAAGTGTGGATTATTAAGTTCAAAACCTTGATGACTAAGGTTGGTTAACTCAGACTCTCAAGATCTCAGAAATCAAGTGTCCTCAAATCCTCAAGCCTTGAGTGAATATGTATGTATGAGGAATACACCAACTCCAGAGTTAGTGATTTTTGTGATTTTTATCTTTTGCATTTTTTATGAATTTTATTTTTGTCATTATTTTTTTAAACCTTTAAGAGGCAACAACATGTCCAAGGTTATATGAATAGTTGCATCTACTTCCAGTTAATATGGGTGTAAGTACGGACTGTTAGACGGACCCATGTTACTTGAGGATAGAGCCATATACAGTGTCCTCTAAACCACCTACTCTGCTAAGGGAGACCGAAGTTCCCTCACTGAAGAGTAGCTACTCATTTTTAAGCCTAGTATTAGAGCCTCTACAAAAGATTTTTTTAATTTTTCAGATTTTTATGGATTTTTTTAAAAAAAGGTTGGTTTTATGTACAAAAAGTTAATCCCTCAATTTTTAAGAAAAAGGAATTTTACAAGAATTTTTACAAAAAATAGTTCCCAGGTCAATTTAAACTAAGCCCAAAAAGATTTTCAAAAATTTTAAAACACGAGCTATGCCTAAAGTATATATACAATAATATACGGTATACCCCCACTATACTTAACTTTTGCCATGTCATCATAGCACAAGCGATATGAAGCCAAGCTCTAGTTAAATATAAGGTGATATAACGAAATTGAGGAGGAGGGTCCCCTATACTTAGGTCAAAAATGACCTAAATATAAGAAGACAAAGCGAGGGAGAATGATGGGTCAGGTCCCCCTATACTTAGGCTAAAAATTGTCTAAGTAAAGGATATGGAATTTTGGTTGGGGGTCTGAGGCTGTTAGGGTTAGGGGGTGATTTATACAAATGAGTGGGGAGAGGTGGGGGTGAATTTCTATAGATGACTATGGAGAAGATTGGGGGGGATATGGATGAATATATAGAAATGGAGGGGGGTAGTGAGAGGATGAGAAGTATGTGTGTGTGTGGGGGGGGGAGGGTTAGATCATCTAGTGTTATATTTTTCCTTTTTTTACACACGCGAGCCCTCTAACGAGGGCCACTAGAAATTCACATGCTACATTTTTTTACAAGAAAATGCATGAAATATTGATTAAGAATTACTTGAATCTCTCTTCTTTTCATTTATGACTCCTCGTAGTGGGAGCTCCCAACTCCACACCTCCATGTAGCTCCAGCATCCTCGATCTTCATGGGTCCTGCCACAAAGAAACAATGTTAGAAAATAACAAGGAAAATAATCAACAAAAATGATGCAAAAATACAAGATGATAAGACTTACAAATTCTGAAAATTTTCACAAAAATATTTCAATAAAATTTGATAAATAAATAAAGGTGAGTCGTGTCCCCGATAACAATGCCATTTGATGAACATCAAATTTGCCTCTTTATATAATGTGGAATTGTCGTAGTATAGGAGTCAAATTTGGATAAGCAAAGACCAACTTCTAATATGTAGAAATTATTTTACTTGGCAAGTTTACCAAGGTTGAACTCGAGGACACGAGCCTCTTCATCTGTTTATCAAATATTTTCTATTAATTAATGAGTGAATATTTTCAAGTTTGGGTCTCCATGCAAATACACAATAAAATGCTGGTCAAATAATGAAAGTAATGATGCATGTAATTTTTTGTTTGCTTTTTTTAATGCAATTAGATGAGATGAAAAATGAATGATATGTTAATACGAATATGCCTTGAATTCATCAAGTTATTGAGCAATAAATAAATATATAGATTTCAAAGACAAATAGAGCATTAAGATGAAATAATAACATTAAGGAATTAAGAGCAATATACACCTTATATTTCAAAAATTAGAATATTTAAATCAGTGTGAAATATTAAAATTAAGAATGCCATTAGATAGAGGGTAAAATTAGCAACAAAATGAAACTGAAATCATGCAAATTGGATACAAAATGCTCAAGATATGGAAGAAACAGTGTGAGGAAATAATTGTAATAAAATGCATAAAAATAAAGGATAAATAATTGCAAATACGTCCTTGAAAGGACCTATTTGCAATAACCAAAAAACTGGTGGTAGCCCTCTATAATTTTTCCTCTAGTGCGGAGGGTATTTCTGAAATTATCCATTCCTAGTAGGGTCTTGATGTAATTTATCCCAGGCATGCACATGTGGCACGTTGTAATTCTAGAAAGGTCTGGATCGGGTCGTACGAGCCTGCAGGTCCGGCGGTGGCTATATGGCTCTATCTGGGCCATTGGATAGCCACCGCAAGGGTGCCATCCAACGACGCATGTGCTTCTCCTCCGTCGGGAAGATGCGATGTAATTAGAGATCTAACAACCTCATCAGTGCTCCGTCGGGCTCCCCCGTGCTTCCTGATCATTTCCAGAGGATCGTGGACACCTGGCGAAGGAGGCAGATCATAGGTGAAGGTGTGAGGTTAGCTATAGATGGTGATCGACATCGCCTCATCGAAGATGGAGGTCAAGATCGGAGAGGGACCTGCGGCTCCGACCATTGAAGGATCCTGCATTTGTTAGTATTACCGAAGCATGTGTTATGCTTACAAGGTGAGTGATATGAGGGTACAAAGGAATGGAGAAACACAGGGACCCAATAGGTCTTCTCCGTCATGCTGGAGAAGAAATGGGGCAGTGGGAAGATGGTTCTGGAGGAGGAAGGATGTGAGTAGAGGGGTCGGCGTAAATGATTGATGCGTGGTAAATATCGTATGTGGTTGATGAAAGAGGATGATGGCAGAGTATCGTGTGATAATTTCGAGAAAACAAGGGAAAAAAAATAAAAAAACGAACCTGGAGGATTGAGGAGGAAGAAGGCAACATGGATGCTTCGGTTGAGCTTCTTGTGAAGCTCAGGGTCATCGTTTGATCTGGTCAGCAATGCCAATGAGCTTGGCGATGCCAAGGCAGCTGTGACATGGTCAGGTTTGACCATGGGTTAACACCTGGCTGAAGGACCATAATGGCCCCTCGTCCGCATCTGTTTGTCACAGGGACGTGGAGAGGGGCTAGGTTTTAGGCTGTAGTTTGGTGGACGAAGGTTGAAGATGCCAGAGAAGGGAATTTTATAGGAAGAGGCGGGTGGAGGTTATCGATGGTGGTGGCATTTTGATTCGACTGGAATGAAGGCTAGGATTGAAGGTGGGGGATGTTGGGGGTTACACGTGGATGTAGGAGGTAACGACGATGGAGGGGTGGCGTTGGATTGTTGAGAGACATCTGGAGGGCGGAGCTAAAAATGGAAGGGGGTGGCGTGGCTATTAGGCGTAACGTCTAAGCGAGGCTGTTTGGAGGAAGACGACGACTCAGAGTTGTTGGATCATGCGATCCAACAGTTTTAATGTGCAGGGTCGGAGGGCCTAGATCAGATCAGAGCTGATCCAACGATTGTGGATGAGGCGGTGAACGAGGTGGAGATGAGTTATGGTAAGCTCATCAACGGTTACTAGAGGAGGGCTAACGTGGAGGTTGCATGACCCTCAGATGAAGATCCCTCCAATGGCCAAGATGGAAGCGAGCGCAGACGACTGGGATCAAATCAGGGAGTAGGATCTAATGGCTGGAAGTGAAGGCAGATGGACGACTTTGATGGAGGCAAGTAAAGGAAGATCTAACAGTTAGAAGGGGTTGTCGGGTGGTGAGAGAGGGGGCAGTCATGTGGGCGGCCCAGAGGACACCAGGTAGTTGCTCCAGAAAATTCAAAAATAAAAACAAAGATAAATCTAAAAGAAATAAAAGGAAACAAAAATTAGAAAAAAGTTAAAACATAAAAGTTGTAGATCTTGATGAGATCCACAAGTTTCATGCTGGAAAAAAGTTAAAAGAGGTCATTTGCACAAAAGAGTATTTTTGGGAGTATTTTTAGTGGAATAAAGGCACTGCTTTTTTTTGAGATTTTTCTGTATTTTTATTTCTTTTAAAATCAAAACAATCATAGACAATTAATTAATCTAATTTTTAGGGATTTTTAATAAGATAGAAAAATGAAGAAAAATGTTAGTAATTAAAATAAATTACAGTTACCTTTTATAGGTTAATTATACACAGTTTTTATACAATATAGTACAAGATAAGATTTAATTACTTATTAGTGATTTTTATTGAAGTGTTTAAGCAAGGAGATTAATAAGTGGATTTTAATATGATGAATATGAGATTCATCAAGCATGTTAGCACATGTTAAGAAAATGTTGATGAGGTTATTAATAACCCTATGATGTCGAGCATAATGCATCGTGCAATGATATATGGCATGCCACATATATGACTCAGAAATCCCATGATCCACTATTAATTGGTGACCCAAGTATCTTAAATGAGTAATAAATCAGTCTTCATATTATACAATATGTGATGAGCTCCAAGACTACATGGCTCGACTGGATCAATAGTAAGTCAGCTTCACTAGAGAGGCATCACCTACTAGGGGTGATGGTAGGTACTCTATAAAGCTTTACTGATTTCTTACATGTGTTTCACCACACGGATACATACTTGTGGTCACCTTGTTTTGAGATTAGTGAGTCTCCCTTAGTTTGACTCGCTTGATAAAACTACAACTTCATGTACCGACCATACTTGCCGAAGCTTTGAACTTGCTCTGAGTGAGCGTGATCCAGTCTAAGTATACACCATCTCGTTTGATGGAGTGAGTTTGGTTAAATGGATAACTTGTTATGAGGGAAATATAATAACTATATAAACTGAAGTAAGATCTGATAGAGACCTGAAGCATAACCGTAGGCACGACTCAATTAAGTGTACAGTACCTGGAACTTTACTTCTTTACATAGTATATAATGGTTATTTGTGTTGCACTACTTGGAACTCCAATATAAACTTTAAGTAGGAGAATGATGCTAGAATGTTAGGTATTGCAGTCGAGGAGCACTACTGGGGTTAAGACCCTATAGAATAGTCTTACGTTCTTTTAGTTAAGTTTCTTTTCGCTCAAGTTTATTATAATAAAGTGATTTGCTCATATTCTCTTGTCATCATTATATTGTAGATATTTTCTATTAAAAATGTAAAATTTAGCTTTTCAATATTTTATTATTTGAATGGTATATTGTTCATGTCATTTGTGATTGTTGTTCGGTAAAATGTGAACGGATATAGAATGTGCTCTCATGGAGGTAAGATGTTACACATTGCGATGATGATGGAAAGTTTTTAATTTAATATTTTTTAAATTTATATAACTTATGGGGATGAGATGGTCTGGAATACATAGTATAAACCAATGATATAGATAACTTTTAGTTCACCGTAAATAGAAATATTACATGTCATTACATTAATACTATATCATATGGTTGTAGCTATAATATTGAGAAATCAGATTTACTAATATTATCAGATTATCACCTTAGATATTATTAGAGGTTATGTTGTTCTCCTTGAATGCAAAATTGTAGTTTCTTCTCGAAACTTGAGAAGCATGCATGATTATGATTTGGATTTATAATCTATTGATGCATACTTATCCAAGTTCGTTAACTTGATATTGATTAAAAATATCACAATTTAGTATAGACAACCAAATTCGAGGAGTCGTAGTTTCTACTCTTCTAGCTTTTAGTAGTCTATAATTGAACTTATGGTTGGACTCTTATGTTTTATATTTATATATAGATATAATTATAAAAATGAATATTCATTATTGATTCCTTAAAATTTTCCATATATATGGCATTTTGAAGTGATTGAATCAGTATTGGATTTTATCTTGCTCGTGATTATTTTTAAAAGAACACTCCTCTCAAATGCTTCATCATATTTTACATATTTTGGGTTTGTAAAGTGACTATATACACCGAAAAAAAAAATCATATTTTGGGAGTATAAATACCTTATATAGATATTTTATTTCATAGCATCTATAACATTATTTCGATGCAAATGACGCCACGTCTATGCCGTTGGAAAATGTTTAGTCACGAAATAGGCACATTTCTTGACGAATCAAATCTTGATGAATGTAGTTCTACGATGCTATCATGCTCTGGCCTCAAAAGATGTTAGAAAGGAACCACTTTAGTATGAACTCAAAAGATGTTAGAAAGAAACTACTTATAATCGATTTTCCACTATATCTAAAGAATCAACATCATTTACAATATGCGATGACTAAAAATCTGAATTATTTCATCATAAAAAATAGATTTACTAGATTATCTTATTCGCGAGTCAACTTAGAGATAATTACATTTTAATATATTGAATGGTATATTTTCTTTCACGAATATAAAGGTCTCATACAAAGTAAAGATGCTATATTTCTTGAAAATCACGAAGATCCTAGGGAGTATAGACTAGTTGGATACTCACCTATAATTTTCAAAGTATCCTTTAATGAACACGGGAGATAAATGTCGACGAGCAACATGAAAGTTTGCCAAAAGGAACAAGCAGATAGACGATGGCGAGTAACATGAAAGCAACATCAAGATATGAACAGTTGAATTAATGTCAATTACCAAGGAAAAGACAACAATTTGTTACGTGAATCACTAATTGCATTCGATGATCAGGGAACAATAGCACTTCTGATGCAATTGTATGGACAATGAGAAAATGTAGGAAAATTGAGAGTTTTCATTTTGATATTCGAGTCTTATGGCCTATGATATTATCATTAGCGTGGACCTTAATTTCAAAGACCTCGAATAAGGCTGGTTCGAGTTAAATCTGTAAATCGACCTCAATCGTGTTTAAAAAACATATTTCACAACGTGTCGGCTTAACTCAATGCTTCATCATATTCTAATGATATTTTTTTTCCGAAAATAATCATGTTGTTCATTCGTAGCAAAAGACATCGTGATAAGCAACAAAAAAGTTCATGTTTTAACTTAAACACGAAAGTAAATAACAACATCAAGACATACAACTACAAAAAAAGACTTCGCTGGAGATGGAAAACAATGATGTTTGATTACTTTACTAGCTACCAATGGAGAGATGATGAGAATGTTGTATAGGAGTTGCAATGGACTTGAGATACCTCTACGGACCACGGTACTAGGGCTAAGGCAATGTTTGGTAATTGAGCTGGGTTAGGTCGAAGTAACCTCATGTGAATAGTAACTGTTTCGATGATTAGGAAGTTTGAAGATGATTTCAATGAGGAATGTGATATAATGTCATATTGATTTGTGATAGAATTTCAATCTAAAAATCTAGGAAGATATGCCAAACAAGTCCTTAATCAAGGGAACTGACGCCCAAACAAACACCCTTATGGGACTGGACATTCAACAATGGTGAGGTTCTCTATCTGATTTGCACTAGACGGGTAACCTTCCTAACCTGAAAGTGCAGTTGCAAGTTTGACACTCCACTGCAAAAATTGGAAGGAACTCCCCCCCGCACCACACATCTTAGCGGGAACTGGCAGCCTGCGGTCTCTCTCCCCTCTCCCAAACCCTTCAACAACCCCCTTCCCTCCCTAACCGTTTCTTATTGATATCCATGATCCTGTCCGTGGCCTCCTCTCTCTCTCCTTATCGTCCTTCCTCCCACCCCCAAATCTCCTCCTCGTCACCTCCAAGCCCTACGCCCGTCGGCTTCGCCGTCAGGTACGCTATCGTCTCTTACTTCCAGCCCTATCCTCTGTCTTCCTCAGCAGTGGCGCCGCCGCAGGTGCTCAGGAGGTTCCGGTGCCGCGCCAAGCTCCCCGGGGATGTGCCTTATGTGGCCGCGATCGGCTCCTGCATCCTCAGTTCGCTTGTGTTTCCCATTCCCAGGGCTTCAGACGATGCAGAGGGGCGGATGGTTGATACGAGGCTCGGGATCATGACCGTTATTAGCATAATTCCCTACTTCAACTGGCTGGTGATCCTTTACTTGGCTGCTAGTTTTGTTGTGGTGTTTGGTCTGTGGGATTTAATTGCTCCTTATTGTCTGTCCTTCTTGTTTTCTTGCAGAGTTGGACATTTGCGTGGTTGGATAGCGGCAAGAGCCGGTATCTCATCTACTCGCTAGTGTATCTTGCTCCATACTTTAGGTTTGTGCGTTGTTTCATGCTCTTGCCATACTAGTTGCTATTGATTGCCTTCTTTTAGTTAGTGTATTATTGGGAAATGAATGGTGGTGTCATTATGTGCTAGCTAGCCTTTATTTACTATGTGGTTTGTCTTCGACTAAAAACTGAGGGTCCCTCTAGAAGAAAAAGAACAACGCTTCACGCATAAATGAACCCCTTTGAACTTAATAGAGAATCACGTTGCATTTTGACTGTCACAAGTGCTCATGATTGTTGGAGTGGGCCGGCATTCAACTCAACAGCTCAAGGCGTAACTCTCAGTTTTTCACTTTTGAAAAATATTGTTAATGTGTACTTGAATTGTATCCTTAGTTAAAATGCTCAATCATCTTTTATAATTTCTCTTCCATTTAGTTCGGATAGAACGGTATATTGGGATTGAACATATAAAACCATGGATATGAATTCATGAGAATGAGTGCAAGGCTTGGTCTTGATTTGCATTTATTTAAGGATACTATATTTTCTGAGGCGTAAATGTTGTGTGGCTAAAACATAAAAACATGAAACTAGCTTTAGTACCGATTAGAATGCGTAGGGAGATAAAGGAAATGAAACATCCTTGCATGCGTAAAAAAAGGAAACTAGCCTTAGTACCAATTGGACTGCTTAGGGCAATGCATCCTTGAAAGTAGGTGAAACATGGACCAAGTAATGTAATCATAATGCGTTTTGAGCCAAATTCATCAAAGATGAAATTACTGTTCAACTACCATCAGTTTACTCATCAAACTTCCTCATCTATAATCTTTATATACACACCCATGTTGTACATTGCTGTCGTACTATGGGCAACATTCCTAATGTAATAATTTTCTCTGGCAAGTTGTGTTTATGTGCAATTATTGAGCCCATAGAACAACCATTGGATAGCAATGGTCATGTTTCCTATTGCATGTCATGCATTCTTTATGTACCCTTGATTCAAAAAAAATCTTTATGAACTTCACGAAATTCCTATAAAATTCAACAAAAATCAACACCCCCTTCTTGAAAGGGTCGAGGATGAAGAAGCAGTTAACTTTCAACTTTCCACTCTTATAAAGCACACAAGCTTTAGAGATTGGGATACTATCATCCCACATACCTATGTATGCTCTTATTTTGATCCTTTATTATGCATGAACACATGCATTGAGACATATAATTTGAATACAAGTTATTCAACAGTCAAATGCTATCGTAGATTGATACCCTAAAGGTTTTGGTGGAATATTCTATTAGAATATTGCTAGAATCTTTTTATTTCTTTATTGTATCTCCTCAAGGGTAATAATTATTGTATTTTCTGTTATTTAGTTACTTGTGGTTTCATCCTATATAAGGACCCCTGAAGCATATGGAATAAATCAATCTATTCTGAGTTTCTCCACATGGTATTAGAGCAATGGTCATAGATCGGGATTCTGACCTAATCTCCCCCTCGCCACCAAATAGCTGCCATCTTCCTTGCATGGGCCCTCTACTTGATCTAGGGCCTCGTACAAGGCCATGCGCATCATCGCTAGGGCCTCCAACCCTCCTGCTGAGCGCTGTCAGGTCCTCCAATACCTCCAGGCCGCCTTCAGCCCTCCTGTCTAGCATCTTCAAGCCACCTTCAACCCTCCTGTCGAGCGCCTCTAGGAACTCCAGGCTGCCTCCAACACCGTTAGGGCGCCCGGTCCCTACCATACATTGCCCATGCCTTCCACACACGTGCTGACAAGCATGATTTAACCCTATTATGTCACAAATGAGTCTTCAAATGCGTAAGATTTTTTGTTCAGCCCACTATTTGAGCATTTGATTCTCATCATTCTTCAAGAGTGATTAAATGTTCTTTGTTATTCTGATTTTTCTTGCTCCTGATCACAATGGCTACATCTAACACCAAGACAAAGACCCTCTTTTCAACATCGATGCAATGTACTTCTATCAAACTAAAAATCACCGAGAATTAAGTGCTATGGTCTCGTTCAAAGTATTCATCGACGATCAGAGAGATTTCTATCTTGACTAAAGAACCCTCAAAGGAAGATGACAAGTATTTTGAATCGTGACAAATAGACAATTATTTGGAGATCAACTGGTTGACGAATAGTGTTGATCCACAGATTGCGGTAAATCTCCTGTACAAGGAGACAATTAAGGAGATATGAGAAGAACTGTCACATACATATTCGTAACAAATAACCAAGTCGTGTCTGACCGACAACTATATGCGGATTTGGTTCACATCTCAGGGTGAGACTTCTTTGGTAGAATATTATCGTCTTCTTACAGGCCTGTACGGGGAACTCACCATATTCCAACCAACATGTTGTACGAAATAGGTAACGAAGAGATCATAATGGCATGTTTACAGGTTTCTTGCTGGTTTACATCTAAGGTATCGGAATGTAAAGGAGCAGTTTCTCACATCAGACAATCTTACATAAAAAAGCCATCTTTAGACGTCTGCAATTGAGAATTCCAATACTCATGCACAACCATCACAAGTAATGGAGAATTCAACATTTATGGCCCATCAGGACGAGGTTGTTTTGTCTACATGGGTGGTTTATCTAGATGAGGCCGTGATTCTGGTCATGGTCGTGGTCATTTTCATACCTGATGTATTCATTGCCACAAGATGGGTCACCTTTTAAAAAATGTTGGGCAAAGTTTGAGAAACCTCCACAAGCACACCTTGCCTCTAATTATGATCACATAGCAATAGAGGCAGTAGCACAAGACAGTAATGAATAAACAGTTCAACTCTCATCCTCTTAGTATTCACATCTAATGGATATGCTGCAATGCTCAGAGACTCCATCCAGTGAGCCAACTCCTACTGCTTATATTGCAATTCCATCATGCACCATTGCCAATACAGCAGTTGCTCGTGCTCTTTTCTGGATCATCGACTCAGGTGCATCCACTCATCTGACAGGAGAAGGTAGCTTTTAACATCTTCACAATCTTCTTCCACTGTGAAGCCAGTCAGAGTGGTCAATGGGGCCCATTCCCATGGAGTTCTCCTCCAAACTCCTTACTGGGTCCACTATACCCCGGATTTTCCTCTCAGCTTTCTTTCTGTTCTTAAGTTGTGTGCTGATTTAAATTATCTTATGATTTTTGATGAGCTATTTTGCTACTTTTAAGATATCCAGACGATGCAGATTTTTGATGGGGAACATGAAAAGGATGGACTATACTATCTTGATACCTCGACATATTCTACCTGTGTTGCTGTTGTGTCCATCTCTTCTGACCCTCTCTTATGTCATCACCATCTTGGTCATCTGCCTGCTTAGTCTCTCTCCATGATTTTCTACAAAATGTCTCCACTAAAGCCATTTGAGTGCGAAGCCTATCAGTTTAGAAAACATCATAGGGCATCCTACTCGGTCAGAGTTGAGCCTCGTCGATCTACTCCCTTTGCATTGGTTCATTGTGATATATGGGGACCTTGTCCGGTTAGTTTTATAGGTGGTCACAAATATTTTGCCATTTTTGTTGATGATTACATCAGATGTTCTTGGGTCTATTTAATACACGAAAGATCTCAATTAAATAAGATTGTTAAAATTTTCTTTCGTCTCATTAAAAATGCTTTCTCAAAATGTTTGCAATTTTTCAGGACGGATAATGCTCTTGAATTTACTCAACAAGATTTGGTCTCCTTTTTTTATTCTCGGGGGACTACGCATCTTACCTCTTGTATCTATACCTCTCAACAAAACGACATTGCTGAGTGAAAACTTCATCATCTTCTTGATATTGCAATGTCTCTTCTTTCAGATATGAAGGTTCTTAAAACCTATTGGGGGGATGCCATGCTCACAACCGTTCATCTTATCAACATGGTACCTTCGTAATGGTGTTACTTCTTTTTCTTTATTTTATCCTAATGACATACCATTTCCATTGCCACTAAGATTTTTTGGGTGCACGACTTTTGTTGACAATTTTCACACTCCAGATAAACTATTTGCTCGTGCAGTGAAGTGTCTCTCTTGGTTATCCACGAACACAAAACGGTCATAGATGTTATGATTTGCTTGGACATCGTTATTATGTCTTTGCATATGTCACTTTTTTTGAGTAGGTAAGCTTCTTCACACAGTCTGTCAGTGACATACCTGTAGCTTTACCTCCACCATCTAGTGTGTACAAAAGATGAACTGTTGGGAACCTTGAATTTGTCACACTGCCTACTTTTTTGCAGGTAGATACATTTTTGAATGTCCCTCTCCCTCCTACTGCTCGGTTGAATGCTCCACTTGATCTACCCATGGCTCTACGACTTACTAAAATGCAATGTTCTATTCATCATATCTCCTCTTTTACATCTACTGACATATTTTCCAGTTGTGAGATACAGTTCACAGACGCCTTTAGAGATTTCTGTTCCACAAGATTATAATGATGCTATGCAAGATCATAGTTGGAAAATAACCATGAATGAGGAGATGGATGCCCTTCGGTCCAAAGGAACATGGGTTCTTGTACCTTGCCCAGATGAAGTGAAACATGTCGCCTGTCGCTGGGTCTTTACAACAAAACAGTCTTCTGATGAGAAGATTAATAGATTGAAAGAAAGATTGGTGGCGAACGTTTTACTCAAACATATGTTGTAGACTATTTGGAACTTTTTCACTTGTGGCTAGACTGGGCTTTGTTGACACTATCCTATCTGTTGCAGTAAATAAGCACTGGTAAATATTCCAGTTAGATATAAAAATGTTGTCCTTTGTGGTGATCTTAAAGAGGAAATGTATATGATGCATTCCCCTGGATACTCCGTCGAGGGGGAGTATGTATGTCGACGCCATAAGGCTATTTACGCCCTGAAACAAAGCCCATGAGTCTATTTTGACAAACTCGCTATTGATATGGGTTCTTTTAAATTTCAGAGGATGAGATCGTATTACTCAGTTTTCTTTAGATGATAGACCATTGAAACTGTGATTTTAGCAGTCTATGTTCATGATATGATTGTAACATTTGATGATCAAACATAAATTGTAGAGACCAAAGCCTTCCTACAGAATTTTCGTTACCAAAGGCCTGGGTCAAATTCAATGCTTATTAGGAATAGAGGCTATCCGTACAACAAAAGACTACATTTGTCTTAGAGAAAATATTGCATGGACATTCTTATAGAGGCATGTCTGCGTAGGTGCAAACCATCTAGTGTCCCCGCAGAGGCACGCAAGCATAACACTTCTCCATATCCCATTTCTTAGGATCCTATCCGTTACAGGAGTCTTGTTGGTATATTACTTTATATCATTGTCACTAAACCTGATATATCTTATGCGGTTAGCAGGGGTAGCCAACATATGGACAAACCCTACTACAATCGTTGGCACGAATTTCTCATGATACTTCATTATCTTAGAGAGTCTCCAGGTTGTGATCTTTTCTAAAGAGCAAATGGGCATTCCAATATTACTGCATATGTTGATGCAAACTATGCAAGATCTCCAAATGGCATGCGATCTATTACATGGTACTATGTTTGTTGAAGGAAACCTTGTTACCTGGCGTAGCGAGAAGCACACTATTGTATCTAGGTCAAGCACCGAAGCATAGCATAGAGCAATGACTCAAGCTACATGTGAGATCACCTGGTTAACCTCGTTTCTGATAGACATTGGTCTACCTACTACCGTCCTAGTTCCCCTACACTTTGACAACAAATCTACCACGTGTATTTCAAGCAACCTGATGTTTCATGAAAGAACTAAACATATTAAAGTTGATTGCCATTTTATATGAGATGCTGTACGATAGGGGAAGATCTACACTTCACATGTGTCCACCAATCTACAACTGGCTGGCATCCTCACAAAGACACTTCCCAAGAAGTGAACACTTGAGCTTATTTGCAAGTTGGGCATGATTGACAATTATGCTCCAACTTGAGGGGGAGTGTTGGAATATTCTGTTAGAGTATTGCTAGAATCTTTTTATTTTTTTATTGTGACCCCTCAGGGATATTATTGAATTGTGTTATTTAGCTCCTTAGGGTTTCATCTTATATAAGAACCCTTGGAGCCTATGGAATAAATCAATCTATTCTCCACAGGTTTCATAAGTATCAACCATGCTAATGTCACCAAACACCATCAAACCAATCCCAAGCGTTTGATTTGCCATCTTTAGTGCATCATTACCCAGGAGTAGGAGAAAGAGAACAAACTCCTTTCGCCATTGTGAAAGACGTGCTCCACCAACTTGATTATTAATGGAGTTTGAGAATCAACTAGGAAAATAAAGACTTTAGAGACTTCAGATGTTACATGCCATCATTGACGCATCATTCCCCGGGAGTAGGAGAAAGACAACAAACTCCTTTAGCCATCGCCAAAGACCTGCTTCACCAACTTGGTTATAAGTGGAAAGGGAATAGACTAGGAAAATAAAGACTTTAGATGCTACACAGAGGATGATTAATTAAAACTCAAAGTAGTGTTCAAAGGGAGCAAGGAAATGACATGTTCACAATTGCAAGCGACTTTGAATTTGGCGCCATGTTGTTGGTAGGCTTCATATTTTGTTTGAATTGATGGGGGTTGTGAAGTACTTTATTTAAAATGTGAGAGATAGAAATATCATTAAAATTTTGCATGAGATTATGGCATGCGTCAAATTTTAGTAGATATACTTACACATATACTCTTGCTAACAACATAGTTATACATTAACCTTTCTACGTCTTGACTTCCATCCTAATACCTACAAAGTTAATCTATCTTACATGAATGCTCCTCCATTAGTTTAGTCAATTTATTCAACTACTCTCATGTAAATTTAAGCATATTAGGTGATTCACATCGTTAAAGTAACTTAATGGTTGCAATCTCTCTCTCTCTCTCTCTCCCTCTCTCTGTTGCTTGTATCCACCCGTATGTCTTTCTCCAAGAGCGTAGGGGTGGAGGATGATGGGGCTGGATTTGGAAATCCATTGTGCTAAGACTATCAGTTTAAGGGCATGGATGATGGCTATGGAGCTCATTGTAATGGGACTGTTTGGGTTAATAGCTCATCATGTCACAGTTGGGAGCTCCTAGTTGAGGACAGTGGGTTGGAAGCTTGGGCGAAGATGGGGGAGGAGAGCTCGTTATGACGTGTATGGGAGCTTTGGGGCATGGTTGGTGGGATGGGGTGTTGCAATAAGGTTGGGATCTTGGGATAGGGGTAGTGGGTCGGGAGCTTGTTGCAGTGAGGCATAAAGAGAGGAAGAGGGAAATTATGGGAGCCGGAGAAATGGGGTGAAGATGGAATGGGAGCTTGACCCAGAGAAATTCGGGATATGGTATGGTGTGACACAGGAAGGGGTCCTCCAAATTGAGGAGCTCAAAACCATGCCTTAAATGTTGAATCAGTGTCGTTTTATCAATCTTGAAAAGAGACATGTCATCTGTTAAGAGTTTTTATGTTATGTTACTCTTTTACAATTTGTTTATTTCATTGTCCTTATTATGTAAATTACCCATCCGAGTTTCTCTCTTCTATATAAGAGAACCCCTGAGCTTTATGAATAAAACAATGAAGTATTTTCCTCACCATGGTATCAGACCGACATTCCTAGATTGGAGCCCTGAGCTACCTATGCCAACCCTACCTCCAGCCTCACAACCCAACTTGGAGGTGCCTCAGTTGCTGCCAACCACCGTCAGTGGCATCGTCGCCCAACAACAACGCAACCGGCAACGCCACCTAGCGATAGCACATCCCTAGATGCGACATCGCTCAGGGTGCTCCTGCTGCCCTAACAGTTGTTCTGCGGACCCATAGTGCTGCCCATAAGTCCTATATCTGACGAGAGTCATTCAACGGCGCTCGGTATCTTCCTACGACCCTAAGTTTGCAGTTTTGGGTCTGATTTCAGAGTTTTTGGTCTGATTTTACCCTGTTTCAGACCGAAATCAGACCAAGTTTCACCTTATTTTGTCTAGGGTTGGTTAAACCACCCCTTTATATATCCGTGTAGATGTCTCACGATATGTATAAGGTCCCAAATATCTGTCCACGATGTCATAAAGCATAGTTGATGTGCCATTTACAAGTGCCTTCCAGGGTCCAACACCTATTGTCAAGATGGATAGAACAAACTACGAGTTGTGGGTAATGCAGTTCAAGAATCTACTACAGAGCCATGCTAAGAAGCATATTCTGATGCGATGAGCTGGTGGACAAGACAAAGGCCAATGCCTCATGGGAGGCAGGTGATGTGCATGCTAAGATATGACTATATGGTTCTGTCTCTGTTGAGTTGAGATAGCCAATGATATCTTGAGTCAACCTATAACAAAGGCGATGTGAGACATCCTCGCATGTACATACTCTCAAGCGAGGAACTAGTCGAAGATATTGCAACTCTAGCATGATATCTTCACAACCAAACATGGTGATCATCCTCTTCACGCACTGTACACATTTATAAGGGATATGTTTAAGCGACTTCATAGCTGCATACCTTTGACGGCCTCACCAGAGCAGCATAAGATATATATAGAGATTCTATCATGATCAGGGTGTTTTTGGCTGCTCATAACCTTGAATACGACTCAACTCGCTCTTAGCTTCTCTTAGACACTACCATACCACCTATGGAGGAAGTGTATAGCAGGTTGAGCGGACTGAGTATCCCCTCTGTCTCGTCTTCTCAAGCATCATCGACTATGGCATCAACCCGTGATAGATGTGGTTCGTCTCTATCTAAAGGATGAGGCACACGAGGCAAAGGAGGTCCACGCCCACGCTAGCCTTGTTCCTATTGTCAGCGACTAGGTCACTCAGAGGACACTCAAGCACGGCTTCCCACCATCAACCCATGTTGCTGAGCAAGTTTAGACTGCTCCTGATTTCATTGATCGTCGTTATGGTGACTTTGTTGTCCATCTGAGATAGATTATGCCACCAACCGCATGATCTTCTACTACTGGTCTATCAGATATTGCAGCTTCTACCTCTACTAGTGATGCAACGCGCAATGAATAAATAGGGTCTTATTTATTTTATTCGATAATTAGAGTCTCATTTTATAATTGAGTCGTTGCATTTTTCACTTTAAATAAAGAGATCACATGTGATCTCAAATTAGTTAGTCGGTTGCAATTTAAATTTTGAATTTAGTTAGTTAGAGTATATTAGAGATTTGAATTTATTTCAAATCAATTAGTTAGTCGGTTAGAGTTCAAATTAGGATAAGTTTGATTTAAATTTTGATTTGGTTTCTATTTTTGTAATCTCATCTGTTAAAGGGATAAACTTAGATAATTAAAAAGACCCAAGGGTTCTCTTATACAGGAGAAAAACCCATTGGATAAAGTACAAAAAGAGGAAAGGATAAATAGATGATTACAAAAGATAAAGCAAAATAAAAAAATTGAATTACCTAAATATAGGAATTATCTCAACACTCCCCCTCAAGATGGAGCATAGATATCAATAAGACTCAGCTTGGAACAACATTTCTGATAAGGTCCTCTTGCTAGAGCCGTTGTAAGTATATCTGTTGTCTGGTCTCCAGAGCTGACATGTGTAGTAGTGATAAAACCCTTCTGTATCATGTCACGAGTATAATGACAATCCACCTCTATGTGCTTTGTCCTTTCATGAAAGGCTGGGTTATTTGCAATGAAGAGAGCAGCTTGATTATCACACTGTAGATGCATGGGAAGAGGTACTTCTATGGTTAGATCAGTAAGAACAGATCTGACCCACATCATTTCTGTACTAGCCTGTGCCATAGCCCTGTATTCTGATTCATCACTAGATCTACCAACCACCGTCTGCTTCTTACTTTTCCATGAAACAAGAGAATTTCCTATGAACACATCAAATCCAGATGTAGACTTTCTATCTTTTGGACAACCAGCATAATCTGCATCTGTGCATGCTGTCACTGATAGAGATGTGCCTCTCCTGAAAAGAAGTCCAGTATCAGGTGAAGTCTTCAAGTATCTTAGAATCATATGGACTGCATCCATATGTGCCTGTGTGGGCTGCTCCATAAATTGACTCACTTTGCTTACTGCAAATGCTATGTCGGGCCTGGTAATAGTTACATATAATAGCTTGCCCACCGGCTCTCTGTATCTTCTCTTGTGGACTTCCTCAGTATCATCATCATACGACTTCATGCTTGGGTCAAGCGGAGTAGTGGCAGGTCTGCAATCTGCCATGCCTGTCTCGGAGAGAAGATATATAACATATTTTTTTTGGGTCATTACAAGACCCCGTTGATTCCTGGCAAACTCTATTCCAAGAAAGTAACGTAAATGTCCAAGGTCCTTGGTCACAAACTGCTGACCTAGGAAGTCCTTGGCATCCAGAATACCCTGCTCGTCATCCCCTGTAATAATAATGTCATCAACATAAACAAGAATGACTGTAATACCTCTCTGGGTCTTCTGTATAAACAAGGAGTGATCTGCAGTTGATCTCACAAACCCCCGCTGCTTTATTAAGTCCGAGAGCTTCTGTAACCATGCTCTTGGACTCTGCTTGAGGCCATAAATAGCCTTATGTAACCTGCACACATTATGACACTCCCCCTCAACAGTGAACCCAGGTGGCGGCTGCATATAGACCTCTTCCTGTAAGCCACCATAGAGAAATGCATTTTTCACATCAAGCTGATAAAGAGGCCAATCTCGTGTTACAGCAATAGCAAGAAGAATACAGAGAGTAGAATGTCTGGCAAAAGGGGAGAAAGTATCGTGATAGTCTACCCCATATGTCTGGGTAAACCCTCGTGCCACAAGTCTCGCCTTATAGCGATACACACTTCCATCCGCACGGTGTTTCACAGTAAACACCCATTTGCATCCCACAACTGATGCATCAATAGGAGCATAAACAAGACTCCACGTACCACGTGACTGTAGCGCAGCCATCTCCTCCTCCATGGCTAACCTCCACTGACTATCTTTGAGAGCCTCCTTGCGGTATCTGCACGACTGATAGTGCTAGTGTAAATCTTCTGAAATCCTCTGAATCTATTCAAAGAAAACTGGGCTGCGAGAGGGTAAGTAGCACATGCTCATTTCCACTTTCGCAGAGCAATTGGTACATCTAGATCATCAGCCAAGTCATGGGCCTGTATATTTCTTTCTTGAGAGGATATCTGCTCCTCCTGTTGTACAGTTAATTCAGTAGTGCCATCAGTAATAATATGTTCATTACATACCTGAGGCGTGCTGGATGATGGGCAAGGCTCGTGAGCAGGGAGAACATAGCGAGATTTGCGAGGAACATTATGAGGCAAAAACTGAACCAGCGGAGGTGGTGGAGGAGGTGGTGGAGGAGGTGAATTAGGTTGAAGGTGAAGTATCAATAGCTGGAGATGGTGGCATGTAAATGTCATCATCAGAGTCGAATGGATTAAGTCTATCACCTGTAAGAGAAAAATACATGACCGACTCAAAGAAAGTAACATCAACACTAACAAAATATTTCTGGCTTAATGGATTAAAGCAGCGATACCCCTTTTGGGTACGAGAATAGCCGACAAACACACACTTGATAGCTTTAGGAGAGAGTTTGTCACGCCCTGGAGAGACATCATGAACAAAGGCAACCGATCCAAATACACGAGGTGTAAGAGAGAAAAGATCCTTCTCGGGAAACACAATCGAGTAAGGAATCTTCTCTCCTAACACCGACGAGGGCATACGGTTTACCAGATAACATGCAGTAAGGACATCATCACCCCATTAAGAATGAGGAGCATGACTCTGTATCAACAATGTCCTGGTTACATCAAGTAAGTGACGGTGTTTGCGCTCAGCAACACCGTTCTGCTGGGAAGTATAGACACATGAGGTCTGGTGAACAATGCCATGGGATCTAAGGAACTCAAAAAGATGTAAGGTGCGAAATTCCAAAGCATTGTCAGAACGAATATACTTGATATTGGCAGAAAAAATATTCTTTATTTCATTAATAAAATACTTGATAGTGGATCCAGCCTCAGACTTATTTTTCAATAAGAAGACCCAGGAAAGTCTAGAAAAATCATCAACTGCTACAAGATAAAAACGGTGTCCTTGGAGATCAGGGACACGACTAGGACCTCAAATGTCCAAATGAAGGAGCTCAAATAGTTGAGAACTGCTCCGACTCTGACGGGATGAAAAAGATGAACAGTGTTGCTTCCCGAGTTGACATGCTTCACATTGAAAAGAGGATCTCGTAGAAATCTGAGGGAGAACATGACATAACTTTTGCAGAGGAAGTTGTCCAAACCTAAGGTGCCACAAATAAGGAGAGACCGGTCCAGTAGGTATAATAGAAACATTAGCATGAGGAGGTTGGACCAGTCTGTAAAGTCCCCGCTTCTCATGACCACTTCCAATCATCCTGCCCGTGAGTATGTCCTGAAACACAAGAGATGAAGGATCAAAGATGGCACGACAATGCAGATCTATAGTGATTTGACTAATAGACAGTAAATGCATCTGAAAGGCAGGAGCATATAAAACATTCTTCAGACGTATGGTTGGTGTCAACTGCACCTCCCTTTGTCCTGTAACAGGTAAGTGGTCGCCATTAGCAATGGCGACCCATCTGCCAGGTGGTAAGCTCTGTAGGACTTTAGTTGCGTTTTGTTTCCACATAAGTGGTGAGATGCACTAGAGTCCACAATCCATTCTGTTATATCTGCATTCGTACTACCAGTAAAGGTGTTGGAAATGCGAGCCCACGGCGAGCCATTATGCAATAAATGTTATTGCAATTCACTCCTTAATCTGAAATGAAGAATACATAATTTGCATAATAGGTCCCTTAGTACAATTAGGGTTATGTACCATGGCCATCTTGATGATCATACAGCTGTTGATTCAACTATTGAATCATAGAGGCTGGTGCTTGGGTGAATATCTAAAGAGTTAGATTGAGGACTCATCAAGCACCGTCAAATGATTGTTAAGAGATGATCTCCAGCCTGAGTAGGAGATGGCAATCCTTATCTCTGAAGGCTGATATCTGACCGACCTCTTGATGCAGGTCCTCTGCATAGGAATAGAGATTCGGAGGTGTCAGATTAGTTAGGTCAAAGTGTTGACTTAACGAGATCGAGATAACCAAAGTCCTATATCGTATGCTGTCATGATATAGGCACGCATCCTCTGACCAGAGACAGATGTGTTGCTATATGTCTAAGTATGTACATTTGGCAGACCAATAGGTTGATGACCTAATCAAGGTCTACACACCGGCGCGCTGGTGTGCATATAAGGGCATATGAGTAATACGATCTCTCAAAGGGATCATACAGGTTCAGTTACTGAACCGGAAGACATGAGCTCACTCATGAGATATTGGGAAGAATCAAATTCTGTGCGCACGGTCGTCTCGCTTTGGAAGCTTGACTGAATTTGTAGGTTTGATATATACTTTTGATCAAGACCTAGGTATGATATATGCTTTTGGAAAGTATATGATCGATATCGACTCCCAATGATCGAATGAGAAACTTATTGATAAAACCATGAAGTAGACAGTATAAAGTTGATCGAATACTTCGGGTTTAGTCTGAGTCTTCCAGTATGCAGGATGTACAGGTATTGGGAATACCTGAGGGTGATGTGATCATAAACGATTGTATAACCATGACGCTTCCATTCCTAGGGAGTGATGAAACGGGTCTGGATTTTAGTGACTCCTCTCATTAGAGAAGTGATCTGATCTTGGTCCAAGTGTTGGACATTGATCTGAATGTGATTCAGATACAATGAGAAGATTAGATTTACGGTCTTGATTTAATCAAGCATCTATGGGAGGCCCGCGATCTGGATTTGAGATACGATCTCAATATCCATGTCACTATACGTGGAACAATACAATTGCCCTGTCCTTATCTCCAAGTATCTGCGGAGAAAGCGCATTATCCTTGAAGGAGTTCATGGATAATTCTACTGTTGATATATGTATCCGAGCATTGAGAAAATGGATAATTAAATGTGATTTAATTATCATGATTAATATGAATTTGATTCATATTATAAAGAGAGCTATCTTAGATAATTAGATTATCAAAGATGTAAGTAATATGAATGTGATTCATATTATTTGGACACAAGAGAATAGAGATCCAAGATGATTAAATATGATTTAATTATCATGGATATGAATAATGTGGATAGCAATATCCATATTAGTCATATATATTATAAATGTGATTTATAATATATAAGAGAGAGCTATTTGTAATTTACATTTGTTAATTAAATGTTAATGTGAATTGGATTCACATTGGACATCAAATTGAAAATGTAATTTACATTTTGTTTTGGGTTGTGAATATGATTCACAAATTTTCAATGGCATGATTGCAATGTTCACAAAATAAATTGGATTTATTTTTGTGAAATAATTTGCAACAAAAGTTGTTGCAAATAATGGAGATTACATAAAAGGTGAAATAGCCACCTTCCTAATGGAGGAGGGTGGACGGCCACCACTCCCATTAGGAAAGGGAGGCCGTCCCCCCTCTCCACATGGAAGGAGGCTTTCTCTCCTTTCATTATCTCCATGTATTGATGATTTAATTTTGTAATTAAATTGTGTTGATTTATCAACATATATTTAATATAAATTAAATTAATTGTTGTTGTGTTTTTAGCAACAAATCATGACCATTGAAAGAAACACAAATTGATGTGGACCATTGGATTTGTGTTGACACATGGATTGAGATCCACGGATCCCAAAACCCTATAAAAGGAGAGGCACCCCATTGCTCTTCTTGACACATAAGTTGAGGCAACAAATCTCTCTCTCTCTCTCTCTCATTCTCTCTACACGTCCTCTCTCCATCTCTCTCATGTGGCCGTCCACCATGGATGCCCTAGAGAGGTTCTCCATCGCCGCGGCATCGTCGTTATGCTGCCCGATGGTTTGCTCGTGGATCTCCGTCTCCTTCGGTGCGCCCCGCTCGTGAAGAAGACATCGGATCTCGTGTGTCGAGATCAGGAGATCCGTTGCTTGGATCATCAAGATGGATTGCGAGAAGCACGCGGTTCATCCCCGCGCTCGCAAGCGTCTCCTCCGACGGATCGGACTTGAGACAGGAGGTCTCTTCGTTTAGAGACTTGATCGCAACCACGCTTCAAGAGGTAAACCTAATACTTGGTTGTGGTTTAGACGAAACGATCCGAGAAGTGTTCTTGGATCATGTGGTTTCGTCACATGAAAATTTTTTAATTTCCGCTGCATAGAACAACTAGTGCGACTAGTCGTTCTTCGTCGTATTCGATGTGACGCTCACGCTTCCGTGATGCGCTTGAGGATCTAATCATATCCTTCAAGTGGTATCAGAGCCTTAGGTCGGTGTTTTTGGATACGATCCATAAACCGAGGACGACTTGGGTTCATTAGGGTTTGCGAAAGTTTTCTTGCATTTCATTTTCGCATCTCTGTTTTGATATTATTTTCGGCACTATTTAAATTGTTTAAACACGAAAATAATATTTGGATTTTATTCCCCATTAAATAAGGAAACCGTAGGATCTGAGTTTGCGTGATTTCGATTCCGTTTGCTCTAGATATGCTCATTTTAGTGAACATGTATCCACTGTTTCGGGGACTGCGGATCATGACGTAATTAAGATTTTAATTGCGGATATGATACGCCTTGAAATGCGTGCAAATCACTTGGGTTCTGTTGTAAATCAAGTTAGCAAACTTTAGAAATTTACTTTACTTAATTTGGATTTAAATTGATTGAGATATGATATTTTTAGTAAGTGAGGTTCACTGCTGAAAATACTTTCCTAATCAAGAACCTAGTGATTGTCATTTAATTAATTAGTGAAATTAAATTATTTAATTTACTGGAATAATTATGCATAAATATTTGTGAAATATTTAATGATAATTATGTCCTTAAATGACTTTGCCCTAACCAACAAATGATTAGATGTGATCTAGATCAAGATTGGTTACATGATCTACATGATCAACATTCCAACAAACATGTTGCTTGAATAGGACTTGGGATTTGTTTAGCAAATCTCATTATAATGTTAATCAAAAATGTTTTGATTATTACTATATGGTACAATTTCGGTTGAAGAACCGATGATCATCTCAAGTACAAATTAATCAATTTGGCATTATCCTATCCCGAGGCGGATATGGTGCCTAGTCGGAGAGCATTGGGGTTGCGGGTTGCAACGTATGTGGTCCGTCTCACTCTCGTCGGTACTGGCCATGACAGCGGGTAGGGCCGGGATAATGTCCGAGGGATTAAGATGTATTTTTCTAATTATTAAAATTCGAAATAATACGTATTTGAGATAATACCATTATTCAAGTAACTATTAAAATGTTTGTTGGATATTAATTGGATCATTAATTTAATATGATTAGATTAATTGGAATCCAATTAAGATTGAAATACTCTAATATTATTAGAGTTAATAATTCCCTTGGAAGAATTAATTATGTGAATGTGATTCACGATAATTAATTAAAATTTGAATATGAGGTGGAGGATCACATAAGTGACATCCATGGTCTCCCGTCAAGGCGAAGGGTTCCGTCGCCAGGGATTGTATGTGGGAGACGCCTGTCCGAAGTGACAGCTCCTGTATGCAAGCGCATCTAGATCGGACTCTTTGCTTCTCAAAAGAGTAAGGCCGTATACGTAGTGACCCCAATATCGGATCCTCATATTATTGGGGCGATATTGGATTGCGTATAGCGAGTACTATTCCTGTTGACGGTTGGTTCAATTAACGACGGGTCAACATCGCCTTAGGGGTGGTGGGCTCGGGTGTTAAAGACCGAATTGGGAAATGCAAGTTGGACTTGCAAAGCGGAATGTGTTCCCGCTTCTTTTTTTTTATCCGAGTTGCAGATTCTCATATTATTGGGATGTAACAAAGATAAGGAAGGAGATCCCAGATCTTGTTGAGATATAATGGTAAGTATATCTCTTACATTGAAAGTGATTCAGGGAATGAACTTTCAGTGTTGACAAGACAAGACAACTTTGATATAAAAATCCTAAATCAAAGCAAAATATATATATTTATATATTTATGCAAATTTCTTATTTCAGATAATCCTTCATTAAAACCCACTCAATGATATACTCAATAATAACCAGTAAAATATCATGGATTGGACTCATGATCCAGATATTGTACTTGCAATTGGACACATAATGTATGTGGTTGCAATGTGCAAGTTTCCTCATAATATTGAGGAATGACAATTAAATAGATAATAGGACTACAACCCTAGGGTTTGTATGTCTCTATAATCTTGATCTCTCATCGGATGTACTTTGGAAGTGACATGTCGATGATGATCGTAATTGTCATATAATCCTTATAAAATCAATGAAGATATTCTGGCATACATATGTGCTCTTGACATTTAATCATGAGTGACATGGTTCTCTGCATCATGTAGAATGGTAGCTCTATAAGAGATGATGTATTCAAATTGTTTGAGTACCTACCTGAACCTATGTTTTAAGAGTTTAGATGGATGTAGATGATGAGTGTCATCATTCTACTATCTATACTCTGGTCATTCATGAAGCTTCATAATATTCATATTGTATGAATTTAATGAAGCATGTATAAATGTTGAAATGCTCTTACATAAGAGATCCTTAGTCTTATGCAATGGTTGCTTATAGATAAAGGAAGCGTAGTGGAAGCATGGGTTGGACCCGAGTAAGAAGTATGGTCAAAGAGTTGACTATACATCTATGACTTCCATATGTCATCCGAAGAGTTGGATGAAAGCCAATACTGCAATAAGTTGATGTGTTGATAGTATGACTATCAAGTCTATCTAGAATCCTTAGAGAAGGACTCGGATGGAGCATCAGATTAATCTACATAAATCATTGATAAGATAAAGTCAAATAATTGTATCTCAATCTTCTGATGACATTTGCAATAGGTTGCATATGTTTTAGAAGACTGGAAAATTTGATCTTAAAGGTTTATAGTTATCCACATGGATATTGATGCAATTGTTGCAACAATCTCTGTTGGATTGATACACTTGTTAATTTCAGTGGGAGAGTCCTTAGTCTTAGAGAATGTCTCTATGACCTAGATATAAGAATACACTCATTGTTTGTTTCTAAATGTTAGAAATAAACATGAATCTGAGATAGAACTATCATAAAGAGTTATGATGTATATATTTCAGATAGTAATCTAATAATCTAGTGGACTTCACTAAATTAGAAAATTAATGAATGGTTCATTAACATTTCTAAATACTGAAATTAAACCTTAAGATCAATAGGAGGATGAAGATCATTTGACAATGATCTAGCATCAAGCCTTGGACATTTGTCTATTGATTTGATCAATAGACTAGTAAGAGATGAAACTTTAGAATGTCTAAAATTTCAAAACTTACATACTTATGAATATTGTATTCAAAAGAAAAATGTCCAATACACCCTTCTTAGAGAAAGGTGTAAGATGTCAAGGTATTCAGGATCTCATACATATTGATGTATGTAGATCATCTATATCATAGTAAACATTATGGATATGTGATATCTGTTGATGATTATGTATGATATGAGATTTCTTCTCTTCACCTAAGAAACCTTTGAAATGTTCAAAGATTTCATTATTTTTGGTTTAAAACTAAAAGTTTGAAGGAAGATAAAATGAATTTGATCTAATCTAGGTAGCAAGTACCTGTTAGATAAATTCAAAGAATACCTTATAGAGATATGAATATGATTTCTATCTCAATCCTCCTAACACACCTTAACTCAATAGAGTTATAGGTAGATACAATTGGATCATGTGTGACATGATCTTATCAATGATGAATTTTAGCATAATTATCCCTTAGTTTCCAGGGATATATGTGTAGTAGAGACTACAATGTATATCCTTAATAAGGTTCCATGCAAGATGGAATCTAGCACTTGAGAGTGCTGCTTCATTAGGAAAATAAAGGATGGTATTGGATACCTACTTTATGACCTTGAGATTCTTGAAATATCTCATCTCTGAGAATGTGATCCTTGGAGGTTGAGACTCTTGAGAATCAAGATAAAAAATGAAGTGTAGGAACTCATTTAATCTTGAAAAGATAATGAGGCTCCTAAAATTGGAAACTAAAAGGATAATTGAAGATGAAACACTAAAACCTCTTCAAATAAGTTTGAGGATGGATTCCATGTGTCAGAGAAATCTGACAATGATTGAACTTCATGTGATGAAGCTTCTGAAGATCATAGCATGGATAGATGGATGTTAGCAATAAAAGTCTAATGTATACTTCATATGCAAGTGTTGTATATGGACCCTCGTGGATCCACCTATATGGGTAAAAACCTGTAAAGGTGTAAATGGATCTTCAAGAGAAAGGGAACCTGATGAGAAGGTACATACCTTCAAAGCATAGTTCGTAGCAATGAGCTACACATGGAAGAGAAGACATTGCTTGCAATGAGACTTGCTTTTCAGTGAACATGCTTAAAATCATCAGAATATTGCTAACCTTAGCTACACAACTTGACTATTGCATCTTCAAGATGTAAGTCCAGATTGCATTCCTCTATGAATATCTCTCTGAGGATATTCACATGAAGTAGCCCCAGGGCTTCATGGTTGAGGAAAGCAAGGTGTGCAAGATAAGGAATCCATCTAAGGACTCAAATAAGCTTCTTTGAGATTGACCATAAGATTTGATGAAATTATAAATGTTATGATTTCAAATGAAATCTTGATGAGCCATGTGAAGCTTAGTGGGAGTGCCTATGTGTTCATTGCGCTAAACATAGATGATATCCTGATCATTTAAAATGATATAAGGATAATAATAAGTGTTTTATAATCTGGTTATTCCATATCTTGAAATATGATTTCAAAGATACCTCTTAGATCTTAGTTCTGAAGTTGTTCAGAAGCCAAGAGAAGAGGATAAATGGACTGTCACATTTGTAGTATACCTTGGACATATTCTATTCATAGAAATTCCAAGAAAGGCTTCTAACCCTTAAGATATGGTACTGACCTATCTTAAGGGATAGCACCTCAAAGAGTTGAGGAAGTAAATGCTACAACTACTTGCACTTGTGCATTAGTTAGAGAAGCTGAGTGTATGCTAGAGTGTACAAATACCAGATGTCTGTCATGCAGTGGGAGTAGTAAATTGTTACTAATCCTACTGTAGAGATAAAACACTTGATTGCAGTAATAACAAAATCTTCATAGATGAGGAGATTTTTGAGATAGTAATCTCAAAGTCTTATCTTCAAAAGTTTAAGACCATGTAGATAGTGATCTATAAAGGTCTAAACTATAGATACCTTAGGAGATAGAGATCTCCGGGAATGAAGGTATTCTAATAAGGATTATGGGGATACTGGTTATGATGTCAGGGACAATGTAACCAACTAGATTGAGTATTGGTTGCATGAGATGCAACATTCGCATTAGATGCGAGCACTGTTACTGGGGATATGCAAGTGCCGTAAAAGGACTTGGCATAGTCTCGCAGGAACAGAGTGACCGATCAGCTTACCTAGCTATTTTCTAAATAGCCTATGATTGTCACATGAGTGCGGGTTTAAATGATTAGCCCATTAATGGCTCTTTGGGCTAGTGGGAGATTGTTGGAAATGCGAGCCCACGACGAGCCATTATGCAATAAATGTTATTGCAATTCACTCCTTAATCTGAAATGAAGAATACATAATTTGCATAATAGGTCCCTTAGTACAATTAGGGTTATGTACCATGGCCATCTTGATGATCATACAGCTGTTGATTCAACTATTGAATCATAGAGGCTGGTGCTTGGGTGAATATCTAAAGAGTTAGATTGAGGACTCATCAAGCACCGTCAAATGATTGTTAAGAGATGATCTCCAGCCTGAGTAGGAGATGGCAATCCTTATCTCTGAAGGCTGATATCTGACCGACCTCTTGATGCAGGTCCTCTGCATAGGAATAGAGATTCGGAGGTGTCAGATTAGTTAGGTCAAAGTGTTGACTTAACGAGATCGAGATAACCAAAGTCCTATATCGTATGCTGTCATGATATAGGCACGCATCCTCTGACCGGAGACAGATGTGTTGCTATATGTCTAAGTATGTACATTTGGCAGACCAATAGGTTGATGACCTAATCAAGGTCTACACACCGGCGCGCTGGTGTGCATATAAGGGCATATGAGTAATACGATCTCTCAAAGGGATTATACAGGTTCAGTTACTGAACCGGAAGACATGAGCTCACTCATGAGATATTGGGAAGAATCAAATTCTGTGCGCACGGTCGTCTCGCTTTGGAAGCTTGACTGAATTTGTAGGTTTGATATATACTTTTGATCAAGACCTAGGTATGATATATGCTTTTGGAAAGTATATGATCGATATCGACTCCCAATGATCGAATGAGAAACTTATTGATAAAACCATGAAGTAGACAGTATAAAGTTGATCGAATACTTCGGGTTTAGTCTGAGTCTTCCAGTATGCAGGATGTACAGGTATTGGGAATACCTGAGGGTGATGTGATCATAAACGATTGTATAACCATGACGCTTCCATTCCTAGGGAGTGATGAAACGGGTCTGGATTTTAGTGACTCCTCTCATTAGAGAAGTGATCTGATCTTGGTCCAAGTGTTGGACATTGATCTGAATGTGATTCAGATACAATGAGAAGATTAGATTTACGGTCTTGATTTAATCAAGCATCTATGGGAGGCCCGCGATCTGGATTTGAGATACGATCTCAATATCCATGTCACTATACGTGGAACAATACAATCGTCCTGTCCTTATCTCCAAGTATCTGCGGAGAAAGCGCATTATCCTTGAAGGAGTTCATGGATAATTCTATTGTTGATATATGTATCCGAGCATTGAGAAAATGGATAATTAAATGTGATTTAATTATCATGATTAATATGAATTTGATTCATATTATAAAGAGAGCTATCTTAGATAATTAGATTATCAAAGATGTAAGTAATATGAATGTGATTCATATTATTTGGACACAAGAGAATAGAGATCCAAGATGATTAAATATGATTTAATTATCATGGATATGAATAATGTGGATAGCAATATCCATATTAGTCATATATATTATAAATGTGATTTATAATATATAAGAGAGAGCTATTTGTAATTTACATTTGTTAATTAAATGTTAATGTGAATTGGATTCACATTGGACATCAAATTGAAAATGTAATTTACATTTTGTTTTGGGTTGTGAATATGATTCACAAATTTTCAATGGCATGATTGCAATGTTCACAAAATAAATTGGATTTATTTTTGTGAAATAATTTGCAACAAAAGTTGTTGCAAATAATGGAGATTACATAAAAGGTGAAATAGCCACCTTCCTAATGGAGGAGGGTGGACGGCCACCACTCCCATTAGGAAAGGGAGGCCGTCCCCCCTCTCCACATGGAAGGAGGCTTTCTCTCCTTTCATTATCTCCATGTATTGATGATTTAATTTTGTAATTAAATTGTGTTGATTTATCAACATATATTTAATATAAATTAAATTAATTGTTGTTGTGTTTTTAGCAACAAATCATGACCATTGAAAGAAACACAAATTGATGTGGACCATTGGATTTGTGTTGACACATGGATTGAGATCCACGGATCCCAAAACCCTATAAAAGGAGAGGCACCCCATTGCTCTTCTTGACACATAAGTTGAGGCAACAAATCTCTCTCTCTCTCTCTCATTCTCTCTACACGTCCTCTCTCCATCTCTCTCATGTGGCCGTCCACCATGGATGCCCTAGAGAGGTTCTCCATCGCCGCGGCATCGTCGTTATGCTGCCCGATGGTTTGCTCGTGGATCTCCGTCTCCTTCGGTGCGCCCCGCTCGTGAAGAAGACATCGGATCTCGTGTGTCGAGATCAGGAGATCCGTTGCTTGGATCATCAAGATGGATTGCGAGAAGCACGCGGTTCATCCCCGCGCTCGCAAGCGTCTCCTCCGACGGATCGGACTTGAGACAGGAGGTCTCTTCGTTTAGAGACTTGATCGCAACCACGCTTCAAGAGGTAAACCTAATACTTGGTTGTGGTTTAGACGAAACAATCCGAGAAGTGTTCTTGGATCATGTGGTTTCGTCACATGAAAATTTTTTAATTTCCGCTGCATAGAACAACTAGTGCGACTAGTCGTTCTTCGTCGTATTCGATGTGACGCTCACGCTTCCGTGATGCGCTTGAGGATCTAACCATATCCTTCAAAAAGCATAGGTGATACCTGAGGAGCTCGAAGAGGCTCTGGCTGCTGTAGCAGTATCTGTGGTGGTGTCAGTAACAGGAGTCATGATCTCTCGAATGCGAGAGACAATATCATCCAGGCGAGGATCGGCCTGGGGAGACACAATCTGCTCTGCTGCTTGACCAGAAACGGGATAGCCATGCTTCTGATAGCATGTATCCTTTGCATGCCCAGGCTTGCGGCAATAGGTGCATGGACCACGTTGGTGTCCACCGCCTCTTCCTCGAGGTGTGCATCCTCTGAACTGGATCGCCCCACCTCGACCACGAGAGGCTGCCATCGCTGAAGAGTGCGAAGACGAAGTTGTCGAATGGATGTTGAGTCGGCTGAGACGACTATAGACCTCCTCTATAGGAGGAATGGTTGCTCCAGTAAGAAGATGGGTACGTGCAGCCTCATATTCTGTACCAAGTCCAGCCATGAAAACTCCAACCATCGTGGAGTTCCTATATGTCTTCTGTTGTTCAACAGACGTCGTAATAGGCATGTAGCTATGAAGTTTTTCAAACATGCCACGCAACAAAGAGTAGTAGACATGCAGGGGGCGACCATTCTGCTTGGTGTTTTAGATATCAAACTGCAGTTGAAGGATTTTGGCCTCATTCTTTGCTTGTGCATAAGTGGATGCCAAAGTATCCCACATTGCCTTGGCAGTAGGCTGATTCAGAATATCATTTGCTATTTCTGTCGTAACAGTCCCGCAAAGCCAAACACGTGCATATGCATTATCTTGCTTCCAAGAAGCATTTGCACCAGTTTTGTCCGTTGGCTCCAGATCTGTTAAGATATACTCCTTGTTATTGCACTGCATGAGGGTGAAGAACTGCATGGACCACAACTCATAGTTGGTCCCATCCATCTTAACGATGGGAGCTGGGCCCTTGAAGGTTCCGGACGAGAAGATGTCACCCTTGTTATCTGTCATATTGTAAAATGGCCAAAAAAAGGAACTCGATCGGAGGATATACAGATATAAAGGAGTCTACAGATTCATACGAAGACTCACACAACCATCCTTATTTCTCCTTGTTGCTTTCCTAAGGATCCGAAGTTACCTTCTCTGCCTGAATGAGGGACAAGAAACTGAGAGAGCTCAGGGCATACGGGGCTTCTCCAGGGCGCGGGGCTTCACAGGACAAGGAACTTGGAGTCTTCACAGAGCGCTCGAGGCGCGGAGGTGCTGGTACAAGGTCACAGTCTCAGCGCGGAGTCGCAGGCGCAGGGGATGGACGCCAGGTGCCGCAAGGGGAGAGGGTACCTTGCGCAGGGTACGCAAGGCGCGCGTTGCGCAGAGCAAGGGGTGCACAGGGCGAGGGGTGCGTAGGGCGCAACGAGGCACGCTGGGCTTGCGCGAGGCGTGGAGCAGGGCGCGGGGCGTGCTGGGCTTGCGCGAGGTGCGGAGCAGGTGCGGGGCGCGCTGGGCTCGCGCATGGTTGGGCGCGCGTTGGGCTCGCGCAAGGCACGGAGCGGGGTGCGGGGCACGCTCGGCTCGCGCACGGCGGGGCACAGATGTACTGGGCGAGGCGCGCGGCGAAGGAAGAAAGGAGAAGGGAGGTGGTGGGGTCGGTGTTGCCGAGGTCGGGAGAGACGTGGGGGTCCACGCGGGACACCTTCGGCAATTAGTAAAGGAATGTCTCTGATACCATGTTAAAGGGATAAACTTAGATAATTAAAAAGACCCAAGGGTTCTCTTATATAGGAGAAAAACCCATTGGATAAAGTACAAAAAGAGGAAAGGATAAATAGATGATTACAAAAGATAAAGCAAAATAAAAAATTGAATTATCTAAATATAGGAATTATCTCAACATCATCCCTCCTATATAAATGGGTGATACTCTATTGTTTTGAGAAAGTTCATATTATATGAAAATTTGAGATTTTATCTTTATCTCCCTCTCTCGTCTCTCTCTCTCTTCCCAATGCGATATCCGTGATTCTCTTCTCCAAAATCCCTCGTTCTCCGATGAGTCTTCTCCTTCTCAACCACTCCATTTTCTTCTCCACAAGAAATCCACAATCAAAAATAAATTTTCATCGCCGTGCAAAATCCCATTTGCATCAATTGGTATTAGAGCATGGCCTACAGATCGAACTCACGATCTGACGATCCCTCCAGACGTTCATGCTGGCATGCAACGAAGGACTATCGTTCGTTGGAAAGAAAACGACGAACCAACGAAGCTTACGACAAGGAAATGATGGGCATATTACTCGACTTTCAATCAAAACTGCGGATTTTGGTTGATAATTTCGAGACCCTATGCGCGTCGAATCAAAGTCTTTGATCGTAGAAGCCGCACGATAAAGAAAATCACGAAAATCTCGCCGTCAATGACGATTTATGCGCAGTCCAGGCTGTTTCAGGAGGAAAAAATATCGAATTGCTTGCTGTTCGGTCCGTATTCGAGCAGCCACCACCTTCGGCAACAACTATTTCACCGTCTCTGGCCGTCCCGGCACTGCCCAAACCATCCTAGGTACTCCCCCTGCCTTCCTCGACGACCACGACCCCGCCCTCCAGGGTTTCTTCCCCATCCGCAAACCCAAACCCCCTATCGCCACCACCTCCATCCCCTCCTGCCCTCGCACTCCATGTACCGCCACCAAACCCCCCTCCCTCCCCTAACCCCGCACCCCCTGCTACACAACCCTCGGCCCCGGCACCTCCAACGAGTCCCACTGCCTTCCACGCCATCCCGCCAACCCCCCTTTCCGTCATCCCCGCAGCCGTAGCGAAATCCCCGACCTCACCGCTGCTACCCCCACAGGCCAGTCACCCCCTTCCATCGTCACCCTCGCAACCCTAGCCCCAACCTCCACCCCACTATCGCCACCACTCCCTCCCACGCCAATCCTTTCTGCCCCACCACCGCTGTCCCCCTGCGCGACACTCTCGCGCCGCTATTGTGGCCCCGCTTCCGTGGCGACCCCTGCATGCGCCAACCCGATGTCGCAATAGCACCGCCAGTCCGTTGCCGTCGCCACGTGCGCCCCTGGCGCGACCGCCGCCTTCAATAACAATTGCGGCACCGTCGAAGCCCTGGAGGAGATGAAACTCTAGTAAGGGTTGGGATCCCCTCTCGATGGAAAGTGCTCAATCCCCATGGAGATTGGAAACAATCTTGGAAAAATTGCATAGATATCCAGCCCCCTAAGACTTTTTATATGAAGGTTAAAAATGGGGAGTTAATTTGGAATAATTGCAGTAAAGGTCCTCCTCCCAGAAGTCTTTATCAAAAGGATCAATTGAAGGATATATTATGCTATGGAATCATTTTAAGTGAAGGGGTATGAAATTACAACCCACCACCCTGGAGCAGGAATATTTAAAAAGAAGGGATGAAAAAAAGAAATTTGGGTGGCCTCCTTACCCAATTAGGATTAGGACTTTGGGTTTCACCTATTTAAAGGCCTCATGGCTTAATTTTTTGGCCACATCTCCTTTATTATATTTGTGCTATTGCTTTGCTATGGGATTTCCAAAGGCCGAGTTGTCCGACATGAAGATGCTGCATCAGTTTTTTAAGCACCATATCAAGGGCACAGAACCCGGATGGGCACCCGCATTCGCGCCACACATGTTATTCCGTCGTAAAGCTAATGGCTCCAACCTTTGCACCGCTCACGCCTGGATTCCACCATTTGCTTCACATCAGTTCTTTCATGGGATGGCTGAGAACGCTGAATTAAAATTCTCAACCTTCAAGCCTGCATATCTAGCAATTCGTCGGGAGACGAATTTTTCAAGCGGAGGAGAACCATGCAACAAATAAACATGGTCTTATTTATTTATTTTATCCGATAATTTGAGTCTTATTTTATAGTTGAGTCGTTGCATTTTCACTTTAAATAAAGATATCGCATGTGATCTCAAATTAGTTAGTCGGTTGCAATTTAAATTTCGAATTTTGTTAGTTAGAGTCTATTAAAGATTTGAATTTATTTCAAATCAATTAGTTAGTCGGTTAGAGTTCAAATTAGGATAAGTTTGATTTAAATATTGATTTGGTTTCTATTTTTTGTAATCTCATCCCTCCTATATAAAGGGGTGATAGTCTATTATTTTGAGAAAGTTCAGATTATATGAAAATTTGAGATTTTATCTCTATCTCCCTTTCTCGTCTCTCTCTCTTCCCTACGCGATCTCCGTGATTCTCTTCTCCAAAATCTCTCGTTCTCCGACGAGTCTTCTCCTTCTCAACCACTCTATTTTGTTCTCCACCATAAATCCACAATCAAAAATAATTTTTCATCATCGTGCAAAATCCCATTTGCATCAATTGGTATCAGAGCATGGCCTACAGATCGACCTCATGATCTGACGATCCCTCCAGACGTTCATGCCGGCATGCAACGAAGGATTATCGGTTATCGGAACGAAAACGACGAACCAACGAAGCTTATACAAGGAAATGATGGGCATATTACTCGACTTCCAATCAAAACTACGGATTTTGGTTGATAATTTCGAGACTCTATCTGCCGCCAAATCAAAGTCTTTGATCGTAGAAGCCGCACGATAAAGAAAATCACGAAAATCTCGCCGTCAATGACGATTTATGCGCAGTCCAGGCTGTTTCAGGAGGAAAAAATTTCAAATTGCTTGTTGTCCGGTCCGTATTCGAGCAGCCACCACCTTCGGCAACAACCATTTCACCGTCTCTGGCCGTCCCGGCATTGCCCAAACCATCCCAGGTACTCCCCCTGCCTTACTCGACGACCATGACCCTGCCCTCCACGGTTTCTTCCCCATCCGCAAACCCAAACCCCCTGTCGCCACCACCTCCATCCCCTCCTGCTCTCGCACCCGCTGTATCGCCACCAAACCCCCCTCCCTCCCCTAACTTCACACCCCCTGCTACACAACCCCCAGCCCCAGCACCTCCAGCGAGTCCCACTGCCCTCCCCGCCATCCTGCCAACCCCCCTTTCCGTCATCCCCGCAGCCCTAGCGAAATCTCCGACCTCATCTCTGCCACCCCTTTCCACTGCTAACCCCACAGGCCAGTCACCCCCTTCTGTCATCACCCTCGCAACCCTAGCCCCAGCCTCCGCCTCACTATCGCCACCACTCCCTTCCATGCCAATCCTCTCTGCCCCACCACCGTTGTCCCCCTGCGCGACACTCTCGCGTCGCTACTGTGACCCCGCCTCCGTGGCGACCCCCGCCTGCCCCAACCCCGATGTCGTAATAGCACCGCCAATTCGTTGCCGTCGCCACGTGCGCCCCTGACGCGGCCGCCACCTTCAACAACAATCACTGCGCCATCGAAGCCCTGGAGGAGATGAAACCCTAGTAAGGGTTGGGATCCCCTCTCGATGGAAAGAGCTCAATCCCCGTGGAGATTAGAAACAATTTTGGAAAAAATGCATAGATATCCAGCCCCCTAAAACTTTTTATATGAAGGTTAAAAATGGGGAGTTAATTTGGAATAATTGCAGTAAAGGTCCTCCTCCCAGAAGTCTTTATCAAAAGGATCAATTGAATGATATATTATGTTATGGAATCATTTTAAGTGAAGGGGTATGAAAATTGCAGCCCACCACCCTGGAGCAGGAATATTTAAAAAGAAGGGATGAAAGAAAGAAATTTGGGTGGCCTCCTTACCCAATTAGGATTAGGACTTTGGGTTTCACCTATTTAAAGGCCTCATGGCTTAATTTTTTGGCCACATCTCCTCTATTATATTTATGATATTGCTTTGCTATGGGATATCCAAACGTCGAGTTGTTCGACATGAAGATGCCGCATCAGTTTTTTAAGCACCATATCAAGGAAAACAGAACCCGGATGGGCACTCGCATCCGTGTTACACATGTTATTCCGTAGTAAAGCTTACGGCTCCAACCTTCGCACCACTCAAGCCTGGATTCCACCATTTGCTCCACATCAGTTCTTTCATGGGATGATTGAGAACGATGGATTAAAATTCTCAACCTTCAAGCCTGCAGATCCAGCAATTCGTCGGGAGACGAATTTTTCAAGCGGAGGAGAACTACGCAACGAATAAATAGGGTCTTATTTATTTATTTTATCCGATAATTAGAGTCTCATTTTATAATTGAGTCGTTGCATTTTCACTTTAAATAAAGAGGTCGCATGAGATCTCAAATTAGTTAGTCGGTTGCAAATTTAAATTTCGAATTTAGTTAGTTAGAGTAAATTAGAGATTTGAATTTATTTCAAATCAATTAGTTTGAGTTCAAATTAGGATTAGATTGATTTAAATTTTGATTTGGTTTCTTTTTTTGTAATCTCATCCCTCCTATATAAAGGAGCGATAGTCTATTGTTTTGAGAAAGTTCAGATTATATGAAAATTTGAGTTCTATCTCTATCTCCCTATCTCGTCTCTCTCTCTCTTCCCTACGTGATCTCCGTGATTCTCTTCTCCAAAATCCCACGTTCTCCGACGAGTCTTCTCCTTCTCAACCACACCATTTTCTTCTCCACCAAAAAGCCACAATCAAAAATAAATTTTCATCACCGTGCAAAATCCCATTTGCATCAATTGGTATCAGAGCATGGCCTACAGATCGACCTCACGATCTGACGATCCGTCCAGATATTCACGCCGGCACACCGGCATGCAACGAAGGACTATCGTTCGTCGGAACGAAAACGACGAACCAACGAAGCTTACGATAAGGAAATGATGGGTATATTACTCGACTTCCAATCAAAACTACGGATTTTGGTCGATAATTTCGAGACCCTATGCGTCGTCGAATCAAAGTCTTTGATCGTAGAAGCCATTGTCCAGACTCACGATAAAGAAAATCACGAAAATCTCACCGTCAATGACGATTTATGCGTAGTCCAGACTGTTTCACTAGGAAAAAATATCGAATTGCTTGCTGTCCGGTCCGTATTCGAGCAACCACCACCTTTGGCAACAACTATTTCACAGTCTCTGGCCGTCCCGGCACTGCCCAAACCATCCCAGGTACTCCCCTTGCCTTCCTCGACAACCACGACCCTGCCCTCCACGGTTTCTTCCCCATCCACTAACCCAAACCCCCTGTCGCCACCACCTCCATCCCCTCCTGCCCTCGCACCCCCTGTACCACCACCAAACCCCCCTCCCTCCCCTAACCCCTCACCCCCTGCTACACAGCCCCTACCCCCGGCACCTCCAACAAGTCCCACTGCCCTCCCCGCCATCTCGCTAAACCCCCTTCCCGTTATCCCCGCAGCCCTAGCGAAATCCCCAACCTCATTGCCGCCACCCCTTCCCGCTGCTACCCCCACAGGCCCGTCAGCCCCTTCCATCGTCACCCTCACAACTCCAACCCCAGCTTCCGCCCCACTATCGCCACCACTCCCTCCCACACCAACCCTCTCTGCCCCACCACTGCTGTCCCCCTGCGCGCCGCTACCATGGCTCCGCCTCCGTGGCGACCCCTGCCTATCCCAACCCCAATGTCGCAATAGCACCGCCAGTCCGTTGCCATCGCCACGTGCGCCCCTGGCGCGACCGCCACCTTCAACAACAATCACGACGCCGTCGAAGCCCTGGAGGAGATGAAACCCTAGTAAGGGTTGGGATCCCCTCTCGATGGAAAGAGCTCAATCCCCGTAGGGATTGGAAACAATTTTGGAAAAATTGCATAGATATCCAACCCCCTAAAACTTTTTATACGAAGGTTAAAAATGGGGAGTTAATTTGGAATAATTGCAGTAAAGGTCCTCCTCCCAGAAATATTTATCAGAAGGACCAATTGAAGGACATATTATGCTATGGAATCATTTTAAGTGAAGGGGTATGAAAATTGTAGCCCACCACCCTGGAGCAGGAATATTTAAAAAGAAGGGCTGAAAGAAAGAAATTTGGGTGGCCACCTTACCCAATTAGGATTAAGACTATGGGTTTCACCTATTTATAGGCTCCACGGCTTAATTTTTTGGCCACATCTCCTCCTCTATTATATTTGTGCTATTGCTTTGCTATAGGATCTCCAAAGGCCGAGTTGTCAGAAATGAAGATGCCGCATCAGTTTTTTAAGCACCATATCAAGGGCACAGAACCCGTATGGGCACCCGCATTCGCGCCACATATGTTATTCTGCCGTAAAGCTAACAGCTCCAACCTTCGCACCACTCACGCCTAGATTCCACCATTTGCTCCACATCAGTTTTTTCATGTGATGACTGAGAACGCTGAATTAAATTTCACAACCTTCAAGCATGCAGATCCAACAATTCGTCGGGAGACGAATTTTTCAAGCGGAGGAGAACTGATGCAACGCGTACCGAATAAATAGGGTCTTATTTATTTATTTTATCCGATAATTAGAGTCTCATTTTATAATTGAGTAGTTGCATTTTCACTTTAAATAATGAGATCGCATGTGATATCAAATTAGTTAGTCGGTTGTAATTTAAATTTCGTATTTAGTTCGTTAGAGTCAATTAGAGATTTGAATTTATTTCAAATCAATTATTTAGTCGGTTAGAGTTCAAATTAGGATAAGTTTGATTTAAATTTTGATTTGATTTCTATTTTTGTAATCTCATCGCTCCTATATAAAGGGGTGATAGTCTATTGTTTTGAGAAAGTTCAGATTATATGAAAATTTGAGATTTTATATCTATCTCCCTCTTTCGTCTCTCTCTCTCTCTCTCTCTCTTCCCTACGCGATCTCCACGATTCTGCTCTCCAAAATCCCTCGTTCTCCGATGAGTCTTCTCCTTCTCAACCACTCCATTTTCTTCTCCACCGAAATCCACAATCAACAATAATTTTTCATCGCCGTGCAAAATCCTATTTGCATCAACTAGTACTTCAGGTATTACTCATGCATTTACTGGTCGCTCTAAACCATATCCTTCAGAATGGATAATGGACTTTGGAACGTCTCATCATCTATGTGGTTTGTTTGCTTATAGTTTGGTTCCTATAGTCATGCATAACCAGGTAGATCGGTGGTCATTGTTGATGGGACACATTCCCATATTACTGGACATAGGGAGGTTCATTTGACTCCCTTTATGCGTCTACATAACGTTCTTCATGCTCTTGCCTTCTCAATGAATTTATTATCTATCAGTCAGGTTACTATGATTCGAAACTTTGTGATTGAAATAAAGCATATTTTCTCTGCCTCTATCAAATATATTCGTTCTGATAATCATTGTTCAGAAATTTAGACCAGATGGCTGCATGATGCAAATGGATTTTTGCAACGGATAAAATAATATTTTTTTGTATGGTGGATATTTGGTAGAAGAACGAGATGGGTTGAGAAGAGAAATTGGAGGGGTTGAGAGGAAGAAAAACTCGTCGGAACGAGGGGTTTGGAGAAGATAACTCGCCGAGAATGCGAGGGGTTGAAGGAGAAGACCGCGGAGATCGCGTGGAGGGAGAGAGAGAAGGAGAGGGGATAGAGATAACAATCTCAATTTTTACTTCATAATTGACTGTCCCCAAAAAACAAGGACCTACCCTCTCTTTATATAGGAGAGAGAGGGTTTACAAAAATAGTAAACTCAATTAAATTGACAACCAACTTTCCTAATTGGACTCTAACAACTTTAAATTGACCTCTAATGACTTTAATTAGACTCTAACTAATTAATTGACCAACAATTATAATTAAAATCTACGAAATAAACGTTGAGATTACATGCGATCTCGATTATTTAATTAGATCAATACGACCGCTAAAAACGTAAACAAAATTGACCGATAAAATCTGGACAGCAGCGGATTCTTCGTGGACAGCGAGCTTTTCGTCGTGGCTGGCGAGATCTTCGTCGGTTAGAGCGTCCAACCATGCGTGCACCTTGATGCATGATATAAGTCGCTGATGGAACTTCTTTGAACGATACGGATCATGAGATGGGCGGCGGAGACCGAACTTCGCACACCAATAGTCGACAGGATCGTCGAATCGTAGGAACGATTCGAAATCCATGCTCTGATACCAATTGATGCGGATTGAAATTTGGAGATGGCGGGAAAATAACTTATTTGATGGTGGGGAAGAAATGGAAGGGTTGAAGAGAGAAGCTCGTCGGAAAAACGAGGGATTTCGTAGAAGAGAATCGCGGAGATCACGTAGGGGAGGAGAGAGACGAGAGAGGAATAAGTTGGAGGGGTTGAGAGGAGAAGCTCGTCAGGAACACGAGGGGTTGGAGAAAAGAAACGTGAAGAACACGTAAGGGGAGAGAGGGGGGGGGAGAGAGAGATAGAGAATAAAATCTCAATTTTTCATATCACTCAACTTATTATAACAATAGCCCATCATCCCTTTATATAGGAGGGATGAGATTACAAAAATAGAAATCAAATTCAAATTCAAACTAATTATCCTAATTTGACTCTAACCGACTAACCGACTAATTTGAAATTCAAATCTCTAACTAATTGAGATCACAAGCGATCTCTTTTATTTAATTAAAAATACGATGACTCAAAATAAATGTAAATAAAATTGACCACTAAAATTAGATAAATATTTGGCTCTATATTTTAACTTCACGCTGCATCAACTCTCCTCCGCTTGAAAAAATTGGTCTCCCGACGAATTGTTGGATCTGCATGCTTGGAGGTGGATAAATCCGAATCAGCGTTCCTAATCATCCCATGGAAGAACTGGGGTCGGCGCGAATGTCTGGACGGATCGTCAGATCGTGAGGACGATCTGTAGGCCATGTGACTATTCAAGGTAGCAATTTGTCCACACATCTGGTCAATCATTTTTTGCATGTGTTGCATGTGAGCAGCTAAGGATTCCAGTGATAGTTCAGGGGGTGGGGTGTGGGGGTTTTTTGAGCCACTAGGTTTGTCGGCCATGGGTATCCTAGGGTTTTGTATTGTGGTTTTTTTTTGTGGTTTTGTGTTGTGGTTTTTTTTTATATGCAACGAATGAATGAGATGCAGACGAAATGCAGAATCGTGATGCTCTGATACCAAATTGATGCAACCTAAGTGTGCAGTAACCTAAATGACAATTCAAGCAATGGAACTATTGAAACTAAACGACGACGAGATAAAAGATGCACGACAGGCCACAATCAGCAACAAAATAGCCAAGGTATTAGCGTTTTAGCATCGATTACGATCCACAATTTAGGACAAACGGATGAGTTAAAAGTCTTAGAAAGTTATCACAATATTTGCAACGTCGTGGGGTCTCAACGATTCACCAAACCAAATCAACAGTATAACAGTCCACAAAACTATATTATGCGGTGGAATAAAATGGGAAAGATAACACTCATACCCAACCGGCAAGAGATTGTTTGGGCCGCTTCAGATCTGGTCGGTAGTTGCTGTTCGAAGCTTACGCGGCTTGCTGGGAGGCGAAAGCCGAGGGCGCAGGACTGCGGTGCTGGCTGCGGGTCTTCACAGAATGAAACTCCAGCCGTGGCTGAAGGTGGGGTTTGTGGCGCAAGCGAGGGTATCGGGGTTGACGGCTGGCCGAGTTTGGTTGGCCGAGGGGTTCGGTTGATGATGGGCGAGTGGGATGGTGGCACAGGGCGAGGCGGCGCAGTAGGGGGAACGAGGCGGCGCGGAGGAGACGGGTGGGGAGAGGCGCGCTGGGCGATGAGGGCTGGCGAGGAGGTGACGCTGCAGAGGGCGGCGGAGTTGGGGTTGCGCGCGAGCGGCGTGGGAGAGGAAAGGGAGTGGGCGACTGGAATCGGGGGGGGGGGGGGAAGAAGGGAAAAAATGGCGGCGTGAGGAGATGGGTAGGGTTGGGCGAAGGGGAAAGAAATCGGGGAAGGGAGGGAAATATCGGGAGAGGGGAAGGTTGGGAAGGACGACGAGAGAGAGAGGGGAAGGAGGAGATGAGAAGGCGGCGGCGTGAGGAGTGGGTTAGGGTTGGCCGAGGAGAACACGGGGAGAGAGAGGGGTCGGGGAGAGGGGAGGCGCGGGATTGGAGAGAGAGAGAGAGAGATAAGTGAGGAATAAACTTAATTCAACTTAATTCAAAACTAATACAAAGGGAGCCCTTTTATAGAGGCTACTCCCCCACAAATGGAGCAACAAATCCCTAAAATTAGGGAAGAAGAAATCAAAGGAAAAATTATAAAAGAGGCCTTTTATAATGAGCCTTTTACATGGGAAATAAATAAAACAAAATAAATACTAATTGGACCAAATAAATGTCTACTAAAATTAAGTTGCTATCATGCTGCATCACTGCATATGCGGTCTCATATACAAACTCAGACCTTGTAGCGCATTGCATATGACCTATGCGAAGGTTATGCGTTATTGATGCATACCCGATCTGAGTAATCCGCATATGTGACTGCATATGCGATAGAGCATAAGCTGCCTGGTTGATGTACCCCACCATACCCAACCCGATAACCCACCGATACCTGATAGAACAGAACCCACCCCTCGCACCCTCGACGTTACAAAGCTCTAACAACAACCCTCCTTATCCCTCGATGCTACGAAGCCCTAACCTTATTCTTGCACACCCCCTCCGCCTTCGGTGAGCTCCACCAACAGCTGCTCCTTCGCCTCCAGTGTGCTCTGCCAACAGTTGCTCCTCCGCCTCCGGTGTACTCCTCTGCCAACAACTACTGCTCCGCCATACCTGAGCTGCACCTCCGTTTGATTGCTCATCTACTTGAGCTCCTCTACCACCTTTTTCTCCTCCGTTTGGCTACTCCAAGGTAACCGTCTTCTCGAACTTGCAGGCTTGCAGTCACCCTTCGTAAAGTGCGCTCTCTGTTTAGCTGTAAACAGTAAATCCTTCCCGATTTTATTATTTTTAGAATATAACTATAAGCACACTTTTCTGTAAAATTTTAGTTCAAATAAATACAATTTTATAGCAGAAATACAATATGCTTAATAGAGCTTGATGAAAACACCCATTAGCTGCTCCACTTTGTATTTCCCACATATTTAGGATGAATTTGTGTGAATGTAATATTCTATATGTATGTAATAACAAACCATCTAGAGGATGGCTTAGAGCTGTTGGTTTATTTAATGAAATCAATTCATATTCTTTTTTAATAAAAAGATATTAGTTCATTCATCATTAGTACTGTTAAGAAATAGGAAGCGGAAGCGAAAACATGGAAAAATGATAAACATCAAAGAAGAATGTGGAATTTAACGTGGAACCCTACTCCGTGAGGAGCGGGATGAAACCACGGGAGAAGCCCTCAAAGAGGCGTATTATGCATTGCACTTTCTCAATGGATACAGGAGGTTTGGGGCTCCTTATATAGTTTTCCCAGAGCCTCCAAGTCCTACCACTAGACAATGTGGGACTAAACTATTGGATGGGGTAAATGGATCTTCTCCAGGATCCATTTACCCTACAACAACTCATGACGCACATAACAAATATTCCAACACTCCTCCTCAAGCTGGAGCATGAAATGCTCAGCTTGTACAAACAGAAAGAAACTCAACTCAACGCTATAGGACACTACGGACAATATCAACCCAACGCGCACATTGCTGCACTTGAGGATGTTGCTTCTCATGCCGTGCAGATGAGGAGGACGAACGAGCTGGAGTGTGAGTCTGCTGAATCTCCTCGTCGGAGAGCATGTGCTCTGAACTGCGCATGTCAGAATCACTACAACTGAAAATGAGTCTCCTCGTCAGAGTACTCTGGCCCGCCTCAATAATGTGGACAACTGCTCCATCTCTGAAAAGGGCCTAACTGAAAAGGAGCCGTGACTGTGCAATCCTCGTCGGAGTCCACGGTCGCTGGAGAATGGATCTGAAAAAGTCTCCTCGTCGGAGAACTGGGTCTCTCCCATCTGGCTCAGAGAATGGTGCACTGCTCTGGTGTACCTATAATACCACATGAAAACCCTTGCCAACATGGCATAAGGAATGATCATCTACTCTGGAGTCCCTATGGCTCACATGAAAACTCTGGCCGAAACAACAAGAATGGATGGGGACCTCTGACAATGATGGCATACAAGTGCTCATCTGAAAAGACTGCAAACATATGCGTGTCTGAAAATGAGTCTCTCTGGAGAACTCGAAAAATGTGCCACTCAACCATAGAGTGCCTCGAACTTGGACTCTGACAAATCTGTCGAGTCTGAATAACTGCGCATCACACCTGTGGACTCGGAATCTGAACGTTGAGTCGAATCTTGCGCATAAAAAATCTTCATATGAAAACTGTAGAGTCTAAACAACTGGTTGGTCTGAAAATCTGCATGTGAATCTGGAGCATCTAAATAGACCTGTGACTCTACATATACTTCTCGTTTCTCCCATACTTGACATCAACCAAGTTGGGAGAAGACATGATAATATGGGGAAAAGATAAAATAATGGGGATAAAGAAAACATCAAGTAGCCGACTTCAAAATTTTTTTCGGCTTTTCAAACATCATCATATTTTTTTCGAAACACCTTTTTTTATAAGCCGTTGACATTTTTTTATCGTCTTTCGCAAATTGCGTATGGCTTTTTCCTTTTATGCCCCTTTTTCAAATTTTCTCCTTTTTTTTCATTCATATTTTTTTACTCATGCCCAACAAGGGCCGAAAAAGAGTTCAGAGGTCCACCCTTCCCTGGAGTCGTCGCGGCCTCGTCGTAGCCTGTCGGAAGAGAAGGGGCTGCGGCACATGGTTTGGAGTGTTGTGGGCGGCGCCGCTAGAAGCATAGATGCGGCATCGCCTGGAGGCCGCGCGACGCTTTAGGCTGGAGATGCGCCGCCGCTGGAAGAGGCGCCGCCAGGAGTTGGGCGTGATGCGCGCCTGAGCCGATTGGATCTGAGGAGGCGCCGCCAGCGCGCAAAGAAGAATCTTTGAGAGATGGTACAAAGCCTTTGTTAATCACTGAGACGGCATGTGCAAAGCTTCCAGATGTGGACGGTGCTGCAATGGATCTAGGACTGTATTTTTCGTAATCAGCCGGGGAAGATGGCCCGATGCTGCCGCTGGAAGCACACAAATAGAAGTTGGCGGCAACTTGCACTTTGGCCTGGAAAGAAGGGTTGTAGGATTAGGGTTCCAACGGGAACCCTAACTTTTCTCAACCCAACGAAGAACAGAATATGTCTTGGGCAGATCTTGAATCAATGAATAAAACTTCAAACTCGAAAAATAAATCTCAAATCTTGAACAACTAGAAATTCCTCGAGAACCGACCCGCTCTGATACCATGTTAAGAAATAGGAAGCGGAAGCGAAAACATGGAAAAATGATAAACGTCAAAGAAGAACACGGGATTTAACGTGGAATTCTACTCCGTAAGGAGCGGGATGAAACCACGGGAGAAGCCCTCAAAGGGGCATGTTATGCATTGCACTTTCTCAATGGATAAAGGAGGTCTGGGGCTCCTTATATAGCCTTCCCAGAGCCTCCAAGTCCCACCACTAGACGATGTGGGACTTAACTATTGCATGGGGTAAATGGATCTTCTCTAGGATCCATTTACCCTGCTACAACTCATGACACACATAACAAATACTCCAACAAGTACCAAAGGGAAAGAGTAAATTTAATTACAATTCGAGAGACGTCAAGAACGACTTGCATAGGTTCTGAGATAATAAACCAACTAAAAAATATCGCGGCAAAAGTAACAAAGAGTTTAGTGTTAAATAACAACAGAAGACAAGATAGATACTGGTTTGAGAATAAAATAAAATGCTCCTAGCTTCAATAATCCATTATCAATAATTCTCCATCATTTGGTTACATTAGGAACCTATTGGTGGCTTTAAATGCATGATTTTTTTGCATTGCTTTTCGGAGAGGAAAGTATGATCAAAATAACGAGTGCCATTGAATTGAGCTCATGGATCACATGCTTAAAAGTAAGGTTAGCAAAAGTAAGTGTGAGGTTCGAAAACACATAATCCAAGCTGAACTCATATCGAATAAGGGCACCTATGAGCGAGTGGATCGGATCAGAGGAAGGTGTAGAAGGAATGCCCCCAAGGCTCATGACTTACTTGAAGCTTAGCGGTCGAGGCAAGTGGAGTAGATGAATTGGTGGAACATGGAAGGAGCTAAAGGAATGTGGGTGCATTACCAAATATGGAGGGTGAAGAATAATTTATCACGGATTCTGACAGTAACAACAATGATGAATAAGCTCCTCCTGTTATTTTTGATGACTTAGACTAGAAGTTTGATTATATGTGTATGAGCCTTTGTTTGAAGCAACATTCTTAGATACTTTGTTATGAATATTATAATCTTCTCTTTTAGATGGATGACTTTTGAAAATGCTTTGATTGAAATCACACTGTACTAAGGTTGCAAAAATCGATAGTCGGTACTCAGTCGACGGGTCATTAACTAAGGATTAATCGACAGTTTGGCGACTAATCGAATTTAGTCGGCCATTAGTCGATTTTGAAATTTTTAATTATTTTAAATACATAAATCATTGTTGTACATATACTCTTATATATTTGCATAGATTTGTACATTTCTATACTATCATAATGAAACAAAAGAAACAATTGACTTTAAATATAACATTAAATATATTAGAAAAAGTTTATTTAAAAAATAAAAAATTAAAAAAAATAGAAAAATCTCAATGTAAAAGTCAGCCAAGTAGTTGACCGACTAGTCGGGTTGACCGACTAATTGCCGTCTAGGTCTAGTCTAGTTGGTTATCCCCCTCACTCGACTAGTCTGCCAGCTTTTACAACAATGCACTGTACAAAAAAGTCACCACTTCATATTTCTTCTATATTACATTTTTTGAAACATAAATATCTATGTTTGGATTTATTATTATATTTTTAATTATTTTTATATTAAAATAATATAAATCTATAATATGCATATACTTCCGCCTACCGCTTACTCACTTCAGACCATCTGATCAACTGAATACCACATACCGACTTTCTGGACCTTGCTGATAATGCTCTTGAGTTATGCACTACACAACTGTCTTATTTTTAGCTCACGTGGTATTATCCATCAACCTTCTTGTCCCTATACTTCTCAGCAGAACAATGTTGATGAACACAAATAACGACACCTTCTGGATATCAACAGGAGTGTCCTCATACAGAGTCAGGCTCCTCATTCATTATTGGTGATGCTGTGATGACATCATGTTATCTTATCAATCGGATGCCTTCTACCATTTTGGGTGAAAAGGCTCCATTCTATCTTGCTTTTCCAGAGAAGCACATTTTCTCTCTTACACCACGAGTATTTGGCTGCGTGACATTTGTCCACCTCTTGCATCCTGGCTGTGTCAAGCTCGCTCCTCAAGCTGTCAAATGTATGTTTGTTGGGTATTCTCGTACCCAAAATGGTTATCGGTATTTTGATCCTGTAAAAGGAAAATACCATGTCAGTGTTGATGTTACATTTTTTTGAGTCCATCATGCACTATTTTCCTACTTGTGACAGATTGAGTCACTTTGAGTCTGAGGATCCGGTTGTTCTTCCACCTCCACCTGCACATGTACCTCAACATGTCCTCCTTGTTCCGATGAATTCCCAAACATCCAGCACACCTCAGGTAAATTCTGAAAATGTAGTTTCAATTGATGGTACTAGTGGTGTGCATGATGTACATGGACAATTGCGGGATGAGCATTCAGATGCACATGGTGAGCTATATCCACTGCATGAGAATGATCAGTTATGGGTCTATTTTGTGGAAAGGAATACATTCCTGTGCGCGATACCCCATTACGGGCCATGTGTCTCTGGCGTGACTTCTGCCAGATTTCAGGCAATTTGTCGTGGGGTTATCTGCCATTGAAATCCCATGCACATATCAAGAGGCTCTCAAGGTGAGTCAATGACGCCTAGCCGTGGAGGCGAAGATGGTCGCTTTACAGTCCCGTGACATGTAGATCATTGTTACAACTCATGCTGATGTGTCTGTTGTGGGAAGTAAGTGGGTGTTCATTGTGAAGCAACGTACAAATGACATCATTGATCGCTATATGGCTCGTAGGTTCTCCCAAACCTATGTGGTGCACTATCAAGATACGTTCTCCCTAGTAGCTCGACATTCCATACTCATAATCATTCTCTCTGTTGCAGTCACATGGGATTGGCCTCCGTACCAGCTCGATGTGACTAATGCATTCCTTTATGGTGATCTACAGGAGGAAGTCTACATGCATTAGCCACCTGGGTTCGCTGCTGAGGGGGAATGTCAGAAGGTATGTAGACTTCATAAGACAATCTATTTTATGGCCTTAAGCCGAGTCCAAGAGTATAGTTTCTGAAGCTCTCGGACTTGATAGAACAGAAGGGGTTTGTGAGAACAACTGCAGATCATTCATTGTTTGTTTAGAGGTCCTAAAGTGATACAATTGTATATTAGTTTATGTTGATGATATCATTGTTTCATGGGATAATGTGCATGTCATTCAAGCAAGGCTTTCCTTGATCAACAGTTTGTAACCAAGGATCTTGGCAGTCTAGGCTACTTCGTTGGACTGGAGTTTGTCAGGAACCAACGAGGTCTTGTGATGACCTAGAGGAAGTATGTTCCATACCTTCTCTCTGAGACATGTATAGCAGATTGCATGCTATCCACTACTCCTATGGATCTGAGCATGAAGCTATATGATGGTGATACTGAGGAGGTAGACAAGAGGAGATACATAGAGCTCGTTGGGAAGATTCTATATGTGACCATCACTAGGCCGGATTTATCCTTTGTAGTGAGAAAAGTAAGTCAGTTTATGGAGAAGACGTATGATTTTGAGGTACTCGAAGACCTCACTTGGCACTGATCTCTTATTTAGCAGAGACACATCTCATGTTGTTACAGCTTGTGCAGATGAAAAATTATGCAGGATGCCCCAAGGACAAGAAATCTAAATGTGGTTTCGTTATGTTCATAGGGATCTCTTTGGTGTCATGTAAGTGCAAGAAGTAAACAATTGTCGCCAGATTTAGTGCGTAATTAGAATACAGAGCCATGGCACAAGGGAGCACAGAGATGATGTGGGTCATATCCATTCCGGCTTACCTAGATATTGAGGTGCCTCTTCCCATGCACATGCAATGTGACAACCATGCTGCACTTTTCATTACCAACAACCCAATCTTCCATGAGAGAATCAAGCACATCTACGTAGACTGTCACTACACTCAAGATATGATTTTGAAGGATCTCATTTCTACCTCTCATGTTAGCTCAAGTGAACAGACAATATATGTGCTCACCAAAGCTCTTGCTCATGGACCCTTTCAGAGAAGTTGTTCCAAGCTAAGCATGATAAACATCTATGCTCCAGCTTGAGCGGGAGTGTTGAGAGTTTTTATATTATGTTACTCTTTTACAACTTGTTTATTTCACGGTCCTTATTATGTAATTTACCCATTAGATTTCTCTCTTATATTTAAGAGAACCTTTGAGCTCTATGAATAAACAATGAAGTATTTTCCTCAACATTTTTGATAAACATCATCGATATTGCCAGGAATTTTGGATGTCTATAAAAATCAAAATTTTCCACAAAATTAAGTTTTTCAATAACCAACATATAAGATAGAAATACACATGTGTTTGCTAAAATAGAGATCTAAATATACGGTTTGTCGTAATATTGACATCATAATCACCACATATTAATATGCATAATGCAATATTGAGTAAGGCATACAATCAGAAGTTTAGTCATGTAGATAGTATAAATTAGTCGAAAAATGATCTCAAAAATAAAGTCGAAACAACAAATAATACAATCTCATAACTTCAATTTTATAATATACTAATACAACTGTAATAATATTTATCTATTTCTTAAAAAAACTTACCTTAGGGAAGAGAACGCATATTGCTAAATTGGTGAACTTTAAAGCTTCCAAGATCTCTCCAGTACATCTAACATGACCAAAATCACTCAAGAATGCTCATTGGCACCATGTATCGAGTGACAATGGACAAATGAGGAAATTAATCGATGATGTGAGGTCGATTTCAAATAAAAAATTGAAGGATTTCTTTATTGGTCGAAATGGACAACATATCGTTGACATGGGAAATATATCGACGATATGTTGTCGATATCTTGTTGATCAACAACAACAAAGCCTTTTCCCACACTAAGTAGGGTCGACTATATGGATTCTTTGCCTCCATTCAGATCTATCCTGGGTCATTCTCATGCTTAGATCCAAAAAACTAAGATCCCTTTTATATAGTCTAATTCCAACACCTCTTGGGACTTCCTCGCCCCCTCTTAGTTGGTTCAACATCCCAAAACTCTCATCTCCTCACTGATGCATCAGCTGACCACCTTTGTAAATGATCAAACCACCTTAAGTGATTTTCTCACTTCTTATCCTCGATTGGAGCTACGTCTGCTTTCCTTCTGATGTCATCATTCTGAATCCAATCTTTACGTGTGTTTTCACACATCCACCTTAGCATTTTCTTTTCTATTACTGCTATTCTCTGCACATGTCTATGGTTTACATGCCAACATTCAGATCCATAGAGCATAGCGGGTATCACATCTGTTTTGTAAAACTTTCCTTTGATTTTCAAAGGAATTTTCTTATCACAGAGAATAGTAGAGGCCCCTCTCTACTTTAGCCAACCTGTATTTATTTTAATTGTAGCATCTCCGTCAATTTCCCCATCATATTTCAAATAGTTCCAAGTATCTAAAAGAATCTCTCTTCTAAATGTTATCACCAATCTATATCTTGATTCCTTCACCATTGCTTCAATTAAAAGTGCACTCCATATATTTAGCCTTAGTCCTACTTATATGAAATCCTTTAGTCTCCAATGCATGTTTCCAAACCTCAAGCTTCTCATTTACTCCATCTCTAGTCTCATCAATCAACACAATATCATCAGGGAATAACATACACCAAGGTATCTCATCTTGAATGTGACTTGTCAACTCCTCCATAATCAAAGTAAAAAGGAATGGATTCAAAGTTAAACCTTGTTGCAAACCAATATTGATGTCAAAATAGTCATTCTTCCCAGATTGTATCTGTAGAGATAGTTATATATATATATATTCCGTGTACTGTTTATTCTATTTTTATTTATCGGATGTCCTACTATGTAATTTACCCATGAGCCTCCTCTATATAAGAGAGCCTAGGGTTCTATGGAATAACAGATCGCTTTTTTTCTCCAACATGGTATCAGAGCAGGAAACCTAATCCTAACCCTAACTCTTCATCGCCAACCCCCCCTCTCCCCTTCGGCACCACCTCCTCTCCTGTCAACATGGTGATCTGCAGGAAGAAGTCTACATGCAGCAACCACCGGGGTTTGCTGCTGAGGGGGAGAATCATATGATGTGTAGACTTCACAAGGCGATATATGACCTTAAACAGAGCCCAAGAGCATGGTTCCAGAAGCTGTCCCATCTAATTGAACGATAGGGATTCAAAAGATCAAATGCGGATCACTCATTGTTCATTCAAAAGACTTCTAGAGGTATAGTTGTCATCATGATATATGTTGATGATATCTTGGTTACAGAAGATGATGCTCAGGGGATAGAAATGGCAAAAACATTCTTGGGCCGTAACTTTGTCACAAAGGATCTCGGTATCCTAAGATGCTTTTTAGGGTTGGAGTTTGCCAGGAATGCACAAGGTCTTGTCATGACACAAAGGAAATATATTACAGATTTGCTGTTTGAAACAAGCATGGTTGGATGTAGACCCTCGAGAACTCCTATGGATCCAAGTATGATATTATATGACAATGACACTGAGGAGGTTGACAGGAGAAGATACAAAGATGGTGGGAAAGCTTCTTTACATTACTATAACTCGACCTGATATTGCCTTTGCAGTGAGTCGAGTGAGTCAGTTCATGGAACAACTAAGACAGATACATATGGATGCCATATATGTGATATTAAGGTATCTAAAGTCTTCTCCAGACTCAGGATTATACTATTTAGAAAGGATACAGATTTATCCATTTCGGCATGTGCAGATGCAAACTATGTATGATGTCCCAAGGATAGAAAGTCTACTTCAGGCTTTGCAGTTTTTGTGGGCAGCTCTCTGCAAGAAACAAACTGTTGTGGCTAGATCGAATGCTAAATCTGAATATAGGGCAATGGCACAAGAAAGCACAGAGATGATATGGGTTCGAGCTGTACTAGAAGACTTGCATATAAATGTACCTCTACCCATGCAGTTACAGTGTGATAATCAAGCTGCATTGTTCATTGCCAATAATTCAACCTTTCATGAGAGAACAAAACACATTGAGTTATATTGCCACTACACTAGATATATGATTCAAAAGGGACTAATTTCTACTGCGCATGTCAGTTCAGGGGAGCAAACTGTCGACATCTTCACCAAGCCCTTGCTCAGAGGACCATTCCAGAGATGTTCTTCCAAGCTGAGCATGATTGATATCTATGCTCCATCTTGAGGGGGAGTGAGAGATAGTTATATATATATATTCCGTATACTGTTTATTCTATTTTTGTTTATCGGATGCCCTACTATGTAATTTACCCATGGGCCTCCTCTATGTAAGAGAGCCTAGGGTTCTATGGAATAACAGATCGCTCTTTTCCTCCAACAGTATCCTTACACAAGATGAAGCCCTATCATACATATCTTTTATGAGGTTAATATATAGGGCAGGTACTCGTCTCTTCTCGAAAACTCTTCACAATATATCCCATGGGACTGAATCATAAGCCTTCTCTGAATCAATAAAAAACATATTAAGGTTCTTCCTTTTAGCTTTATAAATCTCCATTGTTCTTCTCAGCAAGTGGATGGCTTCAATAGTTGAGCGACCTGACATGTTCATATTGATTTTCTTTTACTTTAGAAACTTACCTCAACCTTCTTTCGATCATACATTCCGAATTTTCACAGTGTGACTCATCAACTTGATACTTCTATAATTTGAACAATTTTGGATGTCTCCTTTGTTCTTATAAAGAGGTACCATGATGTTTTTCCTCTAATCTTCAGGCATTTTCTTCATTCGCCTAATAACATTGAATAACTTTGTAAGCCAAGTCAAACCATGCTCTCCTAAAACTCTCCAAACTTCTAAATGAATGTAGTCAGGTCCTACACCTTTCCTAGGTCTCATAGCCTTCGAAGCGTCCTCTACTTCCTTCTTTTGTATTCGTTTATAGCTTGCACGATTCAAGTAACTTTCACTACTAGCTAGATTTCTCAAAGTGATCTCTCTATTTCCTTCCCCGATGAAAAGCCTATGGAAGTATTGCTTCCATCTAGTCTCTATATCATTCTGAGTAACAAACACGCGACCTTCCTCATCCTTAATGCATCTCACTTGAGAAAGATTTTTGGTCTTTCTTTCTCTTGCTTTAGCCAACCTGAATATATCCTTCTGGACCTCCTTGGAGTCGAGATTTTTGTACAAAACTTGATAAGCTTTTGACTTAGCTTCGCTTACTGCCTTCTTTGTGTCCTTCTTCGCAGTTTTATAGTTGTGGTAGTTTCATCTGTTTTATCCTTAGACATAGCTTTAAAGTATGCTCTTTAAATTTTGAGCTTCTCTTGCACCCCTCACTCCACCAACAAGCCTCCTTTTGGTCGGGAGCTCCTCCCTTTTACTCGTCTAACATCTCTTTGGCTACCCTTCGGATATAAGATGCTACTGCCTCCCACATCTCTTTTGTTCTCCCATTACAATCTCAAGATTAGTCTTCTAAAACCTTCTCCATGAATCTTGATTGCTTCAATTGAAGATTCCACCATCTAGTTCTAGTAGTCTTGGAAACCTTCTTTTCTTTACCAACCCTTTTATTTGCACATCCATGACTAACACACGATGTGTGATTAGATTCTCTCTTGGGATTACTTTGCAGTCTTTACAAAACATCAAATCTCTTCTCCTCAAGCCAAGGTAATCTATCTGTGTTCTAATCGAGCCACTCTTATAAGTAATTAAATGGTCCTCCCTCTTGAAGAAAGTGTTTGCAATGAAAAGATCGTAAGCCGTTACAAAATCCAGAATGACTTTTCCCTCTTCATTCCTACCCTCGAAGCCATGTTATCTATGAACACTATCAAACCTTGAAGCATCCATTCCCACATGTCCATTAAGATCTCCACCTAGGTAAATCATCTCTCTTTGTGGGATTCCTTGCATAATCTTATCCAAGTCCTAAAAAATCTTGTTTAATCCTTTAGCTAAACCAATTTGCGGTGCATAAATTGAGATGATATTCTGAATTTCTTCTTCGAGCACCAATTTAGCAAAATAATCCGATCTCGAATCTTTCCACCTTAACCACACAATCCTTCAAATGCTTATGAACAACCACACCAACACTATTTCTACCCTTATCTTTACCCAAATACCAAAGTTTAAAGCATGTCTTCTCGATCTCCCTTACTTTTCTCTAACTCATTTTGTCTCCTGTAGACATAATATCTGAATATTCCTTCTTTCCATCGTATCGACTATCTCCATCGATTTGCCAATCAAAGTGCCAATATTTCAACTACCTATCTGCTTCGTTTGCAACTTTTTTTGGACAGACTTCTTTACCCGCATGCGTACATCATGTGAGAACTCTTGCAAATTTTGGACTATATCCGAGCAACAATGCAACGAAACTAGTTTTTTTACTCGCATGCGGTCCTCATGCAAGAATCCTTGCAAATTTTGAACTAAATCCAGGCAGCGATGTAGTGGCCCTTGCCAACTTCTCATTGCATTCGGGCGATTCAATGCCCTGCTAGTAGGGAATGCCCCAACGAAATCGAAATGTTTGCTTAAATCCATGTTTAAACGATTCGAACTGTTTTGAGACGAATTCCTAAATTGTGTTCCTAAAAAGAACACTATTTAGGAATTTGTCTCTCTTGCGTTGACTGTCGGCTACCTAACGCACATCCCTTCTCAACTTACCCGAGCTTGGGACCGGCCATAGCTTGCCGATACCAGAGAAAAAAGATATAAAAGGTAGTTTCGATATTTACCCACTAGTTGATACCGACATATTGATGACATATTACCGATATTTGATGCCAAGAAATTTTGATATCATTATGGCATGACTTTTGCTTTCTAATGCTAAGAAAATACCATTGTTGATTTGAGTTTGTCTGCCAAATGAAGTCCAACTTTATGATTTCAATGAAACAAAATTTTGGTCGGCGGATTGAATTTCTTCTTGTAACATAACAAGCCAATTTTGTTTGTCCTATAAGTCTGACAAGGATGCAAGTTTGATGACAAGGATGGCTAGGTCGAAATTTCCTTATAGGGGATGAATTTCATTTTTGACTAATGGTAAAGTAAAATAATCTTCTTGAGAAAACCTTAATAAATAGAATGTGGACACCTTTCAATTTTTCTATTGAAGCAAAGCACGTTACAAATCTACCGTTTCATGTTAAATGGGTCTGCTACATGGATTCATAATCTATAATAGGTTTATTCTGGGTTATATCTTGGCTGGGTTGTACCCTGATAAAGAACATGTATTAATTAAAACCACAGTATGGAAAGTTGTGAGTTGTCATCTTAGAATTTATTGTGAATCATATTCGCAGAATTAATAATTTTACTATGCCGAATGCTTAGATTTAATACGTGTTATGCAAGGGCAACGGTAAATGCATATCACATGTTTAACGCATTTGGTGGAAAAATTTCCAAGTTCTCTCCCAGCTATGGTAATTGTTTATAAAAGAAAGGCAACACCAATGCCTGCACTGGTAGGCAAATCACTATCCTTGAACTGCAACTTGAGGATGATAGTTACTATACTTGGTATGGAAGCCACTTTGTCATTTTGATTATTGATTGTTATCTTGAATGAAATAAAGGGTATCATTTGTACATGGTGTAATGATCCTTGGAATCTAAAGAATCACCCTATAAGTTTGGTTTTATTTTCAATTTTCCATTGAAGGACGATATCTTCCTTAGATTGAATCTTTTTGATAATATCTTTGGAATTGGAGAATAAAGAAATGTTTACAACCACTGCCATGTGCTCGGTTTTGGTATTCTTTGAGTAGGTGTGTGTGGATAAAGGATTGAGAATTGTAGGATGAATTGACAGTCTCAATTGAAAGTGGTTTGATCCTTCTCAATACCCAATGTAGCGGGAGCTTATGCATCAAGCTTCCTTTTTAGGTTTTTAGAGCTTGGAGGAATTCGTGGTGAAGGCAGGGGTTTATAAAGCGAGATATCTTCTTCCCTGAATTCCAGTTTGGGCCCTCCTGTTTTGGATACAAGGAACCCATAATTATTTTGATCAATTCTTGTGAGAATTGGTTGTCTGAATTGTTATTTTTGCATATTTTTTTGGGGGGTTTCTCTTTAGTTGGCATGGGTATTGGGGAGGTGAAGTTAGGGTTTGAGGAGCTTGATCAGGAGGAAACAAGTAGAATCTAAGTGGGACTCCTGGTAGTGAGAGGGGAACCAACTGGTTAAGGTCAAGCAACTCATGGCCATAGGCGCTGGATCAACATTCGGCTGGACTTTATGTTCTTGGAACAGTTGCATGAGAACTCTTTGTACTGGCATTCCTAATAGCCGGAATATCTAATTCTCTTTCAATTTTCCCATGCAAAGCTGGTCAGGTGATATCCACGAACCAGGAGTTCCTACCACTAATCTTGTATGGGGAAGGTGTTGCATGGTTAATTGGTTGGGCTCTTGTACTTGAATACCCAATTGGTGGGTCCGTGGTTGCCAGCAGGATATCCCCAAATCTGGTCTTGCTATTTGGTGGTCATGATAGTTTTCCATTTTTTCTTGCATGTAATTGAAATTTTGGGTTTCATGTTGCGGTTGATCCATGTGAAACACTTGTTCTTTTTGGGGATAAAGGAGAGTTCATTTGTACAAGCTCTAATTACGGATGGAAATGTTAAGCCATGACTTTTGCTATTGTAGCCGGCAGACATTTTGGATTCGAAATTGGTTGTTTTCAAGTGAATACTTCCGATTTGGTTTCAATGGAATGGTGTCCAATATTTTTGACGTTCGTGCAATTGGGAAACATCGATCGAGATGGAGGCGAAGAAGGTGAGTGCAATAATGGGTTTCCCTTAGAAATCTCGGATAGGAAAAAAATGAGGCGTCATCTTGCCATGAGGTGTTGCATGGCTTGAGCATGTCATGATGGCATATGAGATAGGTGAGAAGAAGGCTATGCATCGAACAACACAGAAATCTAAAAGTGATAAGGTGGCGGTCGCTCCAAAGTACCAAATGACGACAAAAAAGAGAGAGCCATGATTCCCCTGTGCTATAGGAGCAACAAAGATTGCTGCCAACGATTGGCGGGATGGCGAAAGATTCCACCTTAGAGAAATGATGATTGTGTGCATCAAGTTAAAAGTTTAATCCCGAGACATATTGGAGAAGTGGGGAGGTGATGTTCTATATTGGCTTTGGCTTTTTCTTTTTGTGTTATTTTGTTAAATGCATACAATGCCAAAATCATTAAGAAAAAAGGAAAAAAAGAAAAAAGAAAAGGGAGAAAAATAGGAAACCGGAAGGTTATGAGAAAAGAGCAAATCAACAAAAAGTAAAGAATTGTTAAAAAAGATGAAAAAAGTTGTCAAACAGAAAATTGAAAAATAGAAAGAAAAATAAAATAAGAAATGGACCATTTTTTATACTCCACTTGCTTTTTTCTTTCTACTTGGTCGGATGCCTTTATGATTTCCACAAAATATCGTGCCCTACCATTAGTGATCTCTTCTTTACTTTTTTTTATAGGAGAACATTCTCGAGATCTTTGCATTAGAGAGACTCATTTTTTGAAGTTTCCTTATGAGAGAAGCTAGTCTTGAGGTTTCCATATGGGAGAGGGCCCATTTTTTTAGTTTAATATATGACAGGTTTTCTTTCATGAACTTTGTATGGTTGAGGACCGAGTTGAGGACCGATGTTATTTGGGATGACATACTTCCGCTACTTGGGATTGTCCTCTACTTTTGCTAGCCGTCAACTTGATTGCATGTAAATCAACAATCTATCTGACTATCTTCTTCGAGAGCATTTTCTCCAAGCACATATCTCCTCCATTATTGTGTCCTTTGCGTGAGTCTCCTCCTAATTGCTTCTCCTTCAAGACGGTATCCTCCTAGCATTTTAGAAGACGTGTTGAGTGAAAAATGGGTAGATTCTTTCTTTTATAACATGTTGAACATAGAGGAAGTAGAATTCATATCAAACAATTAAACAAGCAAGTTTGAAACAACTAGGACACATGATTTATGAGGTTTACTCTTAATCGGGCTATGCCCTCAGCAGCAGTGATGGATCTCTCTCTCATATGATTGTGGAATGGTAGTTCATAGGACGAAGATTAGCCCTAACCCTAAGGAAGCTTATATAGAACCGTTGTAAGGATGAATCCCCTTAAACAAATCAACTAATTCGAATAAAAATATGATGTCTCTGAATATTGTTTCGGGGATGTTGTGAACACTACAAATATAGTACTACATCTAGTAATCACAAAGTATGGTAGTAGCTTATACAAAGTGGGGGCTAGGGCTACTATTAATAAACATGGGCTTAAGCATTTTGGGTTGGGATCAAGGGTCCAGTTGGGTCCAAACCCAACAAGTTGTCTGAGCCAGTAATCCTCAATAATGGATAGGGACTAGGGCTCAAGATATTATACATGGTATCCGAGCGGATTCCTTCAAATAATGGAAAGGGCTACCCAAGAGGTGGAATTACCCATAGAATTAGGAGAAAAGGGCTACCTAAGAGGTGAAGTCGCCGCTATTCTTGGGAATAGGTCATGGGCCATTGCGCAACAAGGACATTCTGACTATAAGTAGGGGTGATTGTAGCATCCCAAATATATTACCACATCTAGTAATCATAAAGTGTGGTAGTAGCTTATAAGTAGTGGGAGCTACTACTAGTCAACATGTATTTAAGTATTTTGCGTTGTGGTTAGAGCTCTAGTTGGGCCCAAGCCCAATAGGTTGTCTGAGCAAGTAATCCCTGATAACAGACTGGGTCTAAGGCTGGGCCCAAAATATTACAGATTATTGTAGAACACTAAACATAGTACCACATCTAGTAATTCCAAAGTGTCGTAGTAGCTTATAAGTAGTGGTGGCTACTATTAGTCAACATGGGCTTAAGCATTTTAGGCTGTGGTCAAGGGCTCAAGTTGGGTCCAAGCTCAACAGGATGTCTGGACCAATAGTCCCTAATAATGGACAGGGTTCATGATGTTACAGATGGCAACCGAGCAGGTTCTCTCTAATAATGGAAAGTGCTACACGAGAGGTGGAACCACCCCTATCATAAAATTAAGAGGAAAGGACTACACACGAGGTTAAACCGCCAATGTTAGTGTGAATAAGTCATGGGCCATTGCGCAATGAGGACATTTTAAATATAGGTGTGGGTGATTGTAACACCTCAAAAATAATACCACATCTAGTAATCATAAAGTATGGGTAGTACCTTATAAGTACTGGGGGCTACTACTAGTCAACCTGGGCCTAAGCATTTTAGGTTGTGGTCAAGGGCTCCAGTTCGGCCCAAGTTCAACAGGTTGTTTGGGTTAGTAATCCCCGATAATGGATCGAGCCTAGGGTCGAGGATATTACGCATTGCCCTGAAGTCCCCACATGGGAAAGTCACATAAGGAGCTCTACAGTGTACAAGGTTTAACAATCGGGTAAGGATTCGATACATCTCTACAAGCTTTAAGTTCTTTGCTCCAACTTGAAGGGGAGTATTTGAATTTTGTATAAATTGAATGAGTATATATCTCTTCAAGATCAAATTGCACTTCTCTTTTGTTTAGTCCTACATAGCTTAATAGCCGGATGTATATGTGTAAGTTCATGCATCTATATACAGAGACCTACACTTATAGTTTTTGAGAAGTATATGTATTTTCTTGGGATATTAATAATGAGTTATGACGGATACCGAATTTGGGCAATTATCCATCATTTTCTCAGACAAAATATATTTGTAGGATTTACAATCAATAACAGTAAAAGTTCAAGAGCTTTTAAGACTCACTACTTATTACATTTGAGGAAAAAATGATTTATATGATATCAGTTTCTTATTCATATCGATATTTATATTAACCATGTTGCTGTTGCAATTTTTGAGATGAATGATTGCGTTTCTTGTATCTAATCGGGTTCATCATACTTTGTTGGGTATTATTTGTTCCTTCCTTGATTTTTAGATAGAAGGTAGGATACATTTCATCGGATTGTTTTTAAAGAATTTATCTATAATGTATTTATGGAGAGTAATTGAGAATAAATGGAATAAATTATTCAAGGGGTATGTGGTTTCCAAACAGTCCAAAATGCGATTGTTACATAATAGACCTCGAAGAGTTTTAGGACTCGATAAAATAAGAAGGAAAAAATAGCTTCAACACACGCTCAAGTTGGAGTATATCTATCGATCATGCCCAAATGTGAAAATCAACCAGGATATACACTTCTTTGGCAGGGTCATCGTGAATATGTCTACAAGCTGAAAGTCCTTAGAGATACCTGGAGTAATGATCTTCCATCATCATACTACATCTCGAATGAAATGACGATCAACCTCAATGTGCTTAGTCCTCATGAAAGACAAGATTGGTGACATTGTATGTAGCAGAATCGTTGTGACAGTAAGGATCAAAAGAAAATCCTGCCAATGACTATAGAGAGGTCTCTCCATGCGCGGGTTGGCTTTGCTCACAATATATAGTATATCTGGCCTCGTGACAATGAGGTAATTCAGTTTTCCCACTAAACTTCTATATTGTATAGCACCCTCAAACTCATGATTAGTGGATGTAGCATGTTAACGCAACTCCGGTGGGATGCCAGATTGTTTGCATCCAAGTAGGCCAGCCTCTGTAAGAATATTCATGCAATACTTTTGTTGTGATGGATGTAATCTCTCTGCAGTGCGTATCTCCTTAATGCTAAGGAAGTATTTGACCAAGGTACTTAGTGACAAATACCTTATGAAGGAAGACCTTTTGGTATTTAGAATGCATGTTTCATCATCATTGGTAACCATCATATCAGCAACATAAACTGTCAGTATTACAGTGCCAGTAGATCGTCATCTAACGAACACAAAAATAATCAGATGTCATCATGTGAAAGCTAAGGGAGTTGATCTTAGTTGTAAGCTTGTTAAACGATGCTTGTCGACTCTACTTTAGGCCATAAATGACCTTATGGGGTCGGGACACACACTCCCTCTCGATGGAGTAATCTGGTCTCTACATCATGCAGACCTCCTTGAGATCATCGCATAAATATGCATTTTTCACATCGAGCTAAAAGATAGGTCAATTCTTGTCGGCAATAATTGAGAGAATAGTGTGAATTGATTCCGTCCTAGCTATGGGAGAAAAAAGCCTCAAAATAGTCCACCCCATAAGTTTGATTGAAACCTTTTGCCACTTGCCTGGCCTTCAGTTTGTCAATAGAGCTATCAGGAGACAGTTTGGTCGTAAAGGTCCATCGACATGCCATATTCTTGACATTTGGAGGGCACTCCATAAGATCCCACATGCCCATAGAGGTAAATACATGCTTCTCATCCATGATTTTTTTTCCAACCATGGTCTTGCACTTCACTATGATGATCAAGGGGAATAACAATGGCCATAAGAGCATCTGTAAATTGTATGCCACAACTGGATAGATTGTCAGTGGAAGTAAAATGTGACAAGGGATGTATAATACGTTGCCTTTTGTGCTTGCAGTGATATAGGGAGCTATAATGGAGCATCCAGAGCTGTAGTAGTGGGGATACTCGAAGAGGGCACATCATCCTGCAAGTAAGTAACAAGTAAGGGAATCAGGTCAATCTGAGCAGCGTGGTTTCTTTTATAGACAATGGGTGGTAGTGGAAGCTCCAATGGAAAGTCATTGACAAACTGAGTGAAGTAGTTAGTCTGTTCAAAAAAGATGACATCGATAGAAATGTAGTAGCGATGACTAGTAGGGTCATCAGATTTGCACACTTTTTTGGGTACTTGAACAACAAAGGAAATTACATTTGATAGCAGGAGGAGATAATTTATCTGAAGTCTGAAAATCGTAAATGAAGGTCATGCGGGCTCCTCATTAGGATACATGCGTGAGAAAGACATTACCTCATTGAGGATGGAAGACAGAAGCCTATTAATGAGGTAGGTGGTAGCGAGAATGGCATACACCAGTTCGTCTCAAGAACCTTCATGTGTGTAAGTAATGTACGAGCAATGTCTAGAAGGCGGCGAAGTTTCTTTTTCTATACCCCATTTTGTTGAGAGGTATACATACGTGATGTATGGTGAAAGGTTCTTCGAGGCAAAGAAAGCCATAAAGTTCTGTTGGGTAAACTCAATAGCATTGCTAATCCCTATGATTTGAATAAAAGTAGAGAAAGATGTTTTAATGATCTGAAAGGACTTGACACTTTTATTAATATCTGATTGTTCCTTTATTAAATAAACCTAAGAAGATATGCTATAATCATCAAGAAAGACAACAAAATATCTATGACCTCCGATAGTATATACAAGGCAAGGTTTCCAAATTTCACAATGAACCTAAGAAAAAGGTCACTACTGACGTGACTTAATCTTAGGAGGAAATGGGGTTCGATAATGTTTGTCGAACTGACATGCTTCACACTCAATTGGCTTCAGAAATGATAGTTCGGGAAATATATAGGAAAGAGTTTTGGTAGAAGGGTAACCAAGTTGTAAATGCCATATGAATGAGTCAACTGAAACGGAGACAACACGAACAGAGGTAGAGTCGATCGGAATATCAATGCAGTAAAGGTCGTTCTTTTCACGTCCTCCACAAAAATCTGCATCGTTCGGATGCCTTGAAAATAGCAATCGAACTCGTCAAAAATCTCTCGACAATTCAGTTCAACACAGCTTATTGATAGGTAATAAGTTCAAAAGAAAGTCATGAACGTAGTGAACTCCGGTGAGCCTGAGCTTGAAGGAAAACTAGATAGTCTTAACAGTGGTAACATGTGTATGAACATTGTTGGCAACTTGAATTGACTTCACAGTGAAGACGGTCTAGAGGAGATCAACAAGCTATCTTCTCCCTTCAGATGAGTAGATGCACTCGAGTCATAAACCATGTCGGTGCTATAGCAGTGGTAGAGTTGGCTATGGTACCTGAAGTATTATCCATGTGCGCAGTAGTTGTCTCACTGGGAATGACCTTGGAGTTCTGGAGCAGTTGCATCAAGCAGGAGTACTTTGTGGCAGATAGTTGGACTGGTTGTCCACATGAGTCCTGATCTGAAGGTATCTTTGTCCCCGTTGCATCATAGTCATATGCGAAAATTGCATTGGCTTGAGGAGGGAAGCTAAACTTTGCCTAGCACTGTTCAGAAGGGTAGTTCCATCGCTGACAGCATACACATTGAGAATAGGTCGAGTCACGACCACAGCCACATCCAGATTCACGACTACGACCGCGAACAGAGTCATGGTCTCATCCTCTACGAAATTATCAGCTGCTTCTCTACCAGCAGAGGCAAGGAAGGAAGAGTTCTCTGCAGGAATTCAGAGATGGTTATGACCGGTAGGAGTCTCATATTCCTGAAGACAACTAAAAATGGCAATGATCGATGACAGAGTATCAGGAGTTGTCCTTAATGTTCTGATAGTTGTCATGATCTGATAATTGTCCCAAAATCAGGATTCATAGTCCTAGTCAATTTCCTTGAGCGGTTCCTTTGTGAGGATAGAAATCTTCCTCCGACCGTCAACGAAGACCTTGAAGGCACAAGACCAAAGGTCATAGTTTTCTGGGCTATTAAGTTTGGCAGTAGTCCCATGAACCATCATAGTAGATGTAGTGTAAAGGGGTTTTGTTCTGGTAGGGTTTGATTCCATTGCGATCATATGTATAGATCAAAGAAGACGACCACACATATAGTGCATGAGATCTAATGCCTGGAAGGGACTTATGGCTCCTGAGGATGCCCAAGAAAGGGCTAGAGGTGGTAGGATGCCTGAGGAAGGGCTGATGGCGATGGGAGATATTGCAAGAGGGTGATTGTGGCCCTGGAAGATGTCTTGGATGGGCCTGCGGCTGTGGTAAATGCCACTTGAAAGCCCTTGAAGGGCCTGCGGAAGTGATAGATGGATTGGGATGAGACCTGGAAGCCACGGAGGGGCTAGCAGCCAAGCCCTAGATGGTGGAAGGGCTGGGAAGCCCTATATGCACAGCTTGCGGCGCCTGCACAAGATAACCATGGGCAGAGATAGCCCTGCACGGAGCCTGCAGATGAAGGAAGGCCCCTGCAAAGTGCCAAGGAGGAGGCGGCGCTCATGTGCGACCGAGAGAGAGGGCTCGTGCGTGCCCGAAAGAGAGGCTAGCGGTGGTGGTGGACTATTAGGTACGAACCCCTGTCTAGAACCGTGGTTTTGATACCGTGTGGAGAATCATTAAGAATGAATGAAATAAATTATTCAAGGGATGTGAGGTTCTTATTTCGCGTGAAACCCTTGGGGCTAAAATGTGGTAGTTACATTACATGACTCACTAAATAAGAAAAAAGTTAATTGCTTCAACAATATTGTTTCCTAGTATCAACCACAACTGTTTTGTTCTCTTGGTTTTGCAGGAAAAATTTCGTGTTATCTTCAGATGAAAGTTGGTTGCCTATCGCGACCATACTTCTTTGCATCATTCATATCCAGGTAATATCCATTTTCAGCAAGCATGATATTGCTTTTTTGAGCTGTCTTCTTCGTTGTCCTTTCCTATCTGAAGCTTGTAGTTGCACATAGCTAGAGATAAGCATCAGGAATGGAGACATTGATGGGTTCCCTCTTAGCCTTGTTTTCAAAAACATGTTCAAAGAAAGCCAGCAACAGGTTCACAGGACCCACAAGAAGGTATATCCTTCCCAATGGGTTAGCATTTTCATATTCTTATCTTAGTACTTTAAATATGCTCGAGGTGCTATGCCATCTCTTTCAGGTAAGCAAAAAGGACTCTGTTAGCAAAAAAAGCAACGGTTCCCTACCTTCCGTGAAAGATGAGCAAAGAGAGCAGCTTAGGGATTGGGAAATTCCTCAAAAAAATAAAGTTGATCAGGTAAACTGGGGTGAGAATGCTGAGGAAGAAAGAAAGCAGTAGATGACTGGATCCAACCTGGAGATGGTATTCCCGGTTCTGCAAATAGGAAGAAAGATGGGTTCTTTAAATCCTTTTTAATATCTGTTTACAAAATTTCTAATTTCATTAAGAGAGCGTATTCAAAAAAGCTGCAGAGACATCAACATTCTCCTTACTGTGGATAATTACTCAATGCAACAGCATTCGATTTTAAGATGTCATAAACTCCATCTCTACTTGCATCTATGTTAACCTTCATTTATGTATTTCAAGACGTGTTCTGTGAAGCATGTGAAAATATTCCACCTGGAAGCATGCCGTATACTGCTATGCCTAACTGTTTATCACTTTCTTTCTTTCTTTTTTGTACATAATTTGTCATCTTTCATCAGGAAATTTCATCTATATTGGACGTCTCAAGAATTTTTAGCGGTATTTCAAGATGAATTTTGGAAGTAAGTTCTTAAATTTTGAACTTGGTACGATGATAATGATTTCGTGTTGATGTCCTAACACACTTTTAATGGAAGTGATGTACTAAAGTACTTCCTACTACGAAGCAAAACCTGATCAAAAGAGTTTGTGAACATTAAAAGAAAAAAATATGGAACCTGAACTTTTTGTAGGGGATTGTACTCTAGAAATTATGTCAAAAGGCTGTATTCGTACATAAAGTTTATGCCCACCAGAATTACAACATAAGGAGTTGTTCTCTATTAGTGAAGATCTGTTGAAGGAGATGGGAACGTCGAGAGGTTGACCAGTTTCTTCCTTTTCATGCTGCCCAAGCTGAGGCACATCAGAGAGGTTTGAGGATTACATGTCCATTGTGTTCAATGTCATATACCCGAATACCGTGAAGGTCCTTACCTTGAGACTTCGGGGGTTTTGTGTTACTTGGTACACCTTGTTGAGTTTACTTCTATATAGCGTATCATTGATGGACTTTTACTAAGACTGAGAAGGTCTCCAGGTAGGTGCTTGTTAAGGTTTTCAACCCAATTTTCATATATTAGGTGGATGAAACCTAGGCTCATTGTGTACTAGTGCAAGCCATTGTGCATTGGTGCAACAATATCTCAAATTCTTATGTTTAAGAACACAAGTCGTTAGAGTTTCATGTGTTAGACATCCACTAGTTAAAGCCATTTAGGCTTCATATTTTGTGCTGAAGACGCACACATGTACAATAATATGTTTTATGCATTAATGTAAGCACATAGATAAAACAATTCTATCCTCTCAGAGTTCACTAGATTTATTTTGTTAATATCTCAAACCTTGGTGTTTCAACATCTGTAAGCGACTCGCATGCCTTTTAGGCATGCTTCAGGGCTGGAAGGACATATAATGGTGCATGGAATATAAAAGATGCCTTGACAGAAGCGACCGCTGGCATTGTCATGGGCTCTTTAGAGAAAGCAGAATGCACTGATTATGATTAGCAAATGGATTAGTATGATGTCAAAAATGTTGTACATGACACTTCGATAGTATATGCGTCATGGATGTCCTTGCAATTACTGCGAGAGTGCAAAAGATGGTGTATTTCTTGTGAATTCATTTTTTTATTTGCTAGCGCAATGAATTTTGGGTGACATAGAATTTGATAATCATCCTGTTGCTTGCCAAAAGAATAGGAACCAAATTGGTAGCTAGAACGGACCATGCATCTCTTCCCCTCTTCTTGGCGGTGACTGCCCTTGCACGTATAGCATGCTTGAATTGTTGTGTGTTGAAGATCTTCTCCCCCCACTACACCTTATCAGAATTAGTTTTTTTATTCTGACGGTAATCTCCTTGTCCTCCTTGGGGAAATATCGCCACTGAGAGTAGGGGCGTGCATGGTCAGTGGATTAGATGGGTATCTAACCCAACCTAAAATTCATGGTTACCCAACCAAGTCATCTGGATAGGTATCCGATCCGATATGACTCGTTACATTTGGAGCTTCGATTCAAGGTTTTAAATCTCGATTTCGTTTTGAGAGGGTGACAAAGCGAAATAATTTTGAAATTTTTCAAAATGAAATAATTTTGAAATTTCGTCGAAATTTCAATGGAATTTAGCTAAATTCGGCAAAAATCGGCTTAGATTTGTGAAAGAAGGGTATGCATTGATATTTTAATTTTGGTGGAGTGTCGAAACCGAAATTTTGATGAAATTTCGTTGAAATTTTGTGATATTTGAAACATTGCTCCGATCCTATGAAATTTCGTTGAAATTTTGTGATATTTGACCATGCCCTTTCCTCTTGCCTTATAATAAATATGCGTGGTGTCCCATTATCCATAAACTTGCCAATATCTATGGAATGATGCGTCTATTCATCATACATAAAGTCGAAATCATATATAACATGACACCAAAACCAATACAAAGTCGAAACTGATATATCGACAAGAAGCCCAAATCGACATATCATCGATAATATCAACATGAAGTCGAAATCGACATATCGTTTAGAATATTGATGCCATGAAGTCGAAATCGACATATCGTCGATATGAAGCCCAAACTACAATATTGATATAATGCCAAAATCGACATATCACAACAATATAGACATGAAGCCAACATGGATTTATTGATAACATGTCACCGAAACCGACCTCAAATTACTACATGCAACAAAGAAAGATAGGCAAAATTTGTCATTTTGCTAACATTTCGGTGGCCATGTGAAATCCAAATGTCAGCAAAATTGTTGAATTTCGCTTTTCGTTTTAAGCCATGACCACTATCTCTTATTCTACGTTGTTTGTGTATTAGAACAATCGTTGACACCCTCTTTCAGTTAAATATTCATGTCATAATGTGGCTTTGGTACACTTCAAGCTATTTTTAAATTAAGCGAATAATAACTGCTAATTATGTAATCGAGGTGAAAGATTGTTTTTAAGTATAAAAATTATGGTTCCTTCAAATAAAAAAATTTGCATTGAGGTATACGTGTCCAATTAATCCCTTTGGTGTATCTCCCGCATTGCATTGATTGGCAAGTGAAAGATTTTTAGACTCACGTCGAGGAATGGAATACATTTTCGAGATACCTAACTATATGTCAAGAATCTATATATATCTATATAAAGCTGGCTTTTTGCCCGGCCGCTGCCACACGGATGGGCTAAAAACCCAATTGTTGAGCCTCTTCTTCCAAGCTTTTTGGAAATTCTACAATATTACCCTTAAACTTTTGTGCAAATGCAAACATGTGAAAGAAAGTTGATACTCACGTGGATTACCATGTGATCTTAGAATATTTGCATAAGACACTCGTCTAATATCTTTGTTTACAAGCATGTTCATGTGGTATTGTTGGAAATTATACGGATGGGCATACGTTTTTGAACTTTTTATGCATGCTCTATATTTCTTACTATTAGCATTATGCCCATGTGCTGCCAGATTACTAAATCTATAATAAATAATCCACCCAATATAAAAATACAATATAAATATTTTTAAGTTCCAAAAATTTCATTATTTGTCGGAAATTATGCGGATAGTCCTGCGTTTTTGAATTTTTATGCATCCTCTATATCTCCTTCTGTTAACACTTATGCCAATGTATTCGTAGATTACTAAATCTATAATAAATACCCCACCTAATATAAAAATGCAACAAAAATATTTTTAAGTTCTAAAATTTTCATTATATACTATATCAACTTAATTTGCAAAATTGTTCTGATTTATGATTTTTCAAAAAAGAGTTTGAAAAATGGATTTCCAAATTTGTAAAATCACAAAATACAAATCTCTATAAAAAAATCAATAAAATTATATTATCTATATTTTTAATCTATATATCTATATAAAGCTGGGTTTTTGCCCAGCCGCTGCCATGCGGATGGGCTAAAAACCCAACTTTTGAGCCTCTTCTTCCACGTTTTTTGAAAATTTTACATTATTAACCTTAAACTTTTGTGCAAATGCAAATATGTGAAAGAAAGTTGTTACTCACGTGGATTACCATGTGATCTTAGAATATTTGCATAAGACACCCGTCTAATATCTTTATTTACAAGCATGTTCATGTGGTATTGTTGGAACTTATGTGGATGGCCCTACGTTTTTTAACTTTTTATGCATCCTCTATATTTCTTGCTATTAGCATGTGCCCATGTGCTGCCAGATTACTAAATCTATAATAAATAATCCACCCAATATAAAAATGCAATAAACATATTTTTAAGTTCCAAAAATTTCATTATATTGTTGGAAATTATGCGGATAGCCATGCGTGTTTTAATTGTTATGCATCCTCTATATCTCCTTCTATTAACACTTATGCCAATGTGTTCATAGATTACTAAATCTATAATAAATAATCCACCCAATATAAAAATGCAATAAAACTATTTTAAGTTCTAAAATTTTCATTATATACTGTTGGAAATGCGAACCTACGACGAGCCATTATGCAATAAATGTTATTGCAAATATCATTCCCTGATCTGAAATGAAGAATGAATAATTTGCATAATAGGTCCCTTAGTACAATTAGGGTTATGTACCATGGCCATCTTAATAATCATACAGCTGTTGATTCAACTATTGAATCATAGAGGCTGATGCTTGGATGAATATCTAAAGAGTTAGATTGAGGACTCATCAAGCATCGTCAAATGATTGTTAAGAGATGATCTCCAGCCTGAGTAGGAGATGGCAATCCTTATCTCTGAAGGCTGATATCTGACCGACCTCTTGATGCAGGTCCTCTGCATAGGAATAGAGATTTGGAGGTGTCAGATTAGTTAGGTCAAAGAGTTGACTTAACGAGATCGAGATAACCGAAGTCCTATATCATATGCTGTCATGATATAGGCCCACATCCTCTGATCAGAGACATATGTGTTACTATATGTCTGAGTATGTACATTTGGCAGACCAATAGGTTGATGACCTAACCAAGGTCTATACACCAGCGCGCTGGTGTGCATGTAAGGGCATATGAGTAATACGATCTCTCAAAGGGATCATACATGTTCATTTACTGAGCCGGAAGACATGAGCTCACTCATGAGATATTGGGAAGAATCAAATTTCGTGCACGGTCGTCTCGCTTTGAAAGCTTGACTGAATTTGTAGGTTTGATATATACTTTTGGAAAGTATATGATCAAGACCTAGGTATGATATATGCTTTTGGAAAGTATATGATCGATACCAACTTCCAATGATCGAATGAGAAACTTACTGATAAAATCATGAAGTAGACAGTGTAAAGTTGATCTAATACTTCGGGTTTAATCTGAGTCTTCTAGTATGCAGGATGTACAGGTATTGGGAATACCTGAGGGTGATGCAATCATAAACGATTGTATAACCATGACGCTTCCATTCCTAGGGAGTGATGAAACGGGTCTGGATTTTAGTGACTCCTCTCAGTAGAGAAGTGATCTAATCTTGGTCCAAATGGTGGACATTGATCTGAATGTGATTCAGATACAATAAGAAGATTAGATTTGCGGTCTTGATTTAATCAAGCATCTATGGGAGGCCCGCGATCTGGATTTGAGATATGATCTCAATATCCAAGTCACTATACGTGGAACAATGCAATCGCCCTTTCCTTATCTCCAAGTATCTGCGGAGAAAGCGCATTATCCTTGAAAGAGTTCATGGATAATTCTATTGTTGATATATGTATCCAAGCATTGAGAAAATGGATAATTAAATGTGATTTAATTATCACGAGTAATATGAATTTGATTCATATTATAAAGAGAGTAATCTAAGATAATTAAATGTGATTTAATTATCAAAGATGAAAATAATGTGAATGCGATTCATATTATTTGGACACAAGAGAATAGAGATCCAAGATAACTAATTTTAATCATCGTGGATATGAATAATGTGGATAGCAATATCCATATTAGTCATGTATATTATAAATGAGATTTATAATATATAAGAGAGAGCTATTTGTAATTTACATTTGTTAATTAAATGTTAATGTGAATTGGATTCACATTGGACATTAAATTGAAAATGTAATTTACATTTTATTTTGGGTTGTGAATGTGATTCACAAATTTCCAATGGCAAGATAGCAATATTCACAAAATAATTATGAATTATTTTGTAGAATAATTTACAACAATTGTTGTTGCAAATATTGGAGATATATGCAATCTTGGAGATTGCATTGGAATCTCCCTTTCCTAATAGGAGAGGGGGGAAGACCACTAATATGGAAGGGAGGAGCCTCCTTTCCATTATCTCCAATGTGGATTGATTTAATTTGGTGATTGAATTATGTTGATTTATCAATATAGATTTAATCTAAATTAAATTAATTGTTGTTGGTTTTTACCAACACAAATCTTAGCCATTAAAAGAAACACAATCACTGTGAACCATTGGAATTGTGTTGTCCCATGGATTGAGATCTATGGATCCCAAAACCTTATAAAAGGAGAGGCACCCCATTGCTCTTCTTTACACATAATGCTTGAGAAGCATATATATATATATATATATATATATATATATATATATATATCTTTTTCTCTCCCTCTCATGGCCGTCCACCATGGATGCCCTAGAGAGGCTCTCCATCGCCGCGGCACCGTCGTTATGCTGCCCGATATTTTGCTCGTGGAATTCCGTCTACTTCGACGTGCCTTGCTCGTGAAGAATATGTCGGATCTCGTGTGTTGAGATCAGGAGATCCACCGCTTGGATCATCAACATTGATTGCGAGAAGCACGCGGTTCATCCCCGCGCTCGCAAGCGTCTCCTCCGACGGATCGGACTTGAGACAGGAGGTCTCTTCGTTTAGAGACTTGATCGCAACCACACTTCAAGAGGTAATCCTAATACTTGTTTGTGGTTCAGACGAAACGATCCGAGAAGTGTTTTGGATCATGTGGTTTCGTCGCATAAAAAAATTTTAATTTCCGCTGCATAGAACAACTAGTGCGACTAGTCGTTCTTCGTCGTATCCGATACGACGATCACGCTTCCATAATACGTTTGAGGATCTAACCATATCCTTCAAGTGGTATCAGAGCCAGGTTGACGGTTTCGAATATGATTCGCAAACCGAAGACGACTTGGGTTCGTTAAGGTCGCGAAAGTTTTTATCGCATTTGATTTCTCAGATCTGTTTAGTAAATAATTTCGTCCATGTTTAAAATGTTTAAGCACGAATTATTTACTTGGATTTTGTTTCCCATTAAATAAGGAAACCATAGGATCTGAGTTTACGTAAATCGGATTCCGTATGCTCTAGATATGGTTGTTTTAATGAACATGTATGCACTGTTGCGGGGACAATAGATTTTAACATGATTAAAGAGTTAATTACTATTATCATCCGCCTCGAAATGCGTGAAACACCACTTGAGTTCTGTCCTAAATCAAGTTAGCAATCTTTGAAAATTTATTTTGTCTAATTTGGATAAATTGATTGAGATATGATAATTTTAGTGAGTAGGGGTCACTACTGAAATTACAGTCCTAATCTAGAACCAAGTGATTGTCAATTAGTGAAATTAATTGTTAATTTCATGAAATAATCTTGAAAAATATTTGTGAAATATTGGAACATGATTATTTGCCTAATTGACTTGACCCCAACCAATTAATTATTTATATTTGATCTAAATCTTAATTGGAATCACAATCATCAAACTCCTTGCTTGAATTAGATTGGGAATTTGTCCCACAGATCGATAGGATAGCTTGACCATGCCCTTTCCTCTTGCCTTATAATAAATATATGTGGTGTCCCATTATCCATAAACTTGCCAATATCTATGGAATGATGCGTCTATTCATCATACATAAAGTCGAAATCATATATAACATGACACCAAAACCAATACAAATTCGAAACTGATATATCGACAAGAAGCCCAAATTGACATATCACCGATAATATCAACATGAAGTCGAAATCGACATATCGTTTAGAATATTGACGCCATGAAGTCGAAATCGACATATCGTCGATATGAAGCCCAAACTACAATATTGATATAATGCCAAAATCGACATATCACAACAATATAGACATGAAGCCAACATGGATTTATTGATAACATGTCACCGAAACCGACCTCAAATTACTACATGCAACAAAGAAAGATAGGCAAAATTTGTCATTTTGCTAACATTTCGGTGGCCATGTGAAATCCAAATGTTAGCAAAATTGTTGAATTTCGCTTTTCGTTTTAAGCCATGAGCACTATCTCTTATTCTATGTTCTTTGTGTATTAGAACAATCGTTGACACCCTCTTTCAGTTAAATATTCATGTCATAATGTGGCTTTGGTACACTTCAAGCTATTTTTAAATTAAGCGAATAATAACTGCTAATTATGTTATCGAGGTGAAAGATTGTTGTAAAGTATAAAAATTATGGTTCCTTCAAATAAAAAAATTTGCATTGAGGTATACGTGTCCAATTAATCCCTTTGGTGTATCTCCCGCATTGCATTGATTGGCAAGTGAAAGATTTTTAGACTCACGTCGAGGAATGGGATACATTTTCGAGATACCTAACTATATGTCAAGAATCTATATATATCTATATAAAGCTTGCTTTTTGCCCAGCCGCTGCCACGCGGATGGGCTAAAAACCCAACTGTTGAGCCTCTTCTTCCAAGCTTTTTGGAAATTTTACAATATTACCCTTAAACTTTTGTGCAAATGCAAACATGTGAAAGAAAGTTGATACTCACGTGGATTACCATGTGATCTTAGAATATTTGCATAAGACACTCATCTAATATCTTTGTTTACAAGCATGTTCATGTGGTATTGTTGGAAATTATACGGATGGGCATACGTTTTTGAACTTTTTATGCATGCTCTATATTTCTTACTATTAGCATTACGCCCATGTGCTGCCAGATTACTAAATCTATAATAAATAATCCACCCAATATAAAAATACAATATAAATATTTTTAAGTTCCAAAAATTTCATTATTTGTCGGAAATTATGTGGATAGTCCTGCGTTTTTGAATTTTTATGCATCCTCTATATCTCCTTCTGTTAACACTTGTGCCAATGTATTCGTAGATTACTAAATTTATAATAAATACCCCACCTAATATAAAAATGCAACAAAAATATTTTTAAGTTCTAAAATTTTCATTATATACTATATCAACTAAATTTGCAAAACTGTTCTGATTTATGATTTTTCAAAAAAAAGTTTGAAAAATGGATTTCCAAATTTGTAAAATCACAAAATACAAATCTCTATAAAAAATCAATAAAATTATATTATCTATATTTTTAATATATTTTTTATCTATATATCTATATAAAGCTGGGATTTTGCCCAGCCGCTGCCATGCGGATAGGCTAAAAACCCAACTTTTGAGCCTCTTCTTCCACTTTTTTTTGAAAATTTTACATTATTACCCTTAAACTTTTGTGCAAATGCAAATATGTGAAAGAAAGTTGTTACTCACGTGGATCACCATGTGATCTTAGAATATTTGCATAGGACACCCGTCTAATATCTTTATTTACAAGCATGTTCATGTGGTATTGTTGGAACTTATGTGGATGGCCCTACGTTTTTTAACTTTTTATGCATCCTCTATATTTCTTGCTATTTGCATGTACCCATGTGCTGCCAGATTACTAAATCTATAATAAATAATCCACCCAATATAAAAATGCAATAAACATATTTTTAAGTTCCAAAAATTTCATTATATTGTTGGAAATTATGCGGATAGCCATGCGTTTTTTAATTGTTATGCATCCTCTATATCTCCTTCTATTAACACTTATGCCAATGTGTTCATAGATTACTAAATCTATAATAAATAATCCACCCAATATAAAAATGCAATAAAACTTTTTTAAGTTCTAAAATTTTCATCATATACTGTTGGAAATGCAAACCCACGGCGAGCCACTATGCAATAAATGTTATTGCAAATATCATTCCCTGATCTGAAATGAAGAATGAATAATTTGCATAATAGGTCCCTTAGTACAATTAGGGTTATGTACCATGGCCATCTTAATAGTCATACAGCTGTTGATTCAACTATTGAATCATAGAGGCTGATGCTTGGATGAATATCTAAAGAGTTAGATTGAGGACTCATCAAGCATCGTCAAATGATTGTTAAGAGATGATCTCCAGCCTGAGTAGGAGATGGCAATCCTTATCTCTGAGGGCTGATATCTGACCGACCTCTTGATGCAGGTCCTCTGCATAGGAATAGAGATTTGGAGGTGTCAGATTAGTTAGATCAAAGAATTGACTTAACGAGATCGAGATAACCGAAGTCCTATATCATATGCTGTCATGATATAGGCACACATCCTCTGACCGGAGACAGATGTGTTACTATATGTCTGAGTATGTATATTTGGCAGACCAATAGGTTGATGACCTAACCAAGGTCTATACACCAGCGCGTTGGTGTGCATGTAAGGGAATATGAGTAATACGATCTCTCAAAGGGATCATACATGTTCATTTACTGAGCCGGAAGACATGAACTCACTCATGAGATATTGGGAAGAATCAAATTTCGTGCACTGTCGTCTCGCTTTGGAAGCTTGACTGAATTTGTATGTTTGATATATACTTTTGGAAAGTATATGATCAAGACCTAGGTATGATATATGCTTTTGGAAAGTATATGATCGATACCAACTTCCAATGATCGGATGAGAAACTTACTGATAAAATCTTGAAGTAGACAGTGTAAAGTTAATCTAATACTTCAGGTTTAATCTGAGTCTTCCAGTATGCATGATGTACAGGTATTCGGAATACCTGAGGGTGATGTGATCATAAACGATTGTATAACCATGACGCTTCCATTCCTAGGGAATGATGAAACGGGTCTGGATTTTAGTGACTCCTCTCAGTAGAGAAGTGATCTAATCTTGGTCCAAATGTTGGACACTGATCTGAATGTGATTCAGATACAATAAGAAGATTAGATTTGCGGTCTTGATTTAATCAAGCATCTATGGGAGGCCCGCGATCTGCATTTGAGATATGATCTCAATATCCAAGTCACTATACGTGGAACAATACAATCGCCCTGTCCTTATCTCCAAGTATCTGCGGAGAAAGCGCATTATCCTTGAAAGAGTTCATGGATAATTCTATTGTTGATATATGTATCCTAGCATTGAGAAAATGGATAATTAAATGTGATTTAATTATCACGAGTAATATGAATTTGATTCATATTATAAAGAGAGTAATCTAAGATAATTAAATGTGATTTAATTATCAAAGATGAAAATAATGTGAATGCGATTCATATTATTTGGACACAAGAGAATAGAGATCCAAGATAATTAAATGTGATTTAATCATCATGGATATGAATAATGTGGATAGAAATATCCATATTAGTCATGTATATTATAAATGAGATTTATAATATATAAGAGAGAGCTATTTGTCATTTACATTTGTTAATTAAATGTTATTGTGAATTGGATTCACATTGGACATTAAATTGAAAATGTAATTTACATTTTATTTTGGGTTGTGAATGTGATTTACAAATTTCCAATGGCAAGATTGCAATATTCACAAAATAATTATGAGTTATTTTGTAGAATAATTTACAACAATTGTTGTTGCAAATATTGGAGATATATGCAATCTTGGAGATTGCATTGGAATCTCCCTTTCCAAATAGGAGAGGGGGGACATCCACTAATATGGAAGGGAGGAGCCCCCTTTCCATTATCTCCAATGTGGATTGATTTAATTTGATGATTGAATTATGTTGATTTATCAATATAGATTTAATCTAAATTAAATTAATTGTTGTTGGTTTTTACCAACACAAATCTTAGCCATTAAAAGAAACACAATCAATGTGAACCATTGGATTTGTGTTGTCCCATGGATTGAGATCCATGGATCCCAAAATCCTATAAAAGGAGAGGCACCCCATTGCTCTTCTTTACACATAATGCTTGAGAAGTATATCTCTCTCTCTCTCTCTCTCTCTCTCTCTCTCTTTCTTTTTCTCTCCCTCTCATGGCCGTCCACCATGGATGCCCTAGATAGGCTCTCCATCACCGCGGCACCGTCGTTATGCTGCCCGATATTTTGCTCGTGGAATTCCGTCTATTTCGGCATGCCTAGATCGTGAAGAAGACGTCGGATCTCGTATGTCGAGATCAGGAGATCCACCGCTTGGATCATCAACATGGATTGCGAGAAGCACGCGGTTCATCCCCGCGCTCGCAGGCGTCTCCTCCGACGGATCGGACTTGAGACAGGAGGTCTCTTCGTTTAGAGACTTGATCGCAACCACACTTCAAGAGGTAATCCTAATACTTGTTTGTGGTTCAGACGAAACGATCCGAGTAATGTTCTTGGATCATGTGGTTTCGTCGCATAAAAAAATTTTAATTTCCGCTGCATAGAACAACTAGTGCGACTAGTCGTTCTTCGTCGTATCCGATACGACGATCACGCTTCCGTGATGCGTTTGAGGATCTAACCATATCCTTCAAGTGGTATCAGAGCCAGATTGACAGTTTCGAATATGATTCGCAAACCGAGGACGACTTGGGTTCGTTAAGGTCGCGAAAGTTTTTATCGCATTTGATTTCGCAGATCTGTTTAGTAAATAATTTAGGCCATGTTTAAAATGTTAAACACGAATTATTTACTTGGATTTTGTTTCCCATTAAATAAGGAAACCATAGGATCTGAGTTTACGTAAATCGGATTCCGTATGCTCTCGATATGGTTGTTTTAATGAACATGTATGCACTGTTGCGGGGACAATAGATTTTAACATGATTAAAGAGTTAATTACTGTTATCATCCGCCTCGAAATGTGTGAAACACCACTTGAGTTCTGTCCTAAATCAAGTTAGCAATCTTTGAAAATTGATTTTGTCTAATTTGGATTTGAATTGATTGAGATATGATAATTTTAGTGAGTAGGGGTCACTACTGAAATTACAATCCTAATCTAGAACCAAGTGATTGTCAATTAGTGAAATTGATTGTTAATTTCGTGAAATAATCTTGAAAAATATTTGTGAAATATTGGAACATGATTATTTGCCTATTGACTTGACCCCAACCAATTAATTATTTAGATTTGATCTAAATCTTAATTGGAATCACAATCATCAAACTCCTTGCTTGAATAGGATTGGGAATTTGTCCCGCAGATCGATAGGATAGCTTGACCATGCCCTTTCCTCTTGCCTTATAATAAATATGTGTGGTGTCCCATTATCCATAAACTTGCCAATATCTATGGAATGATGCGTCTATTCATCATACATAAAGTCGAAATCATATATAACATGACACCAAAACCAATACAAAGTCGAAACTGATATATCGACAAGAAGCCCAAATCGACATATCACCGATAATATCAACATAAAGTCGAAATCGACATATCGTTTAGATTATTGATGCCATGAAGTCGAAATCGACATATGGTCGATATGAAGCCCAAACTACAATATTGATATAATGCCAAAATCGATATATCACAACAATATAGACATGAAGCCAACATGGATTTATTGGTAACATGTCACCGAAACTGACCTCAAATTACTACATGCAACAAAGAAAGATAGGCAAAATTTTTCATTTTGCTAACATTTCGGTGGCCATGTGAAATCCAAATGTCAGCAAAATTGTTGAATTTCGCTTTTCGTTTTAAGCCATGACCACTATCTCTTATTCTACATTCTTTGTGTATTAGAACAATCGTTGACACCCTCTTTCAGTTAAATATTCATGTCATAATGTGGCTTTGGTACACTTCAAGCTATTTTTAAATTAAGCGAATAATAACTGTTAATTATGTAATCGAGGTGAAAGATTGTTTTAAAGTATAAAAATTATGGTTCCTTCAAATAAAAAAATTTGCATTGAGGTATACATGTCCAATTAATCCCTTTGGTATATCTCCCGCATTGCATTAATTGGCAAGTGAAAGATTTTTATACTCACGTCGAGGAATGGAATACATTTTCGAGATACCTAACTATATGTCAAGAATCTATATATATCTATATAAAGCTGGCTTTTTGCCCAGCCGCTGTCACGCGGATGGGCTAAAAACCCAACTGTTGAGCCTCTTCTTCCAAGCTTTTTGGAAATTTTACAATATTACCCTTAAACTTTTGTGCAAATGCAAACATGTGAAAGAAAGTTGATACTCACGTGGATTACCATGTGATCTTAGAATATTTGCATAAGACACTCGTCTAATATCTTTGTTTACAAGCATGTTCATGTGGTATTGTTGGAAATTATACGGATGGGCATACATTTTTGAACTTTTTATGCATCCTCTATATTTCTTACTATTAGCATTATGCCCATGTGCTGTCAGATTACTAAATCTATAATAAATAATCCACCCAATATAAAAATACAATACAAATATTTTTAAGTTCCAAAAATTTCATTATTTGTCGGAAATTATGCGGATAGTCCTGCGTTTTTGAATTTTTATGCATCCTCTATATCTCCTTTTGTTAACACTTATGCCAATGTATTCATAGATTACTAAATCCATAATAAATACCCCACCTAATATAAAATGCAACAAAACTATTTTTAAGTTTGTAATTTGCAAAATTGTTCTGATTTATGATTTTTCAAAAAAAAGTTTGAAAAATGGATTTCCAAATTTGTAAAATCACAAAATACAAATCTCTATAAAAAATCAATTAAATTATATTATCTATATTTTTAATATATTTTTTATCTATATATCTATATAAAGCTGGGTTTTTGCCCAGCAGCTGCCATGCGGATGGGCTAAAAACCCAACTTTTGAGCCTCTTCTTCCACGTTTTTTTGAAAATTTTACATTATTACCCTTAAACTTTTATGCAAATGAAAATATGTGAAAGAAAGTTGTTACTCACGTGGATTACCATGTGATCTTAGAATATTTGCATAAGACACCCGCATAATATCTTTATTTACAAGCATGTTCATGTGGTATTGTTGGAACTTATGTGGATGGCCCTACGTTTTTTTAACTTTTTATGCATCCTCTATATTTCCTGCTATTAGCATGTGCCCATGTGCTGCCAGATTACTAAATCTATAATAAATAATCCACCCAATATAAAAATGCAATAAATATATTTTTAAGTTCCAAAAATTTCATTATATTGTTGGAAATTATGCGGATAGCCATGCGTTTTTTAATTGTTATGCATCCTCTATATCTCCTTCTATTAACACTTATGCCAATGTGTTCATAGATTACTAAATCTATAATAAATAATCCACCCAATATAAAAATGCAATAAAACTTTTTTAAGTTCTAAAATTTTCATTATATACAATTGGAAATGCGAACCCACGGCGAGCCATTATGCAATAAATGTTATTGCAAATATCATTCCCTGATCTGAAATGAAGAATGAATAATTTGCATAATAGGTCTCTTAGTACAATTAGGGTTATGTACCATGGCCATCTTAATAATCATACAGCTGTTGATTCAACTATTGAATCATAGAGGCTGATGCTTGGATGAATATCTAAAGAGTTAGATTGAGGACTCATCAAGCATCGTCAAATGATTGTTAAGAGATGATCTCCAGCCTGAGTAGGAGATGGCAATCCTTATCTCTGAAGGCTGATATCCGACCGACCTCTTGATGCAGGTCCTCTGCATAGGAATAGAGATTTGGAGGTGTCAGATTAGTTAGGTCAAAGAGTTTGACTTAACGAGATCGAGATAACCGAAGTCCTATATCATATGCTGTCATGATATAGGCACACATCCTCTGACCGGAGACAGATGTCTTACTATATGTCTGAGTAAGTACATTTGGCAGACCAATAGGTTGATGACCTAACCAAGGTCTATACATCAGCGCGCTGGTGTGCATGTAAGGGCATATGAGTAATACGATCTCTCAAAGGGATCATACATGTTCATTTACTGAGCCGGAAGACATGAGCTCACTCGTGAGATATTGGGAAGAATCAAATTTCGTGCACGGTCGTCTCGCTTTGGAAGCTTGACTGAATTTGTAGGTTTGATATATACTTTTGGAAAGTATATGATCAAGACCTAGGTATGATATATGCTTTTGGAAAGTATATGATCGATACCAACTTCCAATGATCGAATGAGAAACTTACTGATAAAATCATGAAGTAGACAGTGTAAAGTTAATCTAATACTTCGGGTTTAATCTGAGTCTTCCAGTATGCAGGATGTACAGGTATTGGGAATACCTGAGGGTGATGTGATCATAAACGATTGTATAACCATGACGCTTTCATTCCGAGGGAGTGATGAAACGGGTCTGGATTTTAGTGACTCCACTCAGTAGAGAAGTGATCTAATCTTGGTCCAAATATTGGACATTGATCTGAATGTGATTCAGATACAATAAGAAGATTAGATTTGCGGTCTTGATTTAATCAAGCATCTATGGGAGGCCCGCGATCTGGATTTGAGATATGATCTCAATATCCAAGTCACTATACGTGGAACAATACAATCGCCCTATCCTTATCTCCAAGTATCTGCGGAGAAAGCGCATTATCCTTGAAAGAGTTCATGGATAATTCTATTGTTGATATATGTTTCCAAGCATTGAGAAAATGGATAATTAAATGTGATTTAATTATCACGAGTAATATGAATTTGATTCATATTATACAGAGAGTAATCTAAGATAACTAAATGTGATTTAATTATCAAAGATGAAAATAATGTGAATGTGATTCATATTATTTGGACACAAGAGAATAGAGATCCAAGATAACTAAATGTGATTTAATCATCATGGATATGAATAATGTGGATAGCAATATCCATATTATTCATGTATATTATAAATGAGATTTATAATATATAAGAGAGAGCTATTTGTAATTTACATTTGTTAATTAAATGTTAATGTGAATTGGATTCACATTGGACATTATATTGAAAATGTAATTTACATTTTATTTTGGGTTGTGAATGTGATTCACAAATTTCCAATGGCAAGATTGCAATATTCACAAAATAATTATGAATTATTTTGTAGAATAATTTACAACAATTGTTGTTGCAAATATTGGAGATATATGCAATCTTGGAGATTGCATTGGAAGCTCCCTTTCCTAATAGGAGAGGGGGGACGGCCACTAATATGGAAGGGAGGAGCCTCCTTTCCATTATCTCCAATGTGGATTGATTTAATTTGGTGATTGAATTTTGTTGATTTATCAATATAGATTTAATCTAAATTAAATTAATTGTTGTTGGTTTTTACCAACACAAATCTTAGCCATTAAAAGAAACACAATCAATGTGAACCATTGGATTTGTGTTGTCCCATGGATTGAGATCCATGGATCCCAAAACCCTATAAAAGGAGAGGCACCCCATTGCTCTTCTTTACACATAATGCTTGAGAAGCATATCTCTCTCTCTCTCTCTCTCTCTCTTTCTTTTTCTCTCCCTCTCATGGCCGTCCACCATGGATGCCCTGGAGAGGCTCTCCATCGCCGCGGCACCGTCGTTATGCTGCCCGATATTTTGCTCGTGGAATTCCGTCTACTTCGGCGTGCCTTGTCGTGAAGAAGACGTCGGATCTCTTGTGTCGAGATCAGGAGATCCACCGCTTGGATCATCAACATGTATTGCGAGAAGCACGCGGTTCATCCTCGCGCTCGCAAGCGTCTCCTCCGACGGATCGGACTTGAGACAGGAGGTCTCTTCATTTAGAGACTTGATCGCAACCACACTTCAAGAGGTAATCCTAATACTTGTTTGTGGTTCAGACGAAACGATCTGAGAAGTGTTCTTGGATCATGTGTTTTCGTCATATAAAAAAATTTTAATTTCCGCTGCATAGAACAACTAGTGCGACTAGTCGTTCTTCGTCATATCCGATACGACGATCACGCTTCCGTGATGCGTTTGAGGATCTAACCATGTCCTTCAAGTGGTATAGGATCCAGGTTGACGGTTTCGAATATGATTCGCAAACCGAGGACGACTTGGGTTCGTTAAGGTCGCGAAAGTTTTTATCGCATTTGATTTCGCAGATCTGTTTAGTAAATAATTTCGGCCATGTTTAAAATGTTTAAGCACGAATTATTTCCTTGGATTTTGTTTCCCATTAACTAAGAAAACCATAGGATCTGAGTTTACGTAAATCGGATTCCTTATGCTCTAGATATGGTTGTTTTAATGAACATGTATGCACTGTTGCGGGAACAGTAGATTTTAACATGATTAAAGAGTTAATTACTGTTATCATCCGCCTCGAAATGCGTAAAACACCACTTGAGTTCTGTCCTAAATCAAGTTAGAAATCTTTGAAAATTGATTTTGTCTAATTTGGATAAATTGATTGAGATATGATAATTTTAGTGAGTAGGGGTCACTACTGAAATTACAGTCCTAATCTAGAACCAAGTGATTGTCAATTAGTGAAATTAATTGTTAATTTCATGAAATAATCTTGAAATTATTTGTGAAATATTGGAACATGATTATTTGCCTAATTGACTTGACCCCAACCAATTAATTATTTATATATGATCTAAATCTTAATTGGAATCACAATCATCAAACTCCTTGCTTGAATAGGATTGGGAATTTGTCAAGCAAAATTTTCTTATAATCAAAATTGTTTTGATTACTATATGGTATAATTTTCGGTTGAAGAACCGATGATCATCTCAAGTACAAATTAATCAATTTGGCATTATCCTTTCCCAAGGTAGATATGGTGTCTAGTCGAGGATCGCTGGGGTAGCGGGTTGCAACGTATGCGGTCCGTCCCACTCCCGTCGGTACTGGCCATGACAGCGGGTAGGGCCGGGATAATGTCTGAGGGATTATGATGTATTTTTCTAATTACTAAAATACGAATTAATACATACTTTGAGAATAATACCATATATATTCAAGTAAGATATTCAAGTTTATTGATTGAATTTGATTGATAATTAATTTAATATGATTAAATTGATTGTGTCCAATTAGAATACTCTAATATGATTAGAATTGATAATTCCCTTGGTAGAATTAATTATGTGAATATGATTCATGATAATTAATTAAATTTTGAATATGAGGTGGAGGATCACATAAGTGACATCCATGGTCTCCCGTCAAGGCGAAGGGTTCCGTCGCCAGATATTGTATGTAGGAGACGCCTGTCCGAAGTGACAGCTCTTGCATACGATCCATTTGGATCGGACTCTTCGCTTCTCGAAAGAGTAAGGACGTATGCGTATTGACCCCAATATCGGGTCCTCATATTATTGGGGCGATATTGGATTGCGCATAGCGAGTTGTATTCCTGTTGACAATTAATGACGGGTCAACATTGCCTTAGGGGTGGCGGGCCTGGGTGTTAAAGACCGAATTGGGAGATGCAAGTTGGACTTGTAAGGCGGAATGTGTTCCCGCTTCTTTTTATCCGAGTTGTAGGTTCTCATATTATTGGGATGCAACAAAGATAAGGAAGGAGATCCCAGATCTTGCTGAGATATGTTGGTAAGTATATCTCTTACATTGAAAGTAAATAAGGGAATGAACTTTCAGTGTTGACAAGGTAAGACAACTTTGATATAAAAATTCCTAAATCAAAGTAAAATATGTATATATATAAATATGTACACTTATGCAAATTTCTTATTTCAGATAATCCTTCATTAAAACCCACTCAATAAATACTCAATGATAAATAGTAAAATATCATGGATTGGTCTCATGATCTAAATATTGTACTTGCATTTGGACACATAATGTATGTGGTTGTAATGTGCAAGTTTCCTCATAATATTGAGGAATGACAATTAAATAGATAATAGGACTACAACCCTAGGGTTTGTATGTCTCTATAGTCTTGATCTCATTGGATGTACTTTGGAAGTGACATATCGATGATGATCACAATTGTCAATTAATCCTTATAAAATCTAAGAAGACTTTCTGGCATACATATGTGCTCTCAACATTTAATCATGAATGACATGGTTCTCTGCATCATGCAGAATGGTGGCTCCATAAGAGATGATGTATTTAAAATGTTTGAATACCTACCTGAACCAATATTTTAAGGGTCTAGATGGATGTAGACATGATGAATGTCATCATTCTACTGTCTATACTCTAGTCATTCATGAAGCTTCATAATATTCATATTGTATGAATTTAATGAGGCATGTATAGATGTTGAAATGCTCTTACATTGAATTCTTTCGAATTTAACATAAGAGATCCTTAGTCTTAAGCAATGGTTGTTTATAGATAAAGGGAGCGCAGTGGAAGCATGGGTTGGACCCAAGTAAGAGGTATAGTCAAAGAGTTGACTGTACTTCTATGACTTCCATATGACATCCAAAGAGCTGGATATGTGCCAATACTGCAATAAGTTGATGTGTTGATAGTATGACTATTAAGTCTGTCTAGAATCCTTAGAGAAGGACTCGGATAGAGCATCAGAATAATCTACATAAATTATTGATATTGACTTGCTTATTAAATAAGATAAAGTCTTGTAATTGTATCTCAATCTTCTACAACACTTGCAATGGGTTGCATATGTTTTAGAAGACCGGAATAATTGATCTTAAGTTATGTAGTTATCCACATGGATTTTGATGCAATGGATGCAATAATATCTGTTGGATTGATAGACTTGTTAATTTCAGTGGGAGAGCCCTTAGTCTTAGAGAATGTCTCTATGACCTAGACATTAGAATACACTCATTGTTTGTTTCTAAATGTTGGAAATAAACATGAATTCTGGAATGGACCTATCATAAGGAGTTATGATGGAGATATTTCACAAAGTAATCTAAAATCTAGTGGACTCCACTAAATTAGAAAATTAATGAATGGTTCATTAACATTTCTAAATACTGAAATTAAACCTTAAGATCAGTAGGAGGATGAAGATCATTTGACAATGATCTAACATCAAGCCTTGGACATTTGTCTATTGATTTGATCAATAGGCTAGTAAGAGATGAAACTTTAGAATGTCTAACTTTTCAAAACTTACATACTTATGAATATTGTATTCAAAGTAAAATGTCCAATACACCCTTCTTTGGGAATGGTGTAAGATGTCAAGGTATTCAGGATCACATACATATTGATGTATACGGATCATCTATATCATAGTAAACATTATGGATATGTGATATCTACTAATGATTATGTATGATATGAGATTTCTTCTCTTCACTTAGAAACCTTTGAAATGTTCAAAGATTTCATCGTTTTTGGTTTACAACCAAAGTTTGAAGGAAGATAAAATGAATTTGATCTAATCAAGGTAGCTTGTACATGTTAGATGAATTCAAAGGATACCTTAAGGAGATATGAATATCATTTCTATCTCAATCTTCCTAACACACCTTAACTCAATAGAGTTATAGGGAGATACAATTGGATCATGTGTGACATGATCTTATCAATGATGAATTTTAGCATAATTATCCCTTAGTTTCTAGGTATATATATGTGTAGTAGAGACTACAATGTATATCCTTAAAAAGGTTCCATGCATGATGGAATCTAGCACTTGAGAGTGTTGCTTCATTAGGAAAATAAAGGATGGTATTGGATACCTACTTTATGACCTTGAGATTCTTAAAATATCTCATCTCTAAGAATGAGATTCTTAGAGGTAGAGACTCTTAAGAATCAAGATGAAAAATGAAGTATAGGAACTCATTTAATCTTGAAAAGATAATGAGGAATCTGAAATTGGAAACTAAAAGGACAATTAAAGATGAAACACTAAAACCTTTTCAAATGAGTTTGAGGAAGGATTCCATGTGTCAGAGAAATATGACAATGATCGAACTTCATGTGATGAAGCTTCTAAAGATCATAGCATGGATAGATGGATGATTAGCAATAAAAGTCTAATGTAGACTTCATATACAAGTGTTGTATATAGAACCCCGAGGATCCACCTATATGGGTAAGACCTGTAAAGGTGTAAATGGATCTTCAAGAGAAAGGGAACCTGATGAGAAGGTAGAGACCTTCAAAGCACGGTTCGTAGCCATGAGCTACACACTGGAAGAGAAGACATTGCTTGTAATGAGACTTGCTCTTCGGAGACCATGCTTAAAATCATCGGAATATTGCTAACCTTGGCTGCACAACTTGACTATTGCATCTTCAAGATGTAAGTCAAGATGGCATTCCTCTATAAATACCTCTTTGAGGATATTCACATGAAGTAGCCCCAGGGCTTCATGGTTGAGGAAATCAAGGTGTGCAAGCTAAGGAATCCATCTAAGGACTCAAATAAGCTTCTTAAAGTTGGACCATAAGATATGATGAGATTATAAATGTTATAATTCAGATAGAATCTTGATGAGCCATGTGAAGCTTAGTGGGAGTGCCTTTGTGTTCATCATGCTAAATGTAGATGATATCCTAATCATTTAAAATGATATAAGGATAATAATGAATGTTTTATTATCTGGTTGTTCCATAACTTGAGATATGATCTCAAGGATACCTCTTGGATCTTAGTTATAAAGGTGTTCAGTAGCAAAGTGAAGAGGGTATTATGACTGTCACATTAGTAGTACACCTTGGACATGTTCCATTTTATGGAAAAATCCAAGAAATGCTTCCATCCCTTAAGATATGGTACTGGCCTATCTGAAGGGATAACACCTCAAAGAGTTGAGGAAGTAAATTCTAGAACTACTTGCACTTGTGCATTAGTTACGAGAAGCTGAGTGTATGCTAGATGTGTACAAAAGCCAGATATCTGCCATACATTAGGAGTAGTAAACTGTTACTAGTCCTACTATGGAGATAGAACACTTAATTGCAGTAACAACAAAATCTTCATAGATGACAAGATTTTTGAGATAGTGATCTCAAAGTCTTATCTTCAAAAGCTTAAGACTTTATAGATAGAGATCTAAAATGTCTTAACTGTGGATACCTTAAGAGATAGTGATCTCCAGGAATAAGGGTATTCTGATAAGGATTATGGAAATACTGGTTATGATAATTGTTAAGCTGTAGTGTCAAGGATACTATGACTAACAAAAATTGAGTATTGGTTGCATGAGATGCAACATTCGCATTAAATGCGAGCACTGTTACTGGAGATATGCAAGTGCCGTAAAAGGACTTGGCATAGTCTCGTGGGAACAGAGTGACTGATCAGCTTACCTAGCTATTTTCTAAATAGCCTATGATTGTCACATGGGTGCGGGTTTAAATGATAAGCCCATCAATGGCTCTTTGGGCTAGTGGGAGATTGTTGGAAATGCGAACCCACGGCGAGCCATTATGCAATAAATGTTATTGCAAATATCATTCCCTGATCTGAAATGAAGAATGAATAATTTGCATTATAGGTCCCTTAGTACAATTAGGGTTATGTACCAAGGCCATCTTAATAATCATACAGCTGTTGATTCAACTGTTGAATCATAGAGGCTGGTGCTTGGATGAATATCTAAAGAGTTAGATTGAGGACTCATCAAGCATCGTCAAATGATTGTTAAGAGATGATCTCCAGCCTGAGTAGGAGATGGCAATCCTTATCTCTGAAGGCTGATATCTGACTGACCTCTTGATGCAGGTCCTCTGCATAGGAATAGAGATTTGGAGGTATCAGATTAGTTAGGTCAAAGAGTTAACTTAACGAGATCGAGATAACCGAAGTCTTATATCATATGCTGTCATGATATAGGCACACAACCTCTGACTGGAGACAGATGTGTTACTACATGTCTGAGTATGTACATTTGGTAGACCAATAGGTTGATGACCTAACCAAGGTCTATACACCAGCGCGCTGGTGTGCATGTAAGGGCATATGAGTAAAACGATCTCTCAAAGGGATCATACAGGTTCATTTACTGAGCCAGAAGACATGAGCTAACTCATGAGATATTGGGAAGAATCAAATTCCGTGCACGGTCGTCTCGCTTTGGAAGCTTGACTGAATTTGTAGGTTTGATATATACTTTTGGAAAGTATATGATCAAGACCTAGGTATGAAATATGCTTTTGGAAAGTATATGATCTATACCAACTTCCAATGATCGAATGAGAAACTTACTGATAAAACCATGAAGTAGACAATGTAAAGTTGATCTAATACTTCGGGTTTAATCTGAGTCTTCCAGTATGCAGGATGTACAGGTATTGGGAATACCTGAGGGTGATGTGATCATAAACGATTGTATAACCATGACGCTTCCATTCCTAGGGAGTGATGAAACGGGTCTGGATTTTAGTGACTCCTCTCAGTAGAGAAGTGATCTAATCTTGATCCAAATGTTGGACATTGATCTGAATGTGATTCAGATACAATAAGAAGATTAGATTTGCAGTCTTGATTTAATCAAGCATCTATGGGAGGCCCGCGATCTGGATTTGAGATATGATCTCAATATCCAAGTCACTATACGTGGAACAATACAATCGCCCTGTCCTTATCTCCAAGTATCTGCGGAGAAAGCGCATTATCCTTGAAAGAGTTCATGGATAATTCTATTGTTGATATATGTATCCGATCATTGAGAAAATGGATAATTAAATGTGATTTAATTATCACGAGTAATATGAATTTGATTCATATTATAAAGAGAGTAATCTAAGATAATTAAATGTGATTTAATTATCAAAGCTGAAAATAATGTGAATGTGATTCATATTATTTGGACACAAGAGAATAGAGATCCAAGATAATTAAATGTGATTTAATCATCATGGATATGAATAATGTGGATAACAATATCCATATTAGTCATGTATATTATAAATGATATTTATAATATATAAGAGAGAGCTATTTGTAATTTACATTAGTTAATTAAATGTTAATGTAAATTGGATTCACATTGGACATTAAATTGAAAATGTAATTTACATTTTATTTTGGGTTGTGAATGTGATTCACAAATTTCCAATGGCAAGATTGCAATATTCACAAAATAATTATGAATTATTTTGTAGAATAATTTACAACAATTGTTGTTGCAAATATTGGAGATATATGCAATCTTGGAGATTGCATTGGAATCTCCCTTTTCTAATAGGATAGGGGGGACGGCCACTAATATGGAAGGGAGGAGCCTCCTTTCCATTATCTCCAATGTGGATTGATTTAATTTGGTGATTGAATTATGTTGATTTATCAATATAGATTTAATCTAAATTAAATTAATTGTTGTTGGTTTTTACCAACACAAATCTTAGCCATTAAAAGAAACACAATCAATGTGAACCATTGGATTTGTGTTGTCCCATGGATTGAGATCCATGGATCCCAAAACCCTATAAAAGGAGAGGCACCCCATTGCTCTTCTTTACACATAATGCTTGAGAAGCGTATCTCTCTCTCTCTCTTTCTTTTTCTCTCCCTCTCATGGCCGTCCACCATGGATGCCCTAGAGAGGCTCTCCATCGCCGCGACATCGTCGTTATGCTGCCCGATATTTTGCTCGTGGAATTCCGTCTACTTCGGCGTGCCTTGCTCGTGAAGAAGATGTCGGATCTCGTGTGTCGAGATCAGGAGATCCACTTCTTGGATCATCAACATGGATTGCGAGAAGCACGCGGTTCATCCCCGCGCTCGCAAGCGTCTCCTCCGACGGATCGGACTTGAGACAGGAGGTCTCTTCGTTTAGAGACTTGATCGCAACCACACTTCAAGAGGTAATCCTAATACTTGTTTGTGGTTCAGACGAAACGATCCGAGAAGTGTTCTTGGATCATGTGGTTTCGTCACATAAAAAATTTTTAATTTCCGCTGCATAGAACAACTAGTGCGACTAGTCGTTCTTCGTCTCATCCGATACGACGATCATGCTTCCGTGATGCGTTTGTGGATCTAACCATATCCTTCAATATCAACTCAATTTGCAAAATTGTTCTGATTTATGTTTTTTTCAAAAAAAAGTTTGAAAAATGGATTTCCAAATTTGTAAAATCATAAAATGCAAATCTCTAGAAAAATCAATAAAATTATATTATCTATATATTTAATATATTTTTTTAAAAATATAAAAATATCAAAAAAATCAAAAGAAAACCATGAAAACTCAAATGTATAAAATCATTATAAAATGCTAATTTATATACTAAAACAATGCTTTAATACTTTCATTACCATATAATATATAATATAATAAAATTAAAAAATACAATAATACCTTGTAATATATACATATAAGAACATTAAAAAATCTTTTCTTAATAAATAAAATAAAACTATTTTTAAACTTTAAAAACCATACATATTTGAATATATTTGTAAAGTTTTTAAAAATTGTATTAGTTAGCATTTATTATATATTTGATTGTATTCAAAAATAAAATAAAAGTTAGGGTAATAGGAACAACATATATATTTGAATATTATTTTCTATATGTATTTTGCACCTTTAAGTGCACGTATGTGAATGTGTACCTTATAATTTGAAAAGATTATAATTAGAAGATACGTTTTGGAAAAAATAAATATTTACTTTATAATAAAAATATTTATTATTGATGAAATATACGAGGAGATTAATATGTACGAGATTCAACTCTATATAAAACAATGCACTCATCATCTCTATCCTCATCTCTATTATAAATCTGCAATTTTTTTAGATGGAAATTATACTAAAAGTGACAAAAAATTTAAATATCATATTTATTCACTTTACACTTTCCATTTCAATCATTTTATATTTAAATAAAATATTGCAACTTAATTCTACATTAAAAATCAATTTATATTATGCAGCGAAGCGGGGGTATCATCCTAGTCTATAACTACACTAAAGACGAGTAGTCCTTAATCTGACACGGGGTGGTCTCTCCACACTCCCTTCTCTCCCAAATGTCAACGTTGGTTACCTCTCATCCAACTCTTTCTTATGTTGTACTAGTGTATGAGCCCGCGCTTTGCGGTGGGTTAGGGGAAATACATCTGTTTGCTTGCAAAATTACGGAAATTAAGCAAGATATCAAATCAAATAGTGTTGTTTGAGTCTCATACATGGGCCTCAAATATTTTTTCATTGTATCAAAGCTCCAAGTGATGATACGCATGCTATATTGTGGCACAATGATGTGGCTACATTTAGGTGGTAGATAGTATCAATAAAAACAAAAGAAAATAATACAATGTATGTATATTGTGGAAAAAATATGGATGATTAAAATATATGGATAAATAATGCTAATCAGATGTTACAAAAGGCATATAATGAACAAATTCCATCACGTGGAAAAATGGATTTAAGTATCCGGATTTCATGATTTAAATATGTGGAAGCACATGTTTCTACAAACATTCTTGATCATTAGTGGTATTCTGAATGAAGGTGTTTAACACTTTTATAAGATTAGAATTTTAGTCTAAATGCGGCTTGCACATTACTTATTTCTACAAACTTGTCATTAAGCAATCTTTTCTGAGCAACCAAAGGAAGGCCTTTATACATACCATATGATGAAGTTCCATGTTAATTTGTAATCTATGGAGGCATCTCCAAAGTCTATCGAAAGTGAACCATATGTGATCCACACCCAATAATCTCAACCTCAATTGGATACTCTATACCATATTATAATTCATCCACGTTCTCTAGTAGAAGAGATGACCTTGAAAATCCCAACATCACATTCTCTAGTAGAAGAGACATGCCCTTGAAAATCCCAACATAAGTGTATCTCATCAATCTCTAATTCATTGAAGAACTCTTTGTTTTTATAGAAAGGATAAAATTCATTTATCTGAAAAAGATTGTGACCCGAAAATAGTTCAAACACAGACATGGTTACAATCTAACTTAAAATCTGAAATCTTTCAAGCCTTTTCACCATGTCGATTAGGTCCTTTATACGAATGGTTAAGTACAAAATAACATGAAAAGTAAACAACTTTCCCACGCCCTACCCACCTTGCAAACATTCTTACTAAGATGTCTTCCTCTTCTTGCTCTATGACCAACACATAAATACCATAATCACAAAAAAAGAAATAAAAGCACAGATTGAACTCTAATATGAAGCACCATGAAAAATATTACTTAGGATGTTGAAAATGAACCTAAAGAGTAGTCTATAAAAAAGAGGGGGTTTCTTTTGTCATTTCATAGTTCTGACTACAAAATAGAACCAAGTTAGGGCACCTGCAATTATGCATTCTGATATCCACCAGGTGCATGCAAACACAAATAGTTAATAGACTTTAGAATAGTTATTCCAATGGCTACATGCAATAGCATCTAACGCTTCATGAAACTAACTTTTGCAGAGCATGCGGGAAAATAAAAGTAGGAACAACAATTCTCATTACCACAGCCAGTGAGGAGGCGGGCGCAAGCTTCAGACTGATATATCTTCATGGATTATGCGGCTTAGATCTTATATTATGTTTTTCTAATCTTAGTTTTGTTGTTGCTACATCCTATGGTAGAATATATCGATTTTATATAACCGATTGATCATGGCTCACTTCTCTCATGCCATCTGAACATGAAATTGGAGTGGAACAAATAAGGAAATAGTACATGAAGACTTTATGAAGCAGCAATTTAGACTCCAAGTTGATGTGGGAATATGCACAAGCAATACTTGTATAAGAATAACCTTTGGTTGTGTTTAATAGTTGTTTATTTTTATGATGGAAGTAAGATGAAGCATACTTATAGTTTTTTAATCCAGGCTCTCCAATTAATAACTAGTTGCCTTTGAAATTATGTGACTGTTTATTTTGTCAACAAATCCAGGCAGTCTTAAAAAATCTATAGACCATGGCGGTGGAATGCAGGGGAGGCTACAAGTCATCCGGTGGCGATGTGAGAAACGACGACTTGTTGCGGAGCTGGAGCTTGGTGGTAGAGATGGAGTAGCCGATGGTGCAGGAAGGAGAAAGAGAAGGTGTTGGCGTGGGAGATGGCTTTGGGGGCGCGAATAGGGAGGGGAGGGAAACAGAGGAGAAAAGACGGGGCTGAGGAGTCTAGAAAAACTAGGGTTTCTCACGACATCGAGATAAGAAAGGGAGAGGTGAAGATCGGTGGACTCAGGCCTCTCGATCTTCTTAGCCCGTGTCCTCCCTCTTGAGGAGCAACGCCAACAACGACCGGTACCCTCCACCGTTGCCACTCCTCTCCTCCACAACTGACATCACCCTACAAAACGTATAAAAACCCCACCTTTGGAATTCACGACGATCGTCTACAATGCCTTGTGTGGGTAATGGATGGCAACATCAATAGGCATCAAAATGGGAGATCAACCGAGATATCTAGAAGGTCACAAAGATAACTCGGAATGGAAGAGGGAAGACGTGGGTTACATGCCAATGAGATGGGGTAACTTGCATGGGAGAGGGGGAGAGAGGGACGTGTCTGGGAGCAACTTTGCAGACATGGGAAGCAGTTAGAGTGCCACATGGCTAAAGTTGGGGTAAAATCCCAACTTTTGTATATGTGATGTATGTTCCCCTCCCACTACCACTCTGATTATATTGCCAATGGGAGTACTGATCCCTTTGTGTATTACCATTTATCACTTGTTGTAAAATAACAGAAGAATATATTAATGTAGAATACGAAATGTATCGGAATATCAATTTTGCAATGCCAAAACAATGTTGATGTTAAAAAAAATACTCAATTCACAATGGGTGACCAATATAAACGTCAAAACACTTGCAACTATATGTAGTCAGAAATTGATTTTTAATTAAATAGTATTATCATTTTAATGTTTTTACAACGGTTGCAAACATGCAACTCAAATAGGATTCATATGCATACCATGTTACATATACCAAGAAAAGTGTGAATTATCTTCCTTGTATGTTGCAAACAATTATTTTTTATGAAGTAAGATTATCATTTTAATATTTTACAATGACAACTTATATAGAATCAATATGCAAATTATATATATTAAGATAAATGTGGACACATATTTTTTCATCAACTAATAGATTATTTGCATGGAAGAACATCATATAAAGCGTAAGGATATCCATGTAGAACTAATGTATGAGCATATGTATACTCATTGAGAGAAAATATACATTGAATGTGTAATTTTTACATGCCATATGTAGAAATAGTTTTAAAATAACATCAATCTTCATCGAGATTTATATAAAAAGGACTTGCTTACAAATGATGAATAGACTATATGAATGATAAAATGAAAGGAAGAATATATTTTCTTCTTTTTGGTCATTTGTGTGTGTGTGTATATTGATGTTTAGTTATAAAACAACATACCATTGTCCCATCTATATATATGAGGATGGGGAGTATGCACCTTGGTGCATGTATATCTCCCACATTTTTTTACCTTTTTTTTGGAAAATATCACTATGTATATTCATCTATATATCCCTCCAATATACCATTTGAATTTCATCAGAAACAGACTCCTATGCCCTCCATCTAGAACATGTAATTTTAATGGTCTTAGAATTGCTGCAACCGACATGTTCTAGATGGAGGGCATATGGTCTCTGTTTCTGATGAAATTCGAATGGTATATTGTAGGGATATATAGATGAATATACACGGTGATATTTTCCAAAAAAGTACAAAAATGTGGGAGATATAGGCCCCGCTGCATGTAAAATTACATGCACCAAGGTGCATACTCTTCATCTCATTATATATATATGTATATATATATATAATTACCAATATATTTAAAAAATAGAAGTCTTAAGGACCAAATCCTTATAATGCAGAGATTAATAGATGCAAAAATCATCCATCAAATAAAACTAATGCATAATATTAATCGTTTTTATTATAGTTGGTAGAAAATACTAGAAAAATCAGTTTAATTGTAAAAAATACAAATAACCATGAGAAAAACTAAATGAATGCCTAATAAACATAGTATTTATTTTTAAAGGTTACTACAAATAATATAAGGGAAAAATGGGGCTGTCCCCTAGGGGTAGCCAACATGGCTGCCCCCACCCCATTTTTAGGCAATTTTTTTATTTTCTTTGAAAAATATCGTCGTGTATATTCATCTCTATACCCCTCCTATATGCCATTCAAATTTCATTAGAAACAGAGACTCGTATGGCCTCCATCCAGACGCCATTTTTTGAACAGTCGCAGGATTTTTTAAATCGACCATGTCTGGATGGAGGCCGTAGGAGTCTCTGTTTCTTACAAAATTCGAATGACATATAGGAGGGATATATGGATGAATATACACGATGACATTTTTCAAAAAAATAAAAAAATTTGCCCAAAAATAGGACGGGGCAGCCATGTGGCTGCCCCCAGGGGGCAAGCCCATCAACCCATAATATAATCACATTTTATATTATTCAATTTACTATTTTTATACTATGTCCTACTAACAAGATTATTAATTCTTTAAAGTTGGGGTTTTATCACTTATGCCCTTTTTAAACTCCGCAATATCCATTCTGTCCCTCCTCTGTTTGTAATATCAGTTGTGCCCTTGACTTTTTTTACAAGATTCACAGTTCTGCCCTTCCGTTAAGTAAAGCAAGGGCATAAGTGATATTACAAAAGGGTAGAATTGTGAATTTTTGTAAGAAATCAGTGACACAAATTGAAGTTACAAAAAGGGGCATAACTGATGTTGCAGAAGTTAAGAAGGCACAAGTGATAACAATCCTTTAAACTTTATCCCGCTGCGAAGTACGGGTATATTTGCTAGTATACAGCTAAAACTTGTGTTTGTGTAGCTATTTTGAATCCATTTTAATCAAGTGCTTTATTAATGACCGGGCCCTTACGATTGGTAAATCCTTGTCATTTGTCCATTACCCTTCAGTAGGAGTAGGGGTGTCAGAAAATTCTCAAGTTCGATATTCGCTCAGGTTCGGCTCGCTAAAAGTTCGATTCAGATTCGGTTCGGAAATAAACGAACCGAATCTGAACACAAGTTTAGGTTCGATTAAGTAAACGAAACGAACCTAAAAATCACAGGTTCGCTTAGGTTCGATTCGTTAAAAGCTCGATAAATATACACACATATATATATATATATATTTACAAATCATTTTTAGTAGAAGTGGACCTTATTTTAAGATAAGTGTATTTTGTCTAAGGATAAGTGACATTTGTCTAGAGATAACTGAATATTTACATGATAAATAGGTTTTATCTCGGTAAAAACTATCCAAAAATAAATAGTCACATCGTGGTTATAACATCCATCATCTATGTGTCTAGTACTTTTCCCTTCTTTATCTTCAAATCAACAGAACAAGTATAAACATTACTTGTCGGATATCTCCACATTATTCTTATTCCTTATCCCCATCTGAATATATATAAACATATATTATAATTATATTTTTGGGATTTTATCACTTGTGCCCCTCCGAGATATCGCAATTTCAGTTATACCCCTATCTTTTTGGTAATATCAGTTGTGCCCCTCAAAACTTTCTCCGTCATCAGTTGTGCCCTTCCGTCAGGTTGACCGTCAATGAATTGACTTAACCATGGTTTTTTCAAACCTTGGTGCATTTAAGAGGGGTATTATTGTCCAGAGGCCTCTTCTTCCTCCTCCAACCTCCTCCTCCTCCCTCTCCGGCCCGAGCTCCACCCCGAGCTCCCCTCCCCTCCCCGCCGCCGCCCCGAGCTCCCCTCCCCTCTCTAGCGCCGCCCCGAGTTCCCCTCCCCTCCCCGGCGCCGCCCCGAGCCTCGTGACTGCACTTCAGCGGAGAGGGCAGGGCTGGTGATAAAATCCCAGCCCCGTACTTATTCTCCATCTCTATTTAACCAACGGAGCACCAGCCCCGTACTCCTTAGTTGGGTGCCGCTCAAACCATGGCAATGTACCTTCAGCTCGTCCCCTTCGTCCTCCTCCTCCTCTCCACCACACTATCTGCCTCACGGAGTCCACCACTCAACAGCCCCTTCTCCCCTCAGGAGGCCCTCCTCCGCCACTAGAACCGTCACTTCCCCTCCGTCGAGATGCCCGCCATCCTCCTCTCCAAGTCCTCCCCTCTGAACGCCACGCAGCTCGCTGCCTTCTCCACGTACCTCGACTCCCGCACGCTCTTCCACCACCTTCCTTCGTTCTGCGCCGCTGCCAACCTCTTCTGCAACGTCAAGGAACGTGCCAACGTCACCCACGATGTCGAGACCGACACAGACTTCGAGAGCTGCAACAACAAGATCTTCAGGAGGTACCAGACGGACGCCACATCCGGCAGCGACTCCTTCAATAACTACTCGGTGGACGGTAACGTCCAGCACGATAGCTTCGCTCGGTACGCCCAGGGCGGCAACGACGGCATCGAGGGCTTCACCAATTACGAGTTGCAGGTTCGCTTATTTTTTACGCCCAGGGCGGCAATGTCGCCGCGCGCGGAGTTGGTGCACCGCGGGAGGTCAGCGGAGGGAGGTCGGAGCTGCGCCCGATCGCGCGGGGTTGCCGAGAGATGGCGGCGTGAGGCCGCGCCTGGAGATGGAGGCGGAGAGCTCGAGGCAGAGCTGGGCGGCGCGGGGCAGGGGCGGGGGCGGCGGCAGCGAGGGAGGAGGAGGAGGTGGAGGAGGAGGAGGAAGAGGATGGGGAGGAGGAGGAAGAAGAAGATGATGAGGAGGGTGTAAAATGACCTCCTAACCTTTTTTTAAGGTAATTCCGCCTATGTCCTCAAAGTTAACGGCCGTTTGCACTGTGGATGGACGGTCACTAACCCGAGGGGCACAAGTGATAAATTATCAAGTTTTGAGGGGCACAACTGATATTACCAAAAAGATAGGGGTATAACTGAAATTGCGATATCTCGGAGGGGCACAAATGATAAAATCCCTATATTTTTTTCAAAGAGACAAATTCTTATTAGTCTATTTTTTTTAAAAGATGAAGATGAGTTAGATAAAGAAAAAAACTAAATGAATATTTACTGTAATTGCAGACACACATATATTTCCATTTCTCTTCTCTTCACTCCCTCTTACTGGAGAATTCTTAAGTTCGATATTCGCTTAGATTCAATTCGTTTAAAAAGAGGTTCGATTCGGATTCGGTTTGAAAATAAACGAACCGAACCTGAACACAAGTTTAGGCTCGATTAAATAAACGAATCGAACCTAAAAAATATAGGTTCGCTCAGGTTCGGTCCGTTTACACCCCTAAGTAGGGGAGTAATGATGTTAATTATTAAATGCCTTGGTAGATTGGGGCTGAAGGGGTTTGGAATTAGATGAAATATGATATTGGTGATTTGATATCCTGATATTGTTATAAATTGACGACCTGTGGCCAAAGGATGATCGTAAATGTACGAATAATAGCTGTGTCTCAACCTAAAGAATGGATCTAGCCATGAGTCGAAATCGGAGGTATTTTCCAAATAATGATCTTATAAAATTATGCATCGGTGCGAAAGTGAAAGTATCCATTGAAATAAATACATATCTTTTAAGTTTTTTTAATAAAATTTGTAGTATAAGAAAATGATGGGAAAAATGTTGTTAAACTGGCATTTTACGAAGCTGGATTCTGACATATTTACCAGAATGATGGCCTCCTTGCACCGTTCTCTTTAAACCCCTCCTGCTCTTCCAAGTATCTCCTTAGTCCATCTTCTTTTTTCCATGTGCTTAATACTTATAGTATTCATCATTTCTATACTCCATCTCATGTTTAAACACTGTAATCTTGACATCCCTATGTGTGCTAAGTTTGGATGGACTAAATTGAATGACAATAGGTTACGAGAGTTGTGAGGTAATGCTGTTCGTATCTGAGATAAAAGAGAATATGAGTGTGAAATATGTGGATAGTGATGCAAGAAGTAGTTGAGGCATAATTAAATGACTGAGGTCAGGGATGTATGTGGTGTATATGGTCAGGGAAACAAACGGGAGGGTTAGAGTTTTAGTCATGTTCCTTTGGGGTATTGATGTATTTTTAGTTTTTATAGTGTACCCTCAACCCTAATCTCTCCATATAGAAAGAGAATCATAGCTCTCTTTTCATACACTGAATGAGTTCATTCCACATCGTATTCGAGCGACGGTTCCATACCTCTATGCACCACCACTCTAGCCTTGAGCTGCCTTCGTATGGCTATCTCGTGTTGCCTCATCGCTTCCTTAAATAGCTCTTGCTGCCCATTGTAACCTCATGTGGATACCATGCATCATTGCCAGTGCCTAGCACCACCTTAACAAGCACCCTGATAATGATCGAAGTGGCTTGACCCATGGTTGTCAATTTGAGGACATGTGAAGCTTCATCCTAGGGAAGTGGATCGTCTGCTGCAGTGTTGGGAACATTATCCATTCCCAATCATTTTAAAAAAGGAAAAAAGATGATTATCCCTTTGGAGACTCCTACTTCATGTAGGAGTAGGATTGGAGAGAGGAGACAATAGTAGTATAAATAAGATTCCATGCATGACATTGGGGATTATCCCAACTCAAGCATCTCTCCCTCTCTTCCATGGAGAGAAGTAGCCCACACAAGGCGTGAGGAGCAATGACGAATCTATTGTTCCTATTCTTTATTCTTTTATTTTTAGCTCTTCTTTTTGGCAAAAATACTTGTAAATACCTATAAATACAATAACTTAGCATATTGCATGCCTTTGTTAATATTACATAATTAACACCTAATTTTTGTAAAATAAAAGAATAAAAAGAAAAGGAAAAGAATGATGTATTTAGAATAAATACAGAGTAACCCAACCCCAAAAGAAGGTCAAGCCTTGACCTGATCGAAAAAGAAAAATAAGTAGAGAGAGATATGGTTCACTATGGGCTGCACTGATTCGGTCAATTTCAATATTACAATTTCTAATTTAAATAATGATTGTTATCTGTTTTCGGCGTGCTATTAAAAAAAGAATAGATTAGGTGGGTTAAGCTAAGCATATTAATACCTTATTTATATATAGATAATTCTAGATCCCACGTATGTTTCAAAGAAGAATTCGAAAATTAGGACTAAATGTAATATGAAATAGGAATGATTTACGGTATGGAAGAAATAAATGTATATTACATAATATTCATCTATTTATTTTTGATAAAATAAAATTATATTCTTTCCTTGTATATAACCTTAAAAATAACATAAAATTAAAATTAAAATAAAATCATCACACCTTTGTACAAGATACACACATATATACTGCATTCACTATTTATTGTATACCTTTAAATAATTTATAAAAATAGAATAAGAATTATTTTATACTCTTAAAATTATGTTGTAAATAAAAAAATATAAAAAAGTATTTTTATAAAATAAAAAAATAAAAATACTTGTACATAATACATAGGTATATCGTACCTGTATATAATACTATATACTGTATAGACATTATTTTATTTTTTTCGTAAGAATAAAAATAATAGCAAATAGTCTAATAAATAATAAACATTTTTCAATATATTTTTTTATTTGAATTCATTTATTATTTTTAATTCTTTTTCTTTGATTTTTTTAAATCCTAATTTCTGATTGGTCCACATCAGACCGTTGACCCCGGCCAGCGGTCTCTTCCAGACCAGGTTGGGTCGCACCTTCCTCATCAGAGCGTTTTCTCCACATTTTCATGCCCAAACGTGACCACTCCTTAACTCCAATTCTGCGCCCGATTGAAGGTCGAACTTCCATGCTGCTCGCAGATCCCTATGCGCAACCGGATCTGCCTAGGGTTCCACGCATCCCTCCGATCTTTTGGGACCCTTGAGCAGCCTATATAACATCTCCTACCTCACCTCTAGCACCTCAGCTCATCCCTTACGCCACCACAGACCTTGAGACACCTTCCTTAGAGTGATTGCTATTAGAGGAGAGTCTTAGGACAATCAAGAGGCGCCTGGGGGCTTGAAGCTCACTACATGGCCGGAGCTCCATCGCGTGAAGCCTCCTAGCCACCCGCACTCAATTGAGGCCAAGACCTCGATGCCCACCTTCACCTGAAGCCTAGGAGCGTATCTGAATCTTCAGGTGTTTATCTTTTCTTCTGCATTTCCACTTTTGATTCCACTGATGAATTTCGTATTCATCATGCTAAAATCCAAGTCTTAATCCCCTAGATTAATTAATCCAATAAAAATCACTGATAATTCCTCCATTTTATCTTGTACTATATTGTGTATAAATTGTATTTTGCTAACCTATATTTATTATAATTATTTACTTTATTTTTAATCATCACAAAAAACCATTAAAAATTAGATTAAATAATTGTCTATAATTTTCTCAACCTTTAAAAGAATTAAAAAATACTAAAACATCTCAAAACTCCAAAATTTTTTTATCCCCTTAGAAATACTCTCAAAATACACTTTTGTACAAATAACATCTTCTGACTTTTTATCCGACATGAAACTTTTAGATCTCACCGAGATCTACAACTTTCATGTTTCGCTTTTTTTGAATTTTGCCTCTAACTAATTCTTTTTAAGTTATCTTTATTTTCACATTTTCTGATTTTTCTGGTGCTGCCACGTGGTGCCCGCTGGGCCGTACATGTGGCTACCTTCTCTTCTCGTCACTCGGCTTCATCCCTAGCCGCCGAATCAACTCCTCCCCTCCCAAATCCTAACCGTCCATCGCCACCTCCATGAAAGCCGTCAGATATGATATCAGATCAGATCTCATCCATTCATCCCTGCCTTAATCTCAACCACCCGATCCTACTCTTATCCTACACCTCTCCTTTCTCCACGTCACTTACCCCACCCCCGTCGTTGGATGGGACCCTAAGTCCCATCTGAACCGTTCACCTTTGCCTTTCCGCACAATGTTAGATGAGGTCCCCAAATCTCATCTTAGCCTTCCATCTGCACCTCACTCTCTGCTACCCGATAAGATCAAGGGAAATGATCTCCTCCCTTCGTCAGCGCTTCCATCCGCATCGTTGGATCGCATGATCCAATGAATCTTGCTCATCGTCCTCCTCCAGTCAAACTTCCCCAGCCATTACACCTCGCGGCCAAGACAACCCCTTCCTATTTTGGAGCCCACGTCAGTCACGCTCCTCCTCTCATAACGCTGCCTCCATGAAGCCTACTCCTCCGTCATCCTCATGTCTACTTCACTATCCACTTCATCACTCCTCCATCACTCCTACAACCATTCAAAACCTCCCCTGCCATCACATAAATCCGATCGTGCTTTCCAATAAATCAAATGCCTCCACCCCCCGTTACCTTCGTCCACCATTCACGGGACTCCTTCCTAGCCACCTTACCCTCGTTATGACAGGGGGAGGCGGAATTGGCCGGCAACGATGGAGGTTGTCCTAGGTGTTGACCAACGGTGATCCACCATGTCGTAGCGCCTCCGGTGGATGCATGAGCTCCGAGGCCCGGCTGAACTCATCGGGCAACGACCTGAGCTTCGAATGAAGTTTAGCCAAAGCCAAAGCCCTCCGCCAATCGCCTTGCTCCGACCAGGTACTCCTCTCCTTATTTTTCTTCATTTTCTCCTATTTATTCCAACCTTCACAACTATCTTCAAAACACAATCAACCTCTTCCGAGCTCCGCCAACCACCAATCATCCTCGCCCATGACTCCGCTCACCTCCTTCCTCCTTCAGATCCCCTCATCGCGCCACTTCATCCTCTCCATCGACAAGGCGGAGGACCATAAGGATTCCACCTTCTCTGTCACGCTCAAGCCTCCATTCACCCCACTCCACTTCGCGTCACACACACACACACACTTCACAAATACACGCTTCAAATATCTAACCACAAAATATCTTCATTAGTTGGAGTTCCAGCATCATCTCTGATCTACTACGCCGCCTACGGCAAGGCATCGTCATCTAACATCTACAACTACCTTCGCATCTTCAGCTCCGGTCATACGGCTTCGCCAGATATCGACGATCCTCCGACAAGGATCACGAAGCACGGGGGAGCCCGATGAAGCTCTGACGTGCTCGTCGGAGCTCCAAGTACGTCGTCGCTCCTTCGATGGAGATGAAGAGCATCATTGGATGGCGCCCCTCAGCAGCTATCCAACTATCCAGATGAGGACACGTGCCCATGCCGAGCCTCATGCCGAACCAGTAGGCTCAGATCCACCGAGCCTCACATCGAGCCACCGACGCCTGCTATGTCTGCCCGAGCTTGCGACGCCTCCCGAGCTTGGCTTCTCACATGCGTATCATGTGAGGTTCTAGGTAAATTGCATGAAGGACCTCGAAGGTTTCTGAAATTACATTTTGGTCCCCATGCACGTGCCTCACGTGTATGCTGGGTATTTTACATAGAGGCCCTTACAAGTTTCATAAATTATAGATATGTTGTTGTGCGCATTGGAAAATTTACAAAGAGGCCCCTTCAGGTTTTATTTATTGTAAATAAGTCCCTTTAGGGACCTATTTGTAATTACTTATCCTTTATTTTCTCGCACTTTTATTGCATTTACGCCTATATATTGTTTCTTCCATAACTTGAGCATCATAGGTCCAAACATATGACTATAATTTAAATTTGATGAATTTTTAATATCATTTAGTGTCCCTCGCTCAAATGCCTTGCCATAAAATAGATGTTTGCTTGTAATTTAGGCTCAAATTGACTCGGATTTCAAACCTTAATCTATGCTCATGACTTGTAGGGCATTTTTGTAATTAATATTTTTCATGCATATCCTTTGCACTTATTCATACATTTTGCATTGCATACCTTACAATTGCTTTTAAAAATTAACTAAAAATATATTCATCATCAATTGCATTGTTCTTCATCTTAGTGTGCACATCCGCACGAAGACTTGAAAATAAGTAGATAACCACTCATTAATTGACAAATTCGATAAATAGATTAAAGTAGCTCGTGTCCCTAGGTAGACTTGCCAACTATAAATATTCCACAACATTTAAAGATTGTGTTTTTTGATCGACCATTTTTTGCCTCCTATACTACAATTCCTTATTATTAAAGAAGCGAATTTTACGTTCATCCATGACGCCATTGCCAAGGACACAACTCACCTTTATTTATCCATCAAGTCTGGATAAATTCATTATGTTGAATATTTTCAAATATTACAGATCTTCTCTTCATGCATTATTTCTGCATCATTTCTGTCATTGTTCTGCATCTTAGTGTGCACATCTACACGAAGACTTGAAAATAAGTAGATAACCACTCATTAATTGACAAATTCAATAAAGGTAGACTTGTAAGTATAAATATTCCACAACATTTAAAGATTATGTTTTTTGATCGACTATTTTTTGCCTCATATACTACAATTCCTTATTATTAAAGAGGCAAATTTTAAGTTCATCCATGACGCCATTGCCAAGGACACAACTCACCTTTATTTGTTCATCGAATTTGGATAAATTCATTGTGTTGAATATTTTCAAATATTACAGGTCTTCTCTTCATGCATTATTTCTGCATCATTTCTGTCAATTATTTTCCTTGTTATTTTTCTAACATTTCTCTTTTGTGGAAGGGCCCATGAAGATTGAGGACGCTTGATCTCCATTGAGGCGTGGAGTTGGGAGCTCCTGCTGAGAAGGCCACAAAAGAATTGATGAATAATTAAAGGAAGTTTAGTCAGCTCGTCATGCATTTTTCATGTTGTCAAAAAATTGTGTATCGTATGCAGTTCTAGAGGTTCTCATTTGGGGGCTCATGCGTGTACAAAAAGATAAAAAGGAAAGAAAAGAGAGAGAAGATCACTAGATGATCTACCCCCCACACACGTGCACATACACACTTACCCCCCCGACACAAACACATCCACCAACTCACCCCTCACTTTCTCTGTGTATTTCATGCAATTTCCCCCTCCCGCATCTTAATTATTTGTAAAATCTCAAGCCTCCCCATGACTCCATGTATCTCTGTATAAATGCTCGTCCTAACCCAAAACAGGCTCGCACCCCCCAATTTCAGATCCTTTACTTAGGCTATTTTTAGCCTAAGTATAGGGGGGACCCGACTCATTGATCCCTCCCTCTCTAAGTCTTCTTATACTTAGGTCAATTTTTGACCTAAGTATAGGGGACCCTCCTCCCCAGTTCCACTATATCACCTTATATTTAACCAACCATGGCTTCATATCACTTGTGCTACGAGGACATAACAAAAGTTAAGTATAGGGGGTATACCATATAGTATTTTATATCTACCTAGCCATAGCTTGTATGTTTTAAAATTTTAAAAAATCTTTTTCAGTTTAGTCTAAACTTGTGAACTGAGTTTTGTAAAATGCTTGTAATTTTTTTAACTTTTTGTAATTAAAATTAACATGTTTAAAAAACTCTATAAAAAATTGAAAATTTTTAAAATTTTCTTTAATTGAGACTTCGATTATTAGGCTTAAAAATGAGTAGCTACTTTTCAGTGAGGGAACTTCGGTCTCCCTTAGTAGAGTGGCTTGTTTAGAGGATACTGTAGATGGCTCCATCCTAAAGTAAGACGGGTTCGTTTAACAGTTCATACTTACACCCCTACTAGGTGGGGGTAGATGCAACTATTCATATGAGTCTGGACATTTCATTATCTCTCTAAAGAATTAAAAAAATGAAAATTAAAATACATAAAAATTTGTAAAAAAACAAAAATACAAAAATTCACTAACCCAGTTGGTGTATTCCTGACAAATTCACATTACTCAAGGCTTAAGGATTTGAGGACACTTAATTTTTGTGATCTTGAGAGTCTGAATTAACATGCCTTGGTTATTAGGGTTTTAAACTTAATAATCCACACTTTCCTACTTTAAAAGATCTAAGCGCTATATTGAACTCTTCATCTCTACCCTCAAAAGAATATGATTAGCACAATCACATTCACAATTGCATGATTGACGAGATGGGTTGAGTTATTACTTGAGGAACTAGAACTAGAGATTTGAGTCTAGACCTGATCTAATGATATTCAAGGTGTTAGCCATATGAGCCCGAGGCGAACCATTCCTACAATAAATGTTATTGTAATAAATGTTTTATCAATAAAAGTTATTGATTATTTTTGACTCCCTTTCTGAGATTAAATGAATGAATGCACTATAAGGTCCCTATGTACAATTAGGGATATGTACCGTGGCCATCTAAATAATCATACAGTTTTTGATTCAATAATAGAATCATAGAGCCTGGTGTTTGGATGAATATCTAGTGAGTTAGATTGAGGGCTCATCAAGCACCATCAAATGATTGTTAAGAGATGATCTCTGGCCTGAGTAGGAGATGGCAATCCTTTCTTATTTAGGATGATATCTGACCGACCTCTTGATGCATGTCCTCTGCATAGGAATATAGATTCGGAGGTGTCAAATTAGTTACGTCAAGGAGTTAACTTAACGAGAGAGAGATAACTAAAGTCCTATATCGTATATGGTCGCAATACAGGTAAACATCCTCTGATCGGAGATGGATGTGTTACTATATGCCTGAGTGTGTACATTTGGCAGACAAATAGGTTGATGACCTAACTAAGGTCTATACACTGACGTGCTGGTGTGCATGAGTGGGTATATGAGTAATACGATCTCTCAAAGGGATCATACATGTTCACTTGTGAACCGGAAGACATGAGCTCACTCATGAGGTAAGAATGACAATAATTTGAAGGTATGATATATGATTTTGGAAAGCATATGATTGATACCAAATCTCAATGAACAAGAACGAGAAACTTGATGATCAAACCATGAAGATTAAAGTGTAAAATTGATCTATATCTTTGGGTTGATCATAGATCTTCCAGTATGCATGATGTACATGTATTAGGAATACCTGAGGGTGATGTAATCTTAAACGATTGTATAACCATGACGCTTCCATTCCGAGGGAGTGATGAAACGAATCTGGATTTTAGTGACTCCTCTCAGTAGAAAAGTAATCTAATCTTGGTCCAAGTGTTGGAAATTGATCTGAATGGGATTCAGATGCAATGAGAAGATAGGACTTACAGTCTTGATTTAATCAAGCATCTATGAGAGGTCCATGAGATCTGGATTTGAGATATGATCTCAATATCCAAGTCACTATACATGGTACAATACAATCGCCCTGTCTTTATCTCCAAGTATCTGCGGAGAAAGCGCATTATTCTTGAAAGAGTCAAGAATAATTCCAAAGTTGAATTATGACTAAGAATTGAGAAATGGATAATTAAATGTGATTTAATTATCATGAATAACGTGAATTTGATTCATATTATCTGAATGCATGAGAGTGATTATCCAATATAATTAAATGAGATTTAATTATTAGGGATATGGATAATGTGGATAGTACTATCCAATTATCCATGTATATTATAAATGTGATCTATAATGTATTAGAGGGAGATTTTTATGATTATATTTGTTGATTAATTGTTAATGTAGATTGGATTCACATCAAATGATTAACTAAAAATATAATTTGGGTTGTGAATGAGATTCACATAATTTCAATGGCTTGATTGAAATGTTTCACAAGATAATTTTGAATTACTTTTTGTGAAAAATATTTTTGACAAGAGATCAGGAGATATCATGAGATAATGAGATCTTGTGATAATTAGATGACATAAACCCATTCCTCCCAAGAGGAATGGACGACCACTACTCTCCACATGGAGAGGAGTAGCCATCCCCCTCTTTTAGGGAAGGAAGTTAGTCTCCTCATTATCTCTTCTCTAGTCAAAAAGGGACTTGAATTCGAATTAATTTTGTTGATTTATCAATATAAATTAATTTAAATTAAATCATTTGATGTTGTGTTTTTACAACAACATCTTAGCCATTGAAAGAAACACAAATCAATCTCATCTATTGATTATGTGTTGTCCATCGATTAGTATCCATGGACTCCCAAAACCCTATATAAGAAGAGGCAACCCTTGCTCTACGAGTTACACAATCTCGACTCTCTCTCCAACACATTCTCGTGCATACTCCCTCCATTCTCTTCTTGAGTGTCCGTCTACTCTCATAAAGGAAAGGTCATCTTCATCGTCGTCTTGCCGTTGTGCTCCCGCTTCGATGACTATCAACTCACATATTCTTTGGTGCGTGGAACTCATGAAGAAGTTTTTTGATATTGTGATATGAGATCAGGAGATCCATTTCTTGCGTCATCAATTTGGATTGCGAGAAGCACGCGACTCATCTTTGCTCTCGCAAGCGTCTCCTCCGACGGATCGGACTTGAGACCAGATGTATTTTCCTTTAGAGGCTCCATTGCAACCACACTCGAAGAGGTATTCCTATATATTTGTTGTGATTAGATGATATGATCCAAAAAATGTTCTTGGATCATATGGTTTCATCATTTTAAAAATTTTAAAATTCCACTGCACGAGCAACTAGTGCGACTAGTCGCTCATGATCGTATATGATACGTTCATCACGCTTCCGTGATGCGCTTGAGGATTTATCCATATCCTTCAAGTGGTATCAGAGCCTTACGTCAGAGGTTTTGGATACGATCCATGAATCTAGAAAGATTGGCCTCGTTAGGGTTCGTGAAAATTTTTATCGCATTTCAATTTTCGCACCCAATTTTGTGATAAATTTCGGACCTATTTAAAATGTTTAAACATGAATTTATCACATGGATTATGTTCACCATTAAATAAGAAAAAACATAGAATTTGAGTTTTCGTAATTTGTTCTGTTTGCTCAAGTTATGATCATTTAAATGACCATATATCCACTGTTTCAGGGATGACGAATAATGATGTAATTAAGGAGTTAATTACTATTCTAAGACACATGAAAACGCATGTTTATCACTTGGGTTCTGTTTTAAATAAAATTAGAAAACTTTATAAATTTTTGTTGCTTAATTTAGATTTAAATTGATTGAGATATGTTAATTTTAGTAAGTAGGGGTCACTGTTGAAGATTATATACTCGATCATGAACCTTGTGATTGCCATTTAAATAACTTGTGAAATTAATGGGTAATTTTTTGGAATAATTATGGATAATATTGGATGATAATTGTTCCCTTAAATGACATTACCTCAATCAATAAATGATTAGATTTGATCTAGATCACTAATTGGTTACTTGATACACTTTTATCAAACATGTTACTTGAATATGTTTTGGGAATTTATTTAGAAAATTTTCTTATAATCAAAATGGTTTTGATTATTACTATATGGTATAATTTCAGTTGAAAAAACGATGAACATCTGAAGTACACAATGATCGATTTGGTATTATCCTTTCCTGAGATAGATATGGTGAAAAGTCGGGGAGCGTTGGGGTAGCATGTTGCACCGTGTGCGGTTTGTCCCATTCCCATCGGTACTGGCCATGACAACGGGTAGGGACTCAATAATGCTGGAGAAATCATGGTGCATTTTCTAATTATTAAAATTTAAATAATATGTACTTTGAGATAATACTATTCTTTCAAGTAACAATCAAGTTTGATGATTGAATTAGATTGATAATTGACTTAATGAGATTAAATTAATTATATCCAATTTAAACACTATTATTAGTAGATGTGTATTTCCCTTGGAAGAATTAATTACATGGATATGATTCATGATAATTAATTAAAAATTTGAATATGAGGTGGAGGATCACATAAGTGACATCCATGGTCTCCCGTTAAGGCGGAGGGTTTCTGTTGTCAGGGATTGTATGTAGGAGACACTTGTCCAAAGTGACAGCTTCTGCATGCAAGCACATCTGGATCGGGCTCTTTACTTCTCGAAAGAGTAAGGTTATATGCTTAGTGACCCCTATATCAGTTCCTCATATTATTGGGGCAATATTGGATTGCGCATAGCGAGTGCTAATCTTGTTGACGATTGATTCAATTAACGATGGGTCAACATCACCTTATGGGTGGTGGGCCCGGGTGTTAAAGACGGAATTGGGAAATGCAAGTTGGACTTGCAAAGCAGAATGTGTTCCCGCTTATCTTTATTGGATTTATAGTTTCTCATATTATTGGGATGTGACAAAGATAAAGAGGATATCCCAGTTCTTGCTTGAGATATAACAATAGATATATCTCTTTCTTTGAAAGTAATTAAGGGAATGAACCTTCAAAGTTGACAAAGCAAGACTAATTTGATTAAAAATTCCTTAATCAAAGATTTGTAATTGAATATATAATTATTTATATGTTCTAATATAGTGCATTCTTAATTTCAGAAAATGAAGTCCATGAACCCACTTAACAAGCTTCGGGAGGTCAATCAGTTGATCAGACCAAATTATTCAGATTGGATACGAAATTTGGATCTTATCCTTTCAACTGAGCGCATTTCCTATATGCTATCAAAGGACAAGTATGCAGACCCAAAGACTCCAAAAGAAATTTCATTTCATGAAAAGTATGATGAAGATCATAATTTGGCAAGGTGTTACATACTTGGTTCATTATCCAATGTGCTTTCGAAGCAGCATGTGATAATGAACACTTGCCATGATATTATGATGAATCTGAAAGATATGTTCAGTGATGTCAACCGCACACATCGTTATAATATAATGAAAGAACTTATCCGCTGCAAGATGCAGAAAGGGACCTCTGTCAGAGAACATGTACTAAAAATGTTTGGGTACCTTTCTGAATTTGAAACCCTAAGAGATGACATGGACTCAGACATGCAGGCTGACTTCATTTGATGTCACTCCCTAAGTCTTTCAATAACTTTAAGGTCACGTACCACATAAATAAAGGAAATTTGATTAACACTAAACTATTGACTGCATTAAAGTATGTCGAGGATGCAGTGAAGAAAGATAGCCCCTCTGAAAGTGCAATGGTTGCACATGTCAAGGGAAAGCACGGTCAGAAGCAAGGTTCTCGGAAGGGCCTAGCCTGGAAAAGAAATAAGAAGAGTCAAGGTGTTGGCTCATCTTCCAATGCATCCACTATGATGACATCGAAGAAAACTAATGTCTGTCATCACTGCAAGAAGCTGGGGCACTGGAAGCGAAATTTTCTAGGTTACCTGATGTCGCTAGACAAATGTAAAGCCCCTTCAGGTATAAAATCTACTTTCATCATTGAATCCAGCTTTCTCGATGAACGAGAAGGAAGTTGGGTTGTTGATTCCGGTGCTTCTGTTCATGTATGCAATTTGTTGCATCTTTTTGAAGAAACTAAGAGTCTCGATGAAGCGGAGATAGTCATCCAGATGGGATCTGATGCAAATGTTGCAGCAGTCGCCGTCGGGACCTGCAGACTATCATTATCTAGTTGAAGAGTTCTTATGCTTAAAGAGTGTCTTTATGTACCTGAAGTCAGAGGGAATATAATATCTGTATCTAAACTTGTTAGAAGTGGATATTCGTTCCTTTTCTGTAATAGACTAATCATAAATTGTTATGATTAGCATATTATGGATGGAGTTTTGACTTCTGGTGGACTCTATTAATTGTGCATTGATGAACATGTCATGAATGTTAATGCCACTAATAAAAATCCAAAAAGATCTGGGGAGTATGATAATCAATAAAACTTTATTTGGCATCACAGGATTGGTCATTTATCTGTTGATAGGATCGATAGATTGATAAATGATGGACCTTTAGATTTTCTGCAGGTTCATTGTATTCAAGGTAAAATGACTAGGATGCCTTTTCGTTGCAAGGTTAAAAGATCAGAAGGTATTCTTGACCTTATACATACTGATGTATGTGGTCCCTTCAACATCACCACTCAAAATGGACATCGATATTATTTGATGTTTATTGATGATCATTCGTGATATGGGTTTATATTCCTGCTACATCATAAATCTGAAATCTTTGAAAAGTTAAAAGAGTTCAAGACTTTGGTTGAGAACCCAACCGATAGGAAGATTAAACAATTTCGATCTGATCGAGGTGGCGAGTACTTCTCAGACGAATTCAAGGAATACCTTAAAGATAATGGAATTGTCTCCAACCTCACTCCTCCTGGAACCCGCCAACTTAATGGTTTTGCTGAAAGACACAATAGGACCATCATGGACATGGTCCATTCAATGATGAGCAAAGCACATTTACCACTCAATTTCTGGGGATATGTAGTAGAGACTGCAATATATATCCTAAACAAAATTTCTAGCAAATCTGTGCCTAAGACTCCTCATGATCTTTGGTATGGAACCAAACCTAGTGCTAATCACTTAAGGGCGTGGGGTTGCTTGGTCCATGCAAAGAACATGGATGCAAGTAAGACAGAATCTCGCTCTCGTGAGGGTTACTTAATTTGGGTATGGTAAGGATGGTATTGGATACCAGCTTTATGATTCTGAAACCCAGAAGGTTTTTGTTTCTAGAGATGTGAAATTTATGGAGAATGAATTCCTTAAAGATCAAGACAAAAATGAAGTTGAGGAACTCATTGAATCCCCTGAGGATTCTGAGTTTCTCGAACCAGAAACTGAAGTGATGAATAAAATGAAACACCCATACTTCTTCGAAGGAGTTCGAGGGTGGTTGCACCGCCTGAAAGTTCCATACGTCAGGTAAAACTGACAATCATCCTACATCATTTGATGAAGCACTCGTGGATCATGACATGGATAGATAGATTTTAGCAATGAAGTCAGAGATTGACTCCATGCATAAGAATGGTGTATAGACCCTAGAGGATCCACTTGAAGGAGTAAAAACCATTGCGTGTAAATGGAACTTCAAGAAAAAAGGGGATATGATGGGAAAGTGGAGACTTTCAAGGAACAGTTTGAGGCCAAAGGCTACACACAGAGAGAAGGCATCAACTATGATGAGACATTCTCTCATGTGGCTATGCTTAAGTCCATCAGGACACTGCTAGCTATAACTGCATATCTTGACTAAGACATCTGGAAGATGGTCATTAAGTCGGCTTTCCTCAATAGATACCTCGAGGAGGATATCTATATGGAACAACCACATGGCTTCATAACCGAGGAAGGTAAAGTATGCAAGCTGAAGAAATCCATCTATGGGATCAAACAAGCTTCTCGTAGTTGGAACATCAGATTCGACGAAACCATAAAGAGTTATAATTTTACGCAAAATCCTGATGAACATTATGTGTACAAGAAGCTCAGTGGGAGTGGCATTGTATTCATCGTGCTTTACGTAGATGACATCCTTATCATTGGGAATGATACTTGGATGATGACCATTGTTGAAATTTGACTTTCCCATGCCTTCGAAATGAATGATCTTGGAGAAGCCTCTTACATCTTAAGTCTGAAGTTGTTCAGAAGTCGAGAAAAGAGGATATTGGGATTATCACAACATGGGTGCATTAAGAAGATTCTTTAACATTTCTGTATGGATAGTTTCAAGAAAGGATTCCTCCCCTTAAGACAAGGTATTCACCAGTATAAAGGGATGACTCCTCAAAGTGTTGAGGAAAAGAAAGCCATGGCTCGATGCCCCTACGCATTGGTTGCAGGAAGCTTAATGTACGCCATGATATGTACTAGGCCAGATATCTACCATGCAATGGGAGTGGTAAGCCGTTACCAATCCCGCTATGGAGAGCAACAGTGGAATGTTGTGAAGAACATATTCAAATATCTAAGAGAGACGCAAGATTACATCTTGGTCTATGGAGATGGTGATCTCCAAGTCTTGGGATACACATATTCGAACTTCTAGTCAGATATTGATGATCGAAAGTCAACATCAGGTTTTGTGTTCCTATTGAACAATGGTGCTGTGAGCTGGAGAAGCAAGAAGCAGGACACTACACCAGATTCTTCAACAGAAGTTGAATATATTGCCGCATCAGATGCTGCAAAGGAGGTGGTGTGGTTGCACAAGTTCATCCTGGAACTTGGTGTAGTTTCCTCTAATACTCCCATCCTGTTACTATGCAATAACACTTGAGCCATTTCCCGGGCAAAGGAACCCAGATGGCATCAAAAGAGCAAGCACGTGGAAAGGAAATACCACATCATTCGGGAGATTCAAAAGCCTTGTGATATCATCATCACCAACGTGGCCTCTACCGACAACGTTGCTGATTCTCTTACCAAACCTTTGACACAGAAGGTTTTCGACCAACATGTAATGAGTATGGGTTTAAGAATTTTTCCTGAATGATTCTGAGGGATAGTGGGAGATTATTAACCACGTGAGCTCGAGGCGAACCATTCATACAATAAATGTTTTTACAATAAAGGTTATTGATTATTTTTCACTCCCTTTCTGAGATTAGATGAATGAATGCACTATAAGGTCCCTATGTACAATTAGGGTTATGTACCATGGCCATCTTAATAATCATACAACTGTTGATTCAATAATAGAATCATAGAGGCTGGTGCTTGGATGAATGTCTAATGAGTTTGATTGAGGACTCATCAAGCACCGTCAAATGATTGTTAAGAGATGATCTCCATCCTGAGCAGGAGATGGAAATCCTTTCTCATTTAGGCTGATATCTGATCGATCTCTTGATGTAGATCCTTTGTACATGAATAAGCATTCAGAGGTGTCAGATTAGTTAGGTCAAGGAGTTGACTTAACAATTTCGAGATAACCAAAGTCCTATATCGTATACTATCACGATACAGGCACACATCCTCTAACTGGAGACAGATGTGTTACTATATGTCTGAGTGTGTACATTTGGCAGACAAATAGTTGATGACCTAAACAAGGTCTATACACCAACGTTCTGGTGTGCATGCAAGGTAATATGAGTAATACGATCTCTCAAAGGGATCATACAAGTTCACTTGTGAATTGGAAGACATGATCTCACTCATGAGGTATTGGGACCAAATTCCATGCATGGTGCCCATGCTTCAGAAGCATGACAAAAATTTGAAGGTATCATATATGCTTTGGAAAGCATATGAGCTTTGTAAATCCTTTTTTTTCAACTTTTGCGTACGATTTTTTTGTTGTACGTGCCCTTTTTTCCGGAAAAAATCCCTTACTTTCTTTCCCCCCCCCTTTTTTTTTAAAAACAAGTCTCTTTTTTTTAACTGATCGAGTTTTTTTCAAGACCATTTTTCTTTTTTTTTTCACGGGTGGGCCTCCCCTTCACTTTTCCTTCATTCAGTTTTTTTAAACAACTGGCCCACTACCCCTTCTTTTGAATGTCACTTGAGTGGAGTTAGGGGTTTATGCGCTAGCCTTGCTCTAGACTCATCAATGGATGTCGAGATCCTACCCTTATAGGTACCCCACTTCTGACCTTCATCTTCTCATCTCCTTCACTCCTCCATCTCCGATCCACAACTCTGCCTCCACCCGATTCCATCTCCTTCGTCAATCACCAAGCTCTCCTATTACCTTCGGATCCTTCATCTACACTCCACCCATCTTGCATCTACTCCCACCATGACCACGCTCCTTCGACCACAACGATTCTTCCACCTTCGACATCATCCACTACAACACCTTCATCCTTCACCAACTCCATATTCTTCATCGACTTCTGCATCTAGGGGAGCCACCACCGCCTTCAGGGTCTCTTCCCCATTCCTGCATCGACTTCACCATAGGATAGAGCACCCACGTCACTCCTCTTCCCTTGCTTCTTCATTGATAACCAGCTTTGCCTATGACATCATCAACCGCTAGGAGCTCCACCCTCCTCAAGAGCCTCACCTCTTTCTCCCACTCCTAGAGGGACCACCACAGCCACGTGGACAATGGCTAGCCCTTGCGGACCACCCCATAAATTCACCACCTTCCAGACATGCGCCTCTCTCTCTGCCCCCTTTTGCCTGGCATGCAGCCCATAGGAAAGTTGCACAGACACCCCTGACCTCTTGCCTAATCGCCTTGAATCCATCCTCCCAGGGGTCACGTGAGGAGGAGGTGACCTACTGTGAATATTGCAGAAGAACCCCTCTAGGGATATACAATTACTTCTAGGTCCCTCTACTGCATTTTTATTATAATTCATAGTTTTTAATTTTGCAAACGATCCCTCTATTCTACTATATTTTGAACATCAATGTTGCATCATTTTATTATTTAAAAATTTTCATTATATTTCTCAATTAGTTATTTACATAATGACATGCTTGCAATATTTTTATCCTACGTGGTTAATTAATAATTAATATTCTTGTGAAAATTGCATATTTACCCATTCTGTGTTTAGAAATTCATAATTAATTAACCATCGCTCCAAAATTTGCCAAAAATTCATGGTTAGCAGAATTAGTTGTGATTTACATTGTGGTCAAAAAGAATTGCATTTGCTCAATGTTTTGTTCTACAAAAATCATTTTGTGTATTTTAGTAATTAATTTCTGATAGGTATTAAATTGAACATTTTTAGGGTTTAGGATTTTTCTGAGATAGAACAGCTAATGATATTTTCAGATAATTTTATTTCCTGAAAATAATATATTTAATATTTATTATAATTTATTATTGAAAATATTACTATTTGCATTCATAAATTCATTAAATATTCGTCTTGTGTCTAAAAATTCCAAAAACATTATACTTCACTTTTTCATCATTATTCACATCTTGAACAAGTTTCATATTTTTCGGACATCGTTTGATCAATAATAATTTTTATAATCCTTAAAATTGACATCATTTCATTTATATTTCAAAAATTGCATAAAAATACAAAACATATCTGCCTTGAAAACCGTGCGTAAAATTTGATAGACTACGGGCGCGTTGCAACGAACCCTCTTGGGGTTCGGATCTCACCGGAGAGGTAAGGGTACACCCGGGCTATCATCATTGGAGTTGGGGTCCTCTGATGTTGTTGAATGGTGGATGATTTGTGTAGGGGCAGCGGTGAGATATATATAGTAGAGAAAGGTAGCAACTAAGTAAGGGATATGGGATTTGATTGATACGGACGAGATTGAGGATTACGATCGGAGTTGGGATTGTGATTAGAGGTCGACGAGGAAGGAGATTGGGATGATTGATAGGGGTTGGTCAAAGATGCAAGGTGCCTGTGCGAATGAGGAGTGGCGGTGCAGAGATTACGACGAGTCTGTGGCTGCTTGCGATTAGGAAAGGGGGATATAAGTCGGCGGGAGATAGGAGAAGAGAAGGGAGCCGTCCGACCGGCCCAGATGGGACGACTCAGATGGGTGTAACGTGGCTTATTAATTTATTATTTAATTTTTTATTAATCAATTGTTAACTATTTTTTTAATAAAATAAACAAAAAATAAATGCCAAAATCAAGTGACATGTGGCTTCTCTAGGAGCTGCCACATATTACCTCCAGAAAATTCAGAAATAAAAAGAAAAGAAAAAATAAAAAAGAAATAGCAAACAACCTCAAATTGAAAAATTTATTTCACGAAATTACTTGTCTCGAAGAGATCTACAATTTTCATGAAGATACAAAATCAAAATCAACCATTTGCACAAAGTGAATTTTTTGGGTTACTCTATGTACGTAGAATACTTTGAATTTTGAGTTTTGTATTTTTTTTTCTTATTTTTAAATTAGATAAAATTGGGTAAATCTGATAAAATCAAAGACAAATATTTACACATTAATCTAAGTTTTTGGATTTTAATAATACAGAAAATTAAGGAATAAAATAAAATGCAATAAAGCGGGCTTTTGTACAAACTATTAGTGAACACTCAGACTCGGTTAATTTCTTTGATTTTGGTATTATCTTAGATTTGGATTTTTATACATTTTAAAAAAAACATTGTAAAGGAAAATAAATAAAAAAGAAATAAAATAAAAAGAGTTAAGTATGTACATAAAATAATAGGTGTTTGAGTTTCCAGACCACTTATTTGTGTTAGTGATTTTTTTTGTATTTTTCATTCATTTTTATTAGTAATATATACATAGTGGAGGTAGTTTCAAGTTATTTGGAGTTAGCATGAATTAATTAAAAATCAGGGAAGTTAGATTATTTACGAATCAAATGGTCTAAGATTTTTGGCTTCTTATTGTATGCAATAATGTATGATAAAATGCAATTATTATTTACATATGCATATACAATTTATATGATGAAATGCTAATGAGTTTTGGGGATCTGAGCATAATGAATATCCTTTAGAGTGATGAATCACATATTCATTAGCGCGTCTTTAAGGCAGTAAATTTATAAGTAGCATGTCGCTTATTTTGTATTTATGTTTTAGCCCTATAAATATTAAGCATGGCTTTATATTTTGTATAAAAATTACAAAATACACCCTGAACTTATTGTGCATTACAAAGAGGTCAGTGCCAGCTCATCTCACCTGGACCCCACGTGAGGCTGGTGCATTTTGCAAAGAAACCCCTCCAACTTCCTTTATTTGTTTTTAGTCTATAAAACTGCAATATAAGTGTTACATTTCTGGGATATTTGTATGCGACACACTACCTTTATTTTTAGGTACAAATATTCCTGTGCTAGTTTATTTTATTTTGTGCATTTTTTATGAAATAGCTCCAGTGCCTTATAAATTAGAGGAAAGTTTCTATAGTTGATTAATACGATGCTCATGCACTCTCATATTTTTAAAAAGGTATGCATCGCATTTACCCATTTATTAAAAATTATTTAGGAGCTAAATATTTCCTGTTTAGATATAGAAATATAAAAAATAGAAATCTACCTTGAAATTTTCCAACAAAATGGTATAGTATATTTTACTATATATTCTAACTCCAGACGAAAAATCACAAAAAATAAAAAACATTAAAAAAAATAAAACCCTAAAAAGACAATAAAAATCATAAAAAATATATAAAATTCCAAAAATAGTTTCTTTTTCTTATTTTTATTTATATTAAAAAGTATATATATAAATATTTTTAGGAATTTTTTAATATTAATCTACTTTTAAATCTTGAAACAATTTGGCCTATATAATATACTCATTATTTTGACTTATTAAATACCTTGAAATACATAAAAATTAAAAAAATTATAAGAAAACTCAATAAATAAATAAATAATACTAAAAATATTTGTGAATTTTGACTATACTTATACATAATTAAAATTATAAGATCGTATACAGACTATTTATAGTATATAATACTTACATTATTTTCATTTATGAATGTCTAATATATATATATATATTTAAAAACTCTAAAAAAATAAAAATAATTGATTATGCATATATTTCCTATATTTTTATATATTTATTTACTATATATCACATATATTATTTATAATAAACATATTACTACACATAGATATATATAATAACTTAAAAGAAAAAGAAACTAAAAAATTGCAAAATTTAAAAGAAAAGAAAAGCTAAAAATGCAAAATACAAAAATACAAAATACAATTAAAATTCATAAAAATAAAATAGAATTAAAGTCCCACAAAAATTGAAAAGGCAGAAAAAGTACAAAATAATTATAATTTTTTTATTAATTGATAATAATTATACCTATCTAGTTTGTGCTCTGTGGTTCGATCCCTACTACTTATCAATGTACAACATTTGTAGCGTATAATAAATTTCACCTTGCATCTTATTTATTGTTTATTCATTATTGTGGATTGATTGTTGATCTAATTGGTCGATTGGGTTCTGGGAGCTGAGAGAGAACCGATACATCGATTGTCGGACCCGACTTGTCGGGCACTGTAGGCCCTCCAAGACTGAACGCTAGGATCCCCGATCTCCTAAATTATCTCCTTGTTGGGAGAAAACTTGTCGATAAGGACATTGAATGCATTCATTCAAGAGGTGATTGATGCACAAAATGAGTTAAGCTAGGATTTTTGATGAGAGTTAGCCTTAGCAACGGTAGCAAGCTCGTCCATTGCAAGCAAGAGAAGAAAAGCCCTGGAGTAAGAAGGAAACCTAGAGAAAAGTTCTCTCACCCTCACTCGATATCTCACTCTCGCGTGAATCATATTTATTATTAAGAATTATGTAAAAATGATTCACATATTAATTAATGTTGATGTAAGTTGGATTTATATTCTCCATTAAATAAATGTGGATTGGATTTACATTTTATTTGGGATAATGAATTGGATTTATTAATTGATGAAATGATTTTAAGATTGTCCCATAATAGTTTGTGGTAATTAGATAGATTATTCCAGAATCATCAAAGATCAAATCCAATAAGGGATTAAATTTAAAAAGATGGGAGAGAGTAGAATGTTTTCACTCTCTACTACTCTCTTTTTTCCATCTCCATGTATTGCAAAAGAGAAGCTAGGCCTTCACTTTTATATTAATTCCGCTCCAAATGCTCTTTAGTATTATTAGCAAAAGGAGAAAGAATAAGGAAGAGATTCAATCTCTCTCTCTCTAGGTTGTCCATAGAGTGCTCTACCTCATCCCTTTGGCCATCCACCCTCTACCCTCCCATTAGTGCGCTCAACTGCGGGGAGAGTACATTTCTACTACGTGCTTTGTTCTCGAGAAGAAGTTGATTTTGTGAGACAAAATTAAGAGAAAGGTGATCCATCTAGATCACATTTAGCAAGGATAATTGGTTGAGAGAATCGTCTCTCATGTTTGTGGGAGGATTGCGATTCATCATCACACCCGTGATTACAAGCTTCATTGTATTGTACTTGAATCAATAAGTTTTCCTTTACATACTATAAACATCAAAAGTATAAATTCATCTTTGTGATTCTTGAACCAGTGCGAAAATAGTCACCGTATCCATGTGATTTCACATTCCAATCAACATTTGTTCTTCCATTGCAATATATATCTCATATGACGAGTCTATTGTTTGTCAAATCTTATTCATATTTTTCACATTTATATCATGTACGAGGTCAAATCTCCTATAAAAAATATCCCCGACCGGCAAACATGTACTGAAGCTAATTTTAGTGGGTTGCATCCTTTGGCTTATGTCTTGCCCATAGTAAAAACATCACTTTACACAATGCCTTCCTAAAAATGAGCTAGATTCGGTTGTGCCAAATCCCTACATAAGAACAAATCTCCAATGCAACGGAAAAGATGATATCTTTCTGAGAGATTATGATACTATTTCTCCTGTTGTGGGAGACCATTACTTTACCTTCTTGGACTTCAAAATGTATTCAAGTAAATAATATTATAATTCTTTGATGGATAGTGGGCTTCTTTAGAGCAAAAAGATTGGTAGAATTCTTTGAATATAAGATAGCCATTTCGAAAGTGTAATCTCACATGATGCTTTCTGTTACGTTTTCCATTAATCCGGGGTTCTCTTCTAAGATACAAAATATAGGTCTGAGAGCCAACCGTATACCCCCTAATTTGCGGCTGTGATAAAAGATATTTAATATATTGAGGAGTGGTTTTCCTATAATATCCCTTATATAAACCATAACTAAAACTAAAATGCGATTTGCCGATGCAGGAGGACAAAAAAAGAGGAGAATAAGATCGAGGGGGATCTCCAACAACCCCATGCTATTGCTAATCTAATCCTAATAGGAGTTCTAACTGGGAAGAACCCAACAGGGAGAATCTCGTCGCCGCCATTCCGAATAGGACTACAAGAATCGTATATATGATAGCAAGCAGCAATGCACGTAACACACATAACCCACAGGTTCATCGAAAATGGCCGACGAGCATAAGAAACCCGAGGAGGAGAGCGCGCGTGCGAGAGAGGAGAAAGCACGAGGGAAGAGGAAGATGGAGGACTCAACATCGGCGGCAAAACCATCGAAGACGTCCAAGGTTGACGGCAAAAGAAGCAACACCGTCAACTACAACCGTCCCTACAGGAGGCCCGGTTCTGTCGGGGTTGGAGGTGGGTGCTCTATGGCCTGCGGGGGACATCGCCGGTTTATCTCGGGGAAAAGAAGACCACGGGAATGGATGTGAACCCGAAGCACAACCGGCTCCTCATCTCTTCGTGCATGGAGCAATCCCTGCTCGACTTCCTCATCGAGGAGCGTTGCATCGTCTCAAGGGTGTCCAAGAAGAAGAAGGAGGAGGAGACATCGTCTACTGCTGCTTCCGATGAGGAGGAGGAGCGCAACATCGTCTTGTGGGAGCCCGAGAAGGAGAAGAAGACCTCGTCTACTGCGAGTGGTAAGAGGAAGAAGAAGAAGGAGAAGGAGAGGAAGGAGTCGGTGGCTGTGACGGTGATCGACGAACGCGTTAACATGTACGACATGTCCCTGACGAGGTGGTGCAACAACTCCCTCAACCTGACGGGCCAGTGGATGTGGTTCGCCGCCAAAAACGGACTTGTGGAAGGTCAGACGGTGAGGATGTGGGCTTCGCGTCTTCCCCTTCCCGGCGAGGATGGGGAGAGGCTGTGCCTGCTCTTGAAGCTCAGGGATCCCTACCAGCTCTTGATGATGCATGAACTCGAGGAGCCCGGCTGGCACGTCTGCTGCCCCCGTGACTAGTGTTAGATTAGCCTTAATAGAGTTCCAAGTTGACGATGAGAAGAAACTCAACGGCAGCACGTCCTCTGCCCTCGATATGATCATGATTAGAACTTTGATTGTGGTGTTATGGTGCTTTATATGAATTGTTCTTTGGAAATTTACTTTTGCTGATTTCTTATCTTTTATTTGGTCGCTCATGTTCCTGGAGAAAGGGATTGAGATCAAATTGACTATATTCTTTTCTTGAATATAATATCCCTATTCACACAATTATTAACATCCTTACAATTTGGCTTATCACCGTCAACAGTTACTTGACAATAGTTGGCTCAAATAATATTGTATACCGTTCACAAGAACGTTCAAGAAATTTTAGGCCTGCTTGAGGATGAAAATACTTGTCCCTTTAATCCGTAAAATGAAACCAGGAATTTAACATAGTTGTCTCCTTCGGTGCTTGGAAAATCGATAAGACACAAAAGGAGGGATCATAAGAATTGTTAATCGCAGTATGTATATTGTTCTTGCTTCCTTATTAACTAAGACTAGAACACACGACTCACATTCTTCTCTTGATAATCTTACTGCATAATATTGTTCCGAATATCATACACACTGTCGTAGTGGATCTTTTATCGCAACCCAAGAAATGGCATCGATCCAGTTGCAGCAGACCCTGCAGTAGACCTGTGAGCCGCTCGATCGTGATCGAGCTGTTCACACGAATTCATCCTTTTTGTGGGCCTGTATTGGATGAATTCGTGTGAACTGCTCGATCACGATCGACCGGTCCACAGTTTTACTGCAACGTCTGCTGCAGCAGATCCTACATGTTGGGAAATCGAGGGATTCCGCTAATCTGTCCTACAAAGAATGACTAGCAATGAAACGTTCCCCATACAAGAACCAAGAAAATAATCATAGTACAATAATCAAGCAACTACAGAAAGACAAGAAATTTTATGTGAGAAAAACCTCCTCGATGTGAGGGAGGGGAAAAACCTACGGGACATGACAACCCGCAACAAAATCCACTAGATCGGAAAAATGAGAGGGCACAATGTCTTCTCAGTTTTGTTGCCCTAGAAAACGGAAGCTCAGTTACAAGAATAAAATCAGAAAACTGTCACCTTTACTTGGAGAACAAAATACTGATGCTTCTTCTCGTCGCCAGCGGTCCCTCCTCGAGAACGAACCTCTCTGGCGGTTGCTCCTTGCGCCTCCGGCATAGATGCTCCTTGCAGATGCGACTTCTCTTTGCGCCTTGCACGAACTTACTCCTCACGTCATGTGTGGGCTACTTCTCTCCTTGCTCGGTGGAAAGAACTAAGAGAGAAGAGAGGGAGAGATGCTTGAGTTGGGATGATACCTAATGCCATGCATGGGATTTTATTTATACTACTCTTGCCTCCTCTCTCCAATCCAACTCCTAATGAAGTAGGAGTTCCCGAAGGGAGAATCATCCATTTTCTTTTTTTTATTATTGGGAACGGATAATGTTCCCAACAGTCTCCCCCTCCTTTCCTAATGGGGATGTGTCTTCAAGAAGATGATCGCTGAGATGTGATACCGCTCAGCTCTCTACAGAGCTGCAGTTTGTCACGAGTCGCAGTCTTCGTCAGCATATTTGATGGATTTTCATATGTGTAGACGTTCTTCAGAATGAGATGCTTTTTGTCAATAGTTATCTAAGCCAATGATATCACACGTCTATATGCTTTATGCGAGCATGGTGCATTGTGCTCTTACTTAGATCAATGGCACTATGGCTATCACAGAAGACAATTGGATCATTGTCCTTGCATCTGAGCACCCTCATGTGAGCATATGAGGAATCCTTCCTAACCAAATTCACTTAGAGACCTGAAAATTCATGGGAACAGATGGAGATCAATTAATCATGTAGCAGGCGGTCCGAACCGCCTCAACTCAAAAGTTATTGGGCAGCTTTGTTGTCTTTAGCATGCATCGAACTTTCTCCAATATGGTCATATTCATCCGTTCAGCGACACCATTGTGTTTGGGTATGCTGAGCTCTGTCCTTTCATGCCCGATTTTGTGCTCTGCATAGTAGCTCTGGAAACCGTGAGAGGTGTACTCCCCTCCATTACCTGTGCATTGCCTGTCTCGTACTCCACCATGTCATGAAATTTCTTGAAGAAGTTAAATACTTGATCCTTCGTCCTCATCATATAAACCCACACCTTCCTTGATGTGTCATCAATGAAGGTCGGAAAATACTTGCTTCCTTCCAAAGACATTGTGTCCATGGGACCACACACATCGGAGTGAATCAACTACAATAGGTATTCCTTCACCTTTGATCATGTCTTGAAAGGTGCACTCTTGTTTCTTTCCAATCTCACTTGAATCACAAGGTAACAATATTATGTCAGTATGACATGGTATCAACTCTTTCCTGCTTCAAAAAGTTGTAAGCCCTTTTGGCTCATGTGTCCGAGCCGACGATGCCAGAGACCTGAGGTGTCAGCCTCACTAGCATATAGGTTGTTATCCATGATCTTCACTTGAGTCTTGTAGAGTATGCAGCACAACCCCTCTAGCCATGATAAGATAGCCCTAGCTGATCTTGCTTTTGTTGTTTCCAAACTTCAGATGGTAGCCATTCCTATCCAGTTGAGAACCAGATATGAGGCTAAGCTGCAGGTTGGTAACATGCCTAACATCCTGTAGAGTCATTTCACGTCCATTATCAGTCTGAACTGAGATGGTGCATGTGTCAACGATCTTGGAGTAACTGTTGTTACCCATCTTGACTTTACCTATATCTCCCTCTGTATAGGAAGTGAAGAACTCCCTATGTGGAGTCATGTAGTAGGAGGTAGCCGTGTCGATGGCCCACTCGGAGTCATCCCCTGCATGTAGACATTGCTCCTGAATAGTGAGAATCAACTGGTCCTCAACGTCATCAGCCATTGTTGCAACAATGTTCTCATCTTCATCTTTCTTCTAATTCTTTTTGGCTTCTACTTTCTCTCTTTTCAAGAATCTATAGTCTCTCTTCCAGTGACCAGACTTGTTACAATGATGGCACTTTCCTTTATCCTTTGATTTCTCCTTGGATTTCTCTCTTTCTTGTGATTTTCCCCTATTGTTAGACCTACCTCTTCTCTCAATTGTGCACACATATGAAGAAGAGGACTCTCCGGATGATAGTCGTCCGATTTGTTTATTCATAAGACTACTCTTGACTATAAGTATGGTCAGCTTGCCATCTGTAGCGGAGTTGCTCACTGTAATCACTAGAGTTTCCCAACTATCTGGTAGGGAACCCAAGAGAAGAAGCGCATGCAACTCATCATCTAGTGCTATGTTCATGGTACTCAATTGATTGATGAGACTCTAGAATTCATTCAAGTGCTTAGCAACTTTTATCCTATCCTTGTACTTTAGATTCACCCACTTTCGAGTCAAGAATGCCTTGTTAGTGGCCGTCTTCTTCTCAAAGAGCCCTGCCAGTTTCTCCCATAGTTTCTTTGCATCTGTCTCCTCTGCGACATGGTGGAATACCGATAAGTTCAACCATTCGGATGGTACTGATTGCTTTCATGTTCAACTTCATCTAATCACCTGTAGACATGCCCTCGGGTTTAGTTGGTTCTCCTTCCATCGGATCATGGAGGTCCTTGCAATACAATATATCCTCCATCTTGGCCGTCCATATTTGCAATTCATGTATGTCAGCTTGATCATTGTTCCTTCGTCATCCATCCCCATCTCGACATCCTAGCTCTGATACCACGTGTTGGGAAATTGAGGGATTCCCTTAACCTATCCTGCAAAGGATGACTAGTAATGGAACATTCCTCACACGAGAACCAAGAAAATAATCATAGTAAAGTAATCAAGAAACCATAGAGAGACAAGAAATTTTACGTGGAAAAACCCTCCTCGATGTGAGGGAGGGAAAAACCCACGGTGCACGACGACCCGTAACAAAATCCACTAGGTTGAAAAATAAGAGGGCATAATGTCTTCTTAGTTTTGTTGCCCAACAAAACTGAGGCTCAGTTACAAGAATAAAATCAGATAATTATCACCTTGTACTTGGAGAGCACGATATCGATGCTTATCCTGGTCACCAGTTGTCCCTCCTCAAGAATGAACCTCTATAGCATCATCTGCTCCTTGCACCTTTGGTGTAGATGCTCCTTGTGGATGCAACTTCTCTTCGCACCCCTGCGCGCTCTCTCCACATCTTGCACGAACTTGCTTGATGAGCGGACGACTAACCAGAGTTAAGTATCAAGATAAATCAAAGATCATTGTGACCCCAATCAATTGGCCGACTCAACGAGAAATTAAAACCACTAACGGAAATCAAGCAATGAGATATTAGAGGTTCGCTATTTTTATTTACCCAGTATAGCCACCAGGGTTGAACACACAGAGCATGATTAAAAAACTAAGTAGTCAAATTTCAGAGATAAATTTTTTTAGTTGTTTATTTTTTTTCAATTTTTAATTTTTGAATAACACAAGCAACCACAAAAATAAAGAAAACCAACATAAGAATCTTTTTAGGAATTTTCAAAATGATAAAAAATACCCAGAAAATAAAACAAAATATTTTTGGAATTTCTGGGTTTTAGAGTGTTTTTTATAATCTTTCCATATTTTTCAAGTGTTTTTTTGATTTTATAAAAATCAAATAAGGCTCAAAATTTACATCGGTGCACGGTCATGATTAAATTGCAAATTAAAATTATTTAAAGTGTCCCAAGATCCTGGTTAGAAATTTGATAAAATAGATGTATAAAGATACAAACAGAAACTAGAATCATATTTTTTATTTTTCCTTGATTTTTATATGATTTTGATAAGATTTCAGTTTTGTAATTCAAACAAAATTAAAACTGAAGTAAAGCATACAACAAGAAAGACACATGTATGGAAATTTTAAAGAATTTTTAGATTTTTTTTAATTTTATAATGAAAACATGTGCTTTTTTATGGTTTTAAATTTTTAAAAATAAAGAAAGCAATCAAATCAATCCACAAAAATCACAATAAAAACTATAGACTGGAAGGAGCTAATAGTATTTTTTGGTAATTTTTAGAATCAATTTAATATTTATTAAGTTAAATAAAAATCATGCAATTAATCACAACGCACAGGAACCTATTGACAATTAATTTAGGTTTCTGAACCAATCAGATAACACAATTTGAAAGCCGAGGGTCGATTATGCAATTAGCCCAATTAATTCATGCCATGCTCAATACTACACGTGCAATAAATGCAATTTTTGGAAACTTAACATTCATTCAATAACAACGTAAAAGTTCAGAATTGAAAGAGCAAATATCCCAAAACTCACATAAGCACACACATAAAAAGGGCGAGGTCCAAACTGTAAATGTTCTTAACTACACATATTTTAAAGGACTAAATATAAAAACAAAGATATACAAGGACAAAAGGAAAATATATGCTTGGCAGGGATATGTGGTGCATGCTGAAGACTGCTCTGAGGTATGGCTCTTATCTGATGCCTTGGTGGATCTGTCAGTTGTAGGGAATGTCGATGACGTGCGGGGGAGATGTGTCAGAGGCTCTGATCCAACGACCAAAAGGTTGGTACTGTCTGGAGGCTCAGATTGGATCTGGGAGGAGGGAACTCATCCAATGGTGGGAGAAGGGTCATCAAGAACACACTTTGGTTGAGATTTAATCGAGCCAGCGATGGGATCCGTCAACCTGATGAAGGATCTGAGGGCTCCGCATCTAGTGGAGGGGTCAGATGAAGGAGGTGTCGGTCTGATGGGTGTCAAGGTGAAGGTGCTCCTGGAGGTGCTCCAATTGAGCAGATGAGTGTCCAACGTTGTCTCCTCACGTGTGTCAGAGCCTGCAAGGGATACTATGCTCAAAGACGGGGCTTTGACATGGGTTATTAATGAAGAATAGGAAGGGAAGATGGATGGTATGGTGTTCGATCTCTGGTGAAGGCGGGTGAAGGAGATCTGGGCCTAATCTCGATCGGATCGTATAGTGTTAGAATAATCAAATTGCGTAAAAGGGTGTAGGGTGATTCGAGGAATCGATCTGCACAGATGGGGGTGCGTAGCAGGTCTCTGATCAGCTGGTCAGAGCAGATGAACTGGTGGTGGTGTAAAATGGAAAGGTGGAATCGAAAGCGGAAATGCAGAAGAAAAGATAAGCACCTGAAGATTCAGGTACACTTCTAGGCTTCAGGAGAAGGTGGGCGTCGAGGTCTTGGCCTCAACCGAGCTGCAACTACTGGGAGACTTCATGCAGCAGAGCTCTGGCCACGTCGTGAGCTTCGAGCCTCTAGGCGCCTCCTAATGGTCCTAAGACTCTCCTCCAATAGTTGTGTTTCTAAGGAAGGTGGCTGATGAATCTCAGATTCATCACTCTAAATCTCATTAATTAAGCTCAAAGCCCTCGAAATCATTGGCATTTCTGCATTTATTCTGCATAATTAGCATTCATGCATGTTTTAATAAGAATTGCATTTTATCACTCATTTCTGCACAAAATAAGAAGCCAAAAATCCCAGCCAAAATTAACCTGTAAATAGCCTAACTTCCCCAATTCTTAACTAATTCATGCTAACTCCGAAGGACACAACACCACACCCATTGTGTACATATCACTACCAAGAATAAATAAAAAATATAAAAAAATCACTAACCCAAATAAATAGACCAAAAGTCCAAACCCTAGTTCTAGGATTTCCGGACTAAAACCTTCATATCTTCCTCATCCAGTGTCAATTTTAATCCTACTCACTTTTAAACTGATGTACATTCAATTGTCTTCAAAACAAGATCAAGTTCAAGTGAATCGGAGTTTATATGTGAAAGTTGAGTTTTGAGCCTCTTTTGTACATTCTGTATTTTAGCTGATTTTAGCCTATTATTTATGTACATAATTAACCTATTTTATTTTATTTCTTTTTCATTTGTCTTCTTTGATGAAAGTTTTATTAAAATGCGAAAAAAATCCAAATCCAAACTAAGCTTGAAATCGAAGAAACAAATTGAGTCCGAGTATTCATTAACTGTCTGTGCAAAATTGGTCTTTTTCGTGTTTTATTTTATTTCTTCCTTTTCAATTAATAAAAATAAAAAATAGATTAATATGTAAATATTTATCTTTGATTTTACCATATTTGTTTCCATATTTTTATCTAGTTTAAAAATAACAAAAAAATTATAAAACCCAATAATCTAGGTATACCCAAAAAATCTAGGTACATGGGATACCCAAAAAATATAACTTTATGCAATTGATCGATTTTGGTTTTGATTCATGAAAGTTGTAGCTCTCATCGAGACGAGCAATTTTTGTGAAGAAACTTTTTTCATTCAAGGTCGTTTGCTATTTTTTTTCAATTTTTCTTTGTATTTATTTTTCGAATTTTGTGAGGCTGACACATGGTAACTACTGGAACCGCCATGTGTCATCAATTTTTTGATTTATTTTGATTTCATTTTTTAAAAAAAAGAAAAGAAAAGAAAAGAAAATTTAAGTCTCGCACCTGCGCACGTGACACGCACGTGCCGCGCCTGCGCCCCCCTTTGGCTGCCACACGTCGCAATCGCGGGCCGTTGTCCTTTTTCTTCCTTCCCCCACCTTTTCCATTTTGGTCCGCTGCCCATCACCGTGATCTTCTCCCCCGTAATCTCCGCTAGAGATCTCGCCGCTACCATCTTCTCCAAATCACTGATCTCTTCGCCACCCGCGAATCCGTTCGCCAACGACAACCACCTTCTAAATCAAATCGCATCCCCGATCGTCAATCGAATCCCCCCTTCAGCGATTCACTTCCTTCCATATCCGGCAGCCCCGTCATCCTATGGAAAACCTCCGCCGCCCTCATTTTGATTATCCGTCGTTCAACCCCTAGGGAGCACCTCTCCGGTAGTGACAGATCGAGACTCTTCCATCGGCATGATACGAGCACTACCTTCGTCGTCGCAGCTCTGCCTCAGAGCCGCTGCTCCACTCCGGCCATGCCGTCGAGCTCCCTCCTTCAGGTATCTCTTCGCTTTGCTGCCTCATCTTTCATCCCCGTTAGCTATCTCCGTCGCGTTCGCTACTCGCTCGATCGAATCACCTTTCCATCATTCGCGCCTCGCCACTCGCCCCGATCGAACGCCCCCCCCCCATTCATCTTCAACCATCGTCTCTCACTGTCACCGTCTGCCAAAGCTTCACCGACAGCACTCCGGCAAGCTCTCCATTGCCAAAATCTTCATCAACAATCACCAGCCACCGCCGACGTGTTCGACATCCATCAACATAGCACCCCGACACCATTGCTCCTCTGCGCTTCCAGCCACTCTGGTTGACGCACAGGAGCTTACCACCGTAGGGCAACTGCCAGGGTGTCAACACCTGACACCTCCGCCAAGCCAGGAGCGTCCACTTGCTTCATCCCACTCCTCCGCTCCTCCGATATCTTCCTGTCGCACGCCTCCACTGAGCGGGAGGCCCGAGGCCCTCCCCGCGTGCGAGGCACGTGACAGGAGGGAACTTTGCGAAGAAACCCCCAGGGATTTCCAGGTTCTACAAGCAGCTCCAGAGATCTCGTGCATAGCACGTGCCCTACTAAGACAATTTCAGAAGATGCCCCCGGTTGTTTCCCAATTTGCGCAAAAGCCCCCGCCAACCAAGCACGTGACCCCTTGGAACTTTTGCAGAGGACCACCCTGAACTCTAGATAATTTCAAAATAGTCCTCTTTGCATTATTGTTCTATTTTTATTTATTATAATATTGCAAAAATACCCATGTATTCCTCCTCAGTCTTGGACCTCTAGGTATATCATTTTATTATCCAAGAATAGCATTTTGTTCTTCAATTAGTTCTCTACATCTTGGCAGATGTTTGATATTTTTGTGATCAGTGGTTTATTAATAATTAATGATTTTGTGGAAAATTGCATACTTTACCCGATTTGTGCTCTGAGTTTTATAATTGATTAACCATTTCTCTAAAAATTGCCGAAAATACATGGCTTGTAGGATTAATTGTGTTTAATATTATGCCCATAAAGAATTGCATTTGCATGCATCGTTTGCCTCTTAAAAATCATTTTGCATATTTCAATATTTGATTTTTAATAGGTATTAAATCTCATATTTTTGATGTTTAGGATTTTTTTGAGATCCATTACCTAGTGATAGATCTTAGATAATTTATTCCTTAAAAATAATTTTTGCATCCAAAAATTCCAAAAAAATTACAGTGCATTCATTTCATCATAATTACCATCTTGGTTAAATTTCATATTTTTTGGACATTGTTTGATTGATTTTTACATTTTAGTCCCTAAAATAGGCTAAAATTGCATTTTGCATTTCTGATTGCATAAAAAAATAAAAAAAAGACAACCTCTAAAATCATACAAGAACTTTGATAGACAAAATTCTAGGTTGTTTCTTTGCCTCCTTGTGTTCGACCATTAGACTTTCCTAAGTAAAATAAACATAAAACCTCATTAATTAAAATTGACAAAAATTTCATGTGGTTATTTCATGACCGATTCTAATTTCCCATCTACAACAAAACAACATTAATTTTAAGCGAACGATAATTCACACATTTTAACAACGGCTATTTTGGATCCGTCAGATGGCGCCTTTACTAGGGAGGCAAACAACTTAGATTTTATCTATCATTTTTTTCGGTTTTTCGCATTCGGGTAGTTTGACCCACAAATTTTTCACTGTAAATTCCATTTTTATGTATTTATTTTATTTTAGTTTCAACATTTATTTTTTCTTATTTTCTTTTTGATTTATTTTGAGTCACTCTCTTACATTTTCTCTCTTATTTTTCTTGCGAGGAACCCGACGTACGTGGAGCAGTAATTCAAGTACTGATGCATCTTCACCAACTTCTGAAAAAAAACCATAATTAATTTAAGATCGAGCCGAGTCGTGAGAGAGCGTAGAGTCAAGGATTTATTTTCTGTAATTTTTAATTTCTGTAATTAATTGATAATTTATAGTGGTGTCTGTTTGGAGTCTCGCGTGTGTAAACAGACCTTGACCTTTTTCTGTGGTGTGTCGTGGTCTGTTTCACTCTCCGGTGAGGGTGGGGCCCAACTTGAGTGGTGCCTAGGATAAACCTGCATTTACGACTCTTAATGCATTTAAATTTTTTGATTGTATCCGTATAAGCTAGGACCACACTTCACTTAATTGAGACACACAACAGATCGTTCAATTTAGTCAAATTCAACTCAATTCATCCCCGCTAATAGAACTTTCTGCTAGATGCAATTTTTTCATCGACTTGCATTCATTTAGAATAATCTTTCAATTCTTGTATTGCATCCCACATGGAGATTGCGAGGATTCACTGTAAGTCTTCTAACTGAGCATACATCATAGTTTTTCGTGGGCATCAGTTTTCCCGAACTTCTCCCTCTTATTTTGTCACATAATTTTAAAGGAAATTGGGACTCGACGGTAGATGTGTATTTGTGCTCACTTAATTCTTCAATGATCGCCAAATTAAAATTGGGACTGCTAAATATACCCGATTTTAAAAAACTCATAAAATCAAGAATTCTTGCGAGAGAGCGACCCCGACATTGTATGCTTTTATCTTGTAGAGAAGAGAGAGACACACACTAGGATAGAGCCAAGCCACGATTTTCATATTTACTACTGATTCTACCTAAAATGATTAGCTACTTCTCAGTGAGGATCTAACAAGACCGATAAATGGTCCGGATTTCCTCAGGAGAGTGGGTGGTTTAGAGGACACTACGTAAGGCTCCATCCTCAAGTAACGCGGGTAGTCGTTTTATGGTCCGTACTTACACCCATACTGGCTGAAAGTAAGTGCAACTAGTTGTAAGAATTCAGGACAGTTGGTAGGAAAATATAGACACCTAACTGCTTGTTTAAACGGTCTGCAAGATTTGAATTCTCACCAATTAAAATTGACAAGATAACTGGCCGAACCCTCACGGCCTTCACTGAGTGAGTTGGTGAAACAAAGCTCTGTTTTATGTTTGATTTGTGCATAGGAACTGGATAATCATCGAATACCGTATACTTATGCCTAGATCATGAATTGTAAACCTCTTGTTGATCTTTTGAAATCGAGAATGGAAGATTGTGGTAATTTTCGTTCGGACTCCACGAACCCTTCTCTGATCGCCACAAACTTTCCAGTCTCAAAGGTTCGGAGACACTCTTACTCAGGACCACCTTGGGTTCAGAGACACCTCTACCGTGAATCCTCATCCTATGGCTCTTTCATCTTCCTAGAAGGAGGTCAAACCCATACTCTTTCTTTATCTCCTGATCTCACAAAGGAAGACTCTCACCTCTATAACTCTGATTCTGATTCTTCCTAGTCTATTGACTCCGATTTCTCACATTTTGAAGGTGAAGAGAAGAAGAAGAAGCCTCCGAAGAAACACCATGAAGAGGAACCCAATGAAGATCCGATGCAGATGATTTTTACAGATTAGCCGCATCTGAACAGCAACAAATTTTACTAAGAGAACAACTAGAGCAGTTGAATGCTGGGGGAGAACCACCATTGGAAGCAACATACAATCCTGGGCAGTACAGAGTGAGAAATTATTTGCAACCACCTAAGCCAGAGATCAATTATGAACTGAAACTATACTTTTAGTCAATTACCACAATTCCATGGTAATGCAACTGAAGAACCTTATGAATTTTTGCGAGACTTGGAGCTGATATGTTCTAATCTGAGGCACCCACAAGTCATCAAGGACTACATTCATCTCACTGCTCTCCCTTTCGCCTTCAAGGGGAAGATAGATTACTGGGTGAAGAATTTAGGAGTGACGGTAACCACCTATGCTAGGTTCAAAAACCTATTCTTGAAAAATTCTACCTTTTTAGTCGAACCAACCAGATGAGGACACACATCACCAGTTTCTCTCAGATGCCTAATGAACCACTCTGTGATGCTTGGGATAGATTTAAAGATCTACTACAGAAATGTCCATGCCATGACCTGGATAACAACATCTTAGTTCAGTCACTCTACTCTGGCCTCAGCTACGAGACTCAAGGGTTGGTTAATGCTGCTTGCAGGGGCAACTGCACATCATGAGGGGATGAAATCATCTGGAAAGTACTAGAGCAAATGTCTGAGAGAAGCCGCTCATAGATTGCTAGTAGAGCACACACCGATTCCCTAAATATATTTCAATACACAAGGGGAAAGCAAACTATTGCGGAAATAGCAAAAGATTTGATTCCAAACATGAACATCATCGCTGATAAATTGAAGGTTATGGACCAGATTCATAAGAGGATGAATGACATCGACAACAGAATCTCCCAGTTTCCAAAGCAAATGGAGGAGATGACTGAGAAGGCATCCAAGATAGGGATACCCACGGCACCTACGGTCCCGATCTATCATATACATCATGTCCAGGAGAAACCAGGATCAGGACAACAACAACCATAGGTTCAGGACCAATCCTATACCCGACCTTCCCACAATCACCTTCACCAGCCGAGATTGTTGAAGAAGCCCTGCTTCCAACATTCGAAGTGAACGACATTTGGTACACTCAGGACACTACCCGACAGGGTAATATGGGAGACCGTCATCCTTACCAACGTCCACCCACTTTCTATAAAGCCGCATTCCAACCAGGTCCACAACGCACTCAGAACACTACATCATTCTAGCATCCGAAGCAACAACAGCAACCATACAACCGCCAGAACCAACCTCAACAATACCGTCAACAATATCAAGCTCCACCAAGTCACCCCGCAAAACAACCATCCAACTCTCAAGAAGAGTCTGTAGATATTCAGAGACAAATGCTCGAGGAGATTCACAACTTTCGAAATGAACTACATAATCTACGAGTTGATGTTAATTGCTTATCTTGTTAGAGAGATGAACAAACAGCTCCTTCTACAACCATTTCCGCCCAAGTTCAAGCTAACCCTAATAGCTTGAACAAATCCCAATCTTCCCAACACAATGGCCAGGTCTATTATTCATTTTCTTCCACATCTGAACATGAGAACCTTTCTAAATGCTATATCACTTAGGAGCGGAAGGACCTTAGACGTACCTGACCGGGCACCGGAATTGGATCGTGAAGACTCGAAAAATCAACCGGAGGATGCTTCCGAGAGGAGAAGAAGAAGGACTCCTGAATTCTGCACCGGTAAAGATCCCAGCATGCACGTAGGGAAATGCATTTATAGAGTCTACAGAGGACCTTGCACCTCTAATTGCTGCAAAAATACCTTGTCACCTTTTCAGCAACATGATTTTGATTATTATCAGAAAAATCAATGATTGTAATAAGAACTCCATTTCTAATAAAGATGCTCTTATTTATGACTCTGGTTATCTATCTCCTGTTTCAAATACTTCCATTACTTTCCCCCATGCTCTTAAGAAAGGAAAATCAAAGAAAAACATTCAAGATGACCTAAAATGGGAATGATTCTGCCAGGAAAATATCACAGTCAAAGTACCCTTTTATCAATATGTGGTCAGTAATCCAGCATTTCAAAAGTATTGAAAGTAAAATGCACGCCCCCAGGACTCACACAAAGAAATCAAGTTAATTTGTGGAGACTCATATCATGACTGTGGCCACTACCAAATGTGTAAGAAATCGGCATTTATCAAGAAAGAAAAGGATCTGGTTGCTCATTATGTAGAGAGTCGCATTGGCGGCATTGCGTTCACACGTACACTACTCGATAATGGTTCTTCGATCAATCTTCTCCCCTTTGCCTTATATTACAAATTGGAGTTAGATCTTCTCAGAGAATCATTATCTCTACTCCAATTTGCTGATAAATCCACTAAGAGACCTAAGTAAGAAGTAAAAAATGTAGTCATCTTGATCGAGGGTACATAATAAAAAGTGGACTTCACTGTCCTTGATATGGAGACCCTGAACCATTGGAAGGAATTCCAAATCATTCTAGGAAGACCATTTTTACGAACCGCTAAAGTTGTATTCGATTACGGTACATGAATGATGAAATTCCGCTCTTTAAGCGAAGATGTGGACTTAGAGATGATGCAAATAAAGTGGCAAAGACCAGACTCCAGATCTACCATCGAATACATAGAACATCAGAATGCAATCTCATCAACACCACTGGGCCGTGGGATCAACTTCCGGAAATTCAGAGTGAAAGCACCTCATTGTGAAGAAGAAATAGTGCACAGTGCAGTTTGTAAGATGTTGCCAAACCTATCTAGACACCCAGATACCTATGATCTTGATGGCACAGAAATCCTTTCATATTTGTTAACCCCATCTTCTTTGGGAAAATCAATAAATATCGATGATGAGTTGGACACGGCTTTGGCTGAACTACTTCACTACTTTTACGATATGACTCACCTTTCTTCGGAATCGGTAGCTAGCACATTACAAAGTGATTCACCGTTAACCAACACAAAGCCAGATTCAAAAGTCATTCAGCCACACCTAATTGATGATTCAGATTTGCCAGAGCTGAAACCACTTCCTCCCATACTCAAGTATGCATTTCTTACTGGACCCAAAGAGAAATTTCATAAAATAATTAGTTCATCATTAACCATAGATCATGAATCTAGATTTCTCGAAGTCCTTGAGTGGAAACAAAAAGCCATTGGTTGGACTGTGTCGAATCTTGTAGGAATCAATCCTGCTCTCTACTCGCACCAAATCTATGTTGAGGATAACGCAAGGCTTTCCCGTGAATTATAGAGAAGATTAAGTCCCAATCTTCGGGAAGTAGTTAAGAAAGAGATAGAGAAATGGTGCAAAGTAGGGTTTATATATCCCACGTTCTGACTCCAAGTGGGTGGCCCCCCTTCATGTTGCCCCGAAGAAGTGGGGAATCCAGATGGTCATCAACGAGGAGGGGGTAGAGATCGCGACTTGAGTACCCACGTCGTGGCGCGTCAGTGTCGATTATAGGCGCCTGAATGCTGTGACCAAGAAAGATTACTTTCCACTGCCATTTATTGATAACATCTTGGAGAGAATTGTAGGGAAAGTATTCTTCTGTTTTCTTGATGGTTAGTCTGGATACAATCAAGTAGCCATCGCTCTCGAGGATCAAGAAAAGACGACATTTACATGTCCTTTCGACACCTACACATTCAAGCACATGCCATTTGGGCTTTGTAATGCCCCAGCACATTTCAGCTGTGCATGATTGCCGTATTTGTCAAAATGATTGGTGATTTCCTGGAAGTCTTCATGGATGACTTCTCGGTCCATGGTGATTCATTTGATACATGTTTAGCGCACTCGGACTGAGTCCTCCAGAGATGCAGGGAGGTTAATTTGGTACTCTCCTGGGAAAAAAGTCACTTTATGGTGACAAAGGGTATCGTGTTGGGGTACATCATCTCCAGAAAGGGAATGGAGGTCGACCCTGCCAAGGTGGATGTGATCAAGAAACCTGAGCCACCAACCAATGTCAAGTCAGTGAGGTCTTTCTTAGGGCATGTTGGATTTTATCGAAAGTTTATCCATGATTGAGCTCTTAGGAAAAGACATCGAGTTTATTGTAAATCACTAGTGTCTAGAGGCCTTCGAGCTCCTAAAAAAGAAAATATGTGAATCGCCGATCTTACAAGCTTCTGACCGGTTTCTTCCCTTTGAGATCGTGACTAATGCATCCGATTTTGCTATCGGAGCTATGCTTGGACAAAGACGAGATAGAATTCCTTATGCGATTCATTACGCGAGAAAAGTATTGGATTCTACACAAAGAAATTATACAATAACTGAAGAGGAAATGCTCGAGGTAGTTTGGGCCCTTGAAAAATTCAGATCACACATATTGGGCTCCAAGGTGATGATTTTCACTTATCATACGACAATTAGATATCTAATGAATAAGAATGATGCCAAAGCATGGCTTTTCAGATGGATCTTATTAACCCAGAAATTTAATTTGAAGATAAAGGATAAAACTGGAATAAAGAATGTTGTTGCTGATCACCTTTCCCGAATTGAGTAAAACGATTATCCTGACATCGAACCAATTAAGGAGACTTTTGCAGACGAGTCAGTTTGCATTACTGATTCATTCCCATGGTATTCTAACATAGTGAACTATCTTGTCTCCAAGAAGGTTCCCTTTGGTAGGACCAAGAGAATGATTGATCGATTGAAGTCGGATTCGAGAAAATACCATTGGGATGATCCTTTCCTTTTCTTGAAGGACCGGATTGCGTCTGGTGATGATGTACTCCTTAGGAGGAATACCGGAGTGTCCTTACACAATGGAATTCTCTCGAGGCTGGAGGATACCATTCGGGAAAGAGAACCGCGTACAAGATACTCCAATGTGGATTTTAGTGGCAGACCTTATTTCGAGATGCTAATGGTTTCGTATGATCATGCCCAATTTATCAAAGACTAGGAGGGACTGTTGGTTATAGAGATGAAATGGCCACACAACCAATGATTTTCTGTGATGTTTTCGATGCATGGGGGATTGATTTTATGGGTCCTTTTCCCAATAGCAATGGATTTGAGTACATCTTGTTAGAGGTAGATTATTTATCGAGATGGGTAGAGGCTATTCCAACCGAACCGCAGATAGCAAAATCATCTGTAAGTTTATCAACGATAATATCATTGAAGGTTCGGGGTTCCAAAAGTCTTGATTTCGGATGGGGGTAGCCACTTTGTGAACAAGGAAATGAGATCTTTGTCTAAAGAATATAAATTTGAGCATAGAATAGCCAACCCATATCACCCACAATCTAATGGCATGGCAGAGGTTTCTAATAGAAAGGTGAAGGGTATTCTTCATAAGTTGGTTCGTTCGGATAGGAAGAACTAGTCAAAACTGTTGGATCAGATTTTGTTGGCCTATAGGACAGCCTACAAGACTCCACTCGGTACTTCACCTTTTAGGATGATCTATGGTAAGCCATGCCATTTACCCGCAGAATGAATTTAAAAATCAAAATGGGCGATCAAAAAGCTGAATTGGAGTTGTCACCTTGGGAAATTATGCCAAGACTTAAATCTGAATGAGTTAATTGAAATATGAAACCAGGCATATGACAACAATGTGATCTGTAAGGACAAGGTCAAGAGATGGCATGATAGACACATTAGACATAAAACCTTTGTCCCTGGATAGAAAGTGTGGTTGTTCAATGCCTGGTTGAAGGTTTTCACGGGAAACTAAAATCAAAATGGACGGGTCCCTACATTGTCATCGATGTGCATACAAATGGAAGTGGATATTGCCGAACTCAAAGATGATGCACAACCTTTCTCTGTGAATGGGAAATTGCTGACGCCATATATAGAATTATCCAAAGAACAGACAATTCAAGTGGAGGTCATCTACTTCATGTAGAGAGAGCACATTAAAGATTCATCAGATCATTCCCCCTCCCGACCTCATCGGTCTCCTTGTATAGCTTCTTCCTCTACTTAGGCCAAGGCCTAAGTATAAGGGGGGACTGATGCCATATGTATATACCATTCTTCTCATCTCACGATGATTCCATTTCCACCCTTCTTCTATACTTAGGCTGACCAGAGCCTAAGTATAAGGGGATCTGATGCTCCTCTATATATACCATCCTCATTCGCATATCCCAACCACCTCACTTTTGCTCTTCTTCTATACTTAGACAGTTCACAACATACATATAGGGGGGCGGACCACCCTTTCTTTTACACTCTCTTACGCTTAGCCCGAGCTATGTCTTCTTTACGCTTCTTGTGTTCTGAGGACACAAAAATCACTAAGTATATGAGGGTTTGTGTATATATTTTGTATATATTTTACCCATATCTCGTACTTTCGTGTAAGTCTATATGTATTTATAGGGTGGGTAACTAACAAAAAGAGAGAGAGTTTTTGCTACTAACACTGACTGTATCCAACCCAAATTTTTTGAAAAATAAATAAATATGGCTTCTTATTTTTGCATAAAAAATTCCTTGCATAAAAATTCAAAAAAAAACTTGTGTTTGCATTTCACACACATGCACTTCATCTAGCATTTCATTTGCATATGTGACCGGGTTATGAGCAGAAATCGAGAGTGGTCTGGACTTGACCTTAATACACCTAATTTTTATAGGAACTTCACCGTGAAATAGGATTTTAGAAGCTTCAGGTCTTTGTTTTAATTCTTCGAGTTCAACATGATAATGTGCAGTATTTGACTCTTAGTGTCTAAACTGGTCTCTTCATTTTGGATACAACTTTGGAATAAGGAGTTAATTTGTACTCTCGCACTATGCACTTAGCTCAACCCAGACGGGGTGTTTGAAGACTGTGTGAGTTTCCTTTTTGGTAGCGTGGAAATCTAAAGACCGAAGTGCGGGTTGAAATAAAGCTTCAGAAAAGGGATGGACGGTTGGGCACAATTTTTTCTAAGACCCCAAAACATTTACGGAAACAAAAGATTCTATATCCGTAGGGGCACAACAAGATCCAAGAAGAGCCACCAAAAATCAAAATACAAAGAAACCACTACCAAGTAAATATCTGACCAAAAAGGTCTAAGATTCAAGAAAACCTATAGCTCTTGGTGGAGACTTGGCTACACTGGCCTCACAAGGAGAGGTGACTACACTAGCCACCCTCCAGTTCTTTTCTCCTTCTTCTAACTTCTCCCCTATTTTGATTGTGAGCACAACGCGACAGACCTTAGAAGGAAATACCTGACTCCCCGAGGAAGAGTTAGTGGAGAGGAGGTTTGCATGGTAGTCTGACATTCTGGATGGGAAGATCTAAAATCTTTCACACACATGAGTCGATTGTTTAATGTTCATAAGGTATGCTTTGGGAAGAGGATAGATCTAAGATGACTTCTGAGCTGAAACCGCGACAATGATGTGTAGAACTTGAAGGCTATTGATTTTAAAATTCTAAGTCTCGCAGAAGTTCCGCCAAACTAATAATCCAAAGGTCGATACTAGTTTCATTTTCACCTTCAGCTCATGGTCTTGGTATGGAACCCAATCTCATTTCATCTCATGGCATTTCTTTTGATGTTCAGGGACGAGCATGGTTTAAGTATAGGGGAATGATAAATCTCAGATTCATCACTCAAAATCTCATTAATTAAGCTCAAATCCCTCAAAATCATTGGCATTTCTGCATTTATTTGGCATAATTAGCATTCATGCATGTTTTAATAAGAATTGCATTTTATCACTCATTTCTGCACAAACAAAGAAGCCCAAAACCCAACCAAAATTGACTTGTATATAACCTAACTTCTCTGATTCTTAACTAATTCATGCTAACTCTGAAGGATCCAAAACCACACTCATGCATATAACTAACAAGAATAAATAAAAAATACAAAAAATCACTAACCCAAATAAGTAGACCAAAAATAAAACCCTAGTTCTAGGATTTCCGAACTAAAACATGCATATGTTCCTCATCCAGTGTTCGTTTTAATCCTCCTCATTTTTGAACTAATGTACATTCAATTATCTTAAAAACAAGACCAAGTTCAAGTGAATCTGAGTTCATATGTGATAGTTGGGTTTTGGGCCTCTTTTGTACATTCTGTATTTTAGCGGATTTTGACCTATTATTTTATGTATATTATTAACCTATTTTATTTTATTTCTTTTTTATTTGTCTTCTTTGATGAAAGTTTTATTAAAATACGTAATAATAAAAGTCCAAACTAAGGTTGAAATCAAGAAACAAATTGAGTCCGAGTCTTCACTAACTATCTGTGCAAAATTGGTCTTTTTTGTGTTTTATTTTATTTCTTCTTTTTCTTAATAATAAAAATATAAAAAATTATAATAATATGTAAATATTTATCTTTGATTTTACCATATTTTTTTGAATTTTTATCTAGTTTATAAAAAATAAAAAAATTATAAAACCCAAAAATCTAGGTATTCTATGTACATGGGATACCCCAAAAATATCATTTTATGCAAATGATCGATTTTGATTTTAATGTTTTCATGAAAGTTGTAGATCTCATCAAGACGAGAAATTTTTATGAAGAAACATTTTCGATCCAAGGTCGTTTGCTATTTCTTTTCTATTTTTCTTTGTATTTATTTTTTGAATTTTGTGAGGCTGACACGTGGCCGCTCCTGGAGCCGCCACGAGTCACCCATTTTTGATTTATTTTTATTTCATTTTTATTAAAAAAAGAAAAGAAAATTTAAGTGGCACACATACGTAGCACGCGCCTCCCGCGCATGTGTTACGCACGTGCCACGCCTGCAGCCCCCTTTGGCTGCTATGCGTCGAAATTGTGGTCGTCCCATCTCGACCGATCGGATGGCCGTTGGCCTTCTTCTTCCTTCCCTTGCCTTTCCCATTCTGGGCTGCCGCCCATCGATGCGATCTTCTCCCCCACAATCTCTGCCAGAGATCTCACCGCCGCCATCTTCTCAAAATCATCGATCTCCCCGCCACCTGTAAATCCGTTCGCCAACAACAGCCGCCTTCTAAATCAAATCGCATCCCCGATTTTCAATCGAATCCCCCCTCAGCGATTCACTTCCTTCCATCTCCTGCAACCCTGTTATCCTATTTAAAACCCTCCGCCACCCTCAATTCGATTAAATTCTTCATTCAACCCCTAGGGAGCAAATCTCTGGTAGTGAGAGATCGGGACTCTTTCATCGGCGTGATCCGAGGACTACCTTCCTCGTCACAGCTCCACCTTCGAGCCGTTGCTTCGCTCCGGCCATGCCATAGAGCTCCCTCCTTCAGGTATCTCTCTTTTTCACCGCCTCATCTTTCATCTCCGATAACTATCTCCGTCGCGTTCCCTACTCGCTCGATCGAATCGCCTCTCCATCATTCGAGCCTCGCTACTCGCCCCGATCGACCCCCCCTCCATTCATCTTCAACCATCATCTCGTACAGTCACCGTTTGCCCAAATCTTCACCGACAACACTTCGGCAAGCACTCTATTACCAACATCTTCATCAACAATCATCAGCCACCACCGACGTCTTCGACCTCCATCAGCATCGCACCCCGACACCAATGCTCCCCGTGCTTCCAGCTGCTCTGGTTGATGCACAGGAGCTCACCATTGCAGGGCAACCACCAGGGTGTCAACACTTGGCACCTCTGCCATGCCAGGATCGACCGCTTACTCCACCCCGCTTGTCCGACATCTTCCCGTTGCATGCCTCCACTGGGTGGGAGGTCCGAGGCCCTCCCCACGTACGAGGCACGTGAAGGGAGGGAACTTTATGAAGAAACCCTCAGGACTTCCAGGTTCTACACGCAACTCCATAGATCGCGTGCATAGCACATGACCTACTGGGACAATTTCAGAAGACGCCCCTGGTTGTTTCCCAATTTACGCAGAAGCCCCCTCCAACCAAGGGTCACGTGTTAAGCACATGACCCCTTGGAACTTTTGTAGAGGACCATCCTGAACTCTAGGTAATTTCAAAATAGTCCTCTTTGCATTGTTGTTCTATTTTTATTTATTATAATATTGCAAAAATATCCCTGTATTCCCCCTCAGTTTTGGACCTCTACGTTACATCATTTTATTTTCCAAAAATAGCATTTTTTTTTCAATTAGTTCTCTACATCTTGGCATGTTTGACATATTTGTGATCAGTGGTTAATTAATAATTAATTGTTTTGTGAAAAATTGCATACTTTGCCCATTTTGTGCTTTGATTCTATAATTGATTAACCATAGCTTAAAAATTGTCGAAAAATCATGGATTGTAGGATTGATTGTGTTTAACAACATGCCCATAAAGAATTGCATTTGCATGCATCGTTTGCCTCTTAAAAATCATTTTGCATATTTCAATATTTGATTTTTAATAAGTATTAAGTCTCACATTTTTAGGTTTATGATTATACTACGATCCATTACCTAGTAACAGATCTTAGATAATTTTATTCTATAAAAATAATTAGATTCAATATTTATTAAAATTAAAATTTGAAATTCACTTTGTTTGTATTTAAAAATTCATAAAATATTCACATTGCATCCAAAAATTTCAAAACAATTACAGCGCATTCATTTCATCATAATTACCATCTTGGACAAATTTCATATTTTTCGTAAATTGTTTATTGATTTTAATATTTTAGTCCATAAAATAGGCCAAAATTACATTTTGCAAATCTGATTGCATAAAAATACAAAAAAGACCGCCTCAAAAACTATGCACGAACTATGATAGGCAAAATTCGAGGTTTTTCCTTTACCTCCTTGTGTTCGACCTTCCGACTTGCCCAAGTGCAATAAACATAAAACCACATTGATTAAAATTAACAAAAATTTTGGGTGGTTTTTTCAAGATAGATTCCAATTGCATGCCTACAACGAAATGACATTAATTTTAAGTGAATGATAATTCACACATTTTAACATCGGCTATTTTGGATTTGTCAGATGGCATCATTGTCAGGTAGGCAGACGACTTAGATTTTGTCTATATTTTTTTGGTTTTTCGCATTCGGGTAGTCTGACCAACAACTTTTTCACTGTTAATTCCATTTTTTATGTATTTATTTTATTTTCAGCATTTATTTTTCTTATTTTATTTTTGATTTATTTTTGAGTCACTTTCTTACATTTTCTCTCTTATTTTTCTTACGAGGTGCCCGGCGTACATGGAGCGATTTTTCAAGAACCGACGCATCTTCACCAACTTCTGAAAAAAAATCGTAAATAATTTAAGATCGAGTCGAGTCATGAGAGAGCATATCTAAGATTTATTTTCTGCAATTTTTAATTTCCATAATTAATTGCTCAGACCTTGAACTTTTTCTTTGGTGTGTTGTGGCATGTTTCACTCTCCGGTGATGGTGGGGCCCCACTTGAGTGGCGCTTAGGATAGACCTGCACTTACAGCTCTTAAAGCATTTTAAATTTTTTATTGTGCTTATATAACCTAGGATCACACTTCACTTAATTGAGATGCACATCAGATCATTCAATTTAGTCAAATTCAACTCAATTCTCCCCCCTAATAGAACTTTCTGCTTGGTGTGATTTTTTCATCAGCTTGCATTCATTTAGAATAATCTTTCAATTCTTGTATTGCATCCCACATGGAGATTGTGAGGATTCACTATAAGTCTTCTAACTGAGCATACATCATAGATTTTGCGTGCATCGGCTTTTCCCGAACTTCTCCCTCTTGTTTTGTCACATAATTTTAAAGGAAATTGAGACTGGAGGGTAGACATGTATTTGTGCTCACTTAATTCTTCAGTGATCGCCAAATTAAAATTGGAACTGCTAAATATAGCCGATTTTAAACAATTCATAAAATCAAGAATTCTTGCGGGAGAGCAACTCTGACATTGTATGCTTTTATCTTGCAGCGAGGAGAGAGACGCACACTAGGATAGAACCAAGCCAGAATGTTCATATTGACTACTGATTCTACCAAAATCGATTAGCTACTTCTCAGTGAGGATCTAACGGGTAGCCGGTAAACAGACCGGATTTCCTTAGCAGATTCGGCGGTTTAGAGGACATTGCGTAGGGATCCATCCTCAAGTAACATGGGTAGACGTTTTACAGTCCGTACTTACACCCATACTGGCTGAAAGTAGGTGCAACTAGCCGTAAGAATTTGGGACAGTCAGTAGGGAAATAAAGGCTCCTAACAACTCGTTTAAACTGTTTGAAAGATTTGAATTCTCACCAATTAAAAATTGACAAGATAACTGACCGATTCGTTACATCGTTCACTGAGTGAGTTGGTGTAATAAAGCTCTGTTTTGTGTTTGATTTGTACGTAAAAACTAGATAATCATTGAATACCGCACACTTGTGCCTAGATTATGAATCGTAAACCTCTTGTTGATCTTTTGAAAATGGAAGATTGTGGTAATTTTTGTTCGGACTCCGCAAATCCTTCTCTGACCGCCACAAACTTTCGAGTCTCAAAGATTCGGAGACACTCTTACTCAGGACCACCTTGGATTTAGGGACACCTCTCCTGAGAGCAAACCCATACCCTTTCTTTATCTTCTGATCACATCAAGAAAGACTCTCACCTCGATAACTCTAATTCTTTCCTATCCATTGACTCCGATTTCTCATATTTCGAAGGTGAAGAGAAGAATAAGAAGAAGATGCCTCCCAAGAAAGATCATGAAGATGAATCCAATGAAGATCCGATGCAGATGATTTTTGCAAGATGACATAGAATCCTTTCAGATTTGTCAGTCCCATCTTCTTCGAGATAGTCAAGAAATATCGATGATGAGTCGGATGTGGCTTTGGCCGAATTACCGCACTACTTTTGCGATCTGACTCACCTTTCTTTGGAATTGGTAGCTAGCACATCACAAAGTGATTCACCGCCAACTAACACAGAGCTAGATTCAAAAGTCATTCAGACAAACATAATTGATGATTTAGGTTTGCCAGAGCTGAAACTACTTCCTCCCACACTCAAGTATGCATTTCTTACTGGACCCAAAGAGAAATTTCCTGTGATAATTAGCTCATCATTAACCATAGATCAGGAATCTAGATTACTGGAAGTCCTTGAGCAAAATCGAAAAGCCATTGGTTGGACTGTGTTGGATCTCGTAGAATCAATCCCGCTCTCTGCTCGCACCAAATCTATGTTGAGGATAACACAAGGCCATCCCGTGAATTCCAGAGAAGATTAAATCCCAATCTTCAGGAAGTAGTTAAGAAAGAGATAGAGAAATGTTGCAAAGCAGGGTTTATATACCCCATTTCTGACTCCAAGTGGGTGGCCCCCCTTTCATGTCGTCCTGAAGAAGTCAGGAATCCAATGGTCACCAAAGAGGAGGGGGTAGAGATCACGACCTGAGTACCTACGTCGTGGCGCATCTGTGTCGATTACAGGTGCATGGATGCTGCGACCGAGAAAGATTACTTTCCACTGCCATTTATTGATCAAATCTTGGAGAGACTTGTAGGGAAAGCATTCTTCTATTTCTGTGATGGATACTCTGTCTACAATCAAGTAGCCATCTCTCCCAAGGATCAGGAAAAGACAACATTTACATGTCCTTTCAGCACCTAGTCATTCAAGCGCATGACATTCGGGCTTTGTAATGCCCCAGGCACATTTCAGCGGTGCATGATTGTTGTATTTGCCGAAATGGTTGGTGATTTCCTGGAAATCTTCATGGATGACTTCTTGGTCCATGGTGATTCATTTGATACATGTTTAGTGCACTCAGACCGAGTCCTCCAGAGATGCAGGGAGGTTAATTTGGTACTCTCCTGGGAAAAAAGTCACTTTATGGTGACAGAGGGTATCGTGTTGGGGTACATCATCTCCAATAAGGGAACGGAGGTCAACCCTGCCAAGGTGGATGTGATCAAGAAACTTGAGCCACCAACCAACGTCAAGTCAGTGAGGCCTTTCTTAGGGCATGTTGGATTTTATCGAAGGTTTATCCCTGATTTTTCAAAGATTGCCCACCCACTGTCTGAGCTCTTAGGAAAAGACATCGAGTTTATTGTAAATCACAAGTGTCTAGAGTCCTTCGAGCTCATGAAAAAGAAAATATGTGAATCGCCGATCTTACAAGCTCCTAACTGGTCTCTTCCCTTTGAGATCATGACTGATGCATCAAATTTTGCTGTCGGAGCTGTGTTTGGACAAAGATGAGATGAAATTACTTATGTGATTCATCACGCGAGCAAAGTGTTGGATCCTGCACAGAGAAATTGTATAGTTCCTGAAAAGGAAATGATCACGGTAGTTTGGGCCCTTGAAAAATTCAGATCATACATATTGGGCTCCAAGGTGATGATTTTCACTGATCATACGACAATTAGATATCTAATGGATTAGAAGGATGCCAAAGCACAACTTTTGAGATGGATCTTATTAATTCAGGAATTAATTTGAGGATCAAGGATAAACCCAGAATAAAGAATGTTGTTACTGATCACCTTTCCCGAATAGAGCAAAACGATTATCCTGACACGAGACCAATTAGGGAGACTTTTCCAGACGAGTCAGTTTGCGTTACTAATTCAGTCCCATGGTATTCCAACATAGTGAACTATCTTGCTTCGAAGAAGGTTCCCTTTGGTTGGACCAAGAGAATGATTGATCGATTAAAGTCGGATTCAAGAAAATACCATTAGGATGATCCTTTCCTTTTCTATGAAGGATCAGATTGTGTCTGGCGAAGATGTATTCCTATGGAGGAATACCAGAGTGTCCTCACATATTGTCATTCTCTCAAGGATGGAGGACACCATTCGGGAAAGAGAACCGCACACAAGGTACTCCAATGTGGATTTTACTGCAGACCTTATTTCGAGATGCTAATGATTTCGTACAGTCATGCCCAATTTGTCAAAGACTGGGAGGGACTGTTGGTTATAGATCAAATGCCCACACAAACAATGATTTTATGTGATGTTTTCGATGCATGGGGATTGATTTTATGGGTTCTTTTCCCAATAGCAATGGATTTGAGTACATCTTGTTAACGATTGATTATTTATCGAGATTGGTAGAGGCTATTCCAACCCGAACTGCCGATAGAAAAATCATCTGTAAGTTTATCAATGACAATATCTTTGCAAGGTTTGGGGTTCCAAAAGTCTTGATTTAGGATGGGAATAGCCACTTTGTAAACAAGGAAATGAGATCTTTGGCTAAGGAATATAAATTTAAGCATAGAATAGCCAACCCATATCACCCACAATCTAATGGCATGGCAGAGGATTCTAATAGAGAGGTGAAGGGTATTATTCAGAAGTTGGATCGTCCAGATTGGAAGAACTGGTCAAAACTATTGGACCATGTTTTGTGGGCCTATAGGACAACCTACAAGACTCCACTCGGTAGTTCACCTTTTAGGATGATCTATGGTAAGCCATGCCATTTACCCACAGAGTTAATTCACAAATCAGATTGGGCGATCAAAAAACTGAATTGGAGTTGTCACCTTGGGAAATTATGCTGAGACTTAAATCTGAATGAGCTAATTGAAATCCGAAACCGAGCATATGACAATAGTGTGATCTATAAGGACAAGGTCAAGAGATGGCATGATGGACACATTATACATAAAACCTTTGTCCTTGGACAGAACTATGGTTTTCAATGCTCGGTTGAAGGTTTTTCACGGGAAACTAAAATCAAAATGGACGGGTCCCTACATTGTCATCGATGTGCATACTAATGGATGTGTGGAGGCGGGGTACTGGAGGCGAGGGAGGAGATGTTATATACGCTTCTCAAGAGTCCTAAAAGGTTGGAGAGATACACGAAACCCTAGGTAGATCCAGTTGCACCTAGGGATCTGCGAGGATCATGGAACATCGGGCTTCAATTGGGCGCTGAAAGGAGCCAAAGAGTGGTCGGGTTCAGGCATGAAAATGTGGAGAAATCTCTTTGAAGAGGTAAGTGTGACCTGACCCGGTGTTGACTCTGATGTGGACCAATCAAGAATTAGGATTTAAAAAATTCAAAGAAAAAATTTAAAATAGTAAATGAATTCAAATAAAAAATGTATAAAATAAAATTTTTTTATTATCTATTAAACAATATTATGTGATTTTTAATTATTTTTATGAAAAATAAAATAATGTGTATACAATATATAGTATTATATACACGTATAATATACCTATGTATTATCTACAAGTATTTTTATTTTATTATTTTTATAAAACTACATTTATTTTATATTTTTTATTTACAACATAATTTTAAGAGTATAAAATAATTTTATTTATTTTTATAAATTATTTACAACATAATATTAGTTTGACGGAACCTTATTAGGAATTAGGTTTAAGGCTCAACAGCCTTTAAGTTCTACAATTCTGTGATCAAGACTCCTCAATAAACTAGGTCAGAACAAGTCTACATATGCAAACTCTAACGACTATGCATCTTTCCTTGTACTATGTAAGTGATATGTATCTCCCACCTCAGAAATGACAAAGAAATAGCCTCTCTCAATAAGGTAAATCTAATTCTATGGTCTAGCAGCTCTTTCCTCGAGGAGTGAGGTATTCCCTACTAAGTTTAAGTTCAACCAGTTCAAGAAGAGGGGAAAGACGAGAACGAACCATGACCAATATAGCCACGTATCGCTTGGATCTTAACCAGTGTAGCTAAGTCTCCAGGTGCAAGCTTCATGAGATGAGAAAAAGGTATAATACATAAGCTTTACTTTATTAACTATACAGACTCCGCTAGGCATTTTATTTTCAACCAGACATGTCCCTTTTTGGAGTTTTTATTGATTTTGGCACATTTTTTGTGCATATGTGTAACATATCTACATGGTGCAACATATACATAAGGAGTTTTTCTTCTTGAGCTAGTAGACTATCCCTCTTTTGAAGCATTATTGTAATCCATAGATTTTTGTCTTTAGACCTCAATGCTACTAGACCAGGTTGAGGTGCACATTCCTCCCTAGAGAAAGATGAGGGGTTCCGGCTAGCAGTACAACCCTCGTATGCTACCCCAAGCCAAAGAATTCAGCCTCCTTACCACCTCATTCGTGTTGAGCTACGTGTAAGGTGTGTCCAAGTCAAGCCACTATCTAGAAGAATCATGTGTGTGTTGTGAAATATTCTACTTAGACCAATCAAGACATGTGAACAGAGTTTTGTGGATTCAAAGAATTAAGTCATTAATGGATATGAAAATTCACAACCCCAAATCCTATAAGGTCCTCTAAAGTTAGGTGTATTAAAGTCTTAACCAAGCTTCCTTTTTAAATATAATTCCCCCTAGTTTAAATGTCAACTATGATTCAGAAGAATATACGAGCAAGAATGTACAAAAACATTTTTTGAAAACTTTTCCAAAATGTGCAATTTTTTATGAAAGATTTGAATGCAGAAAGGAAAAAGGATTTACAAAATAATTTACAATTTACAAACAAAATTTTGCGAACTTTATTTTTCAAATATTTTTCAAAAAATTTATACTGTATATATAATTTTGATACCAAAAAAATTTACAAACATTTTACAAGCAACATATTTTTACAAACATTTGTACAAAAATAATTTTTACAAAAGGGATATTTACAAATAATTAGTACAAGAATTTTTACAATTCTTTTTGCAAAAGGATTTACAAGTATTTAATAAAAAATTTAAAATTTTTGTGATTTTTAGTTTTGTGTTTTTACCCATATTATTTATATACACCAAGTAGTGATCAGAGAGCGATGAAAGGAAGACATAACTTGTGTTGAGTATTGGGAAGTGAAAAGAATGTTATACTACAATGACGAATCAAACAATGTATCAATAACGGGAAGAATAGAAAACAGTGACTCCCTATACGTCAGATCAAATAATCCTAAGTAGAGTAGAGTGTACACAAGGTAAAAATCGAGGAGTAAGAAGTACAAGAGTTACCTCCCCTACACTTAGGGTAAAATATCCCTAAAAATAGAGGTAAAAAGAATCAAATGAATAATCAATGTCTGATACTCCCTCTCTACTTAGGGTGAAGTACACCCTCAGTATAGCATACTCATAAGATGAAGATGGGGTGTCAAACAAAAAGAGAATGTATGATGTGGACAATCTGGATCTATACAACTGCGAGAGAGAAGTGAAATCAGGTATGGGATTAAAATTATGCGAGTCAAAGACCACATCTCAAACAAAATGAATAGGGACAATGTCAACGATCATCGTTGATCTAGATATGGCTTTAGGCACTGACCGTTAAAAGGTGGAATAAGATGACAACTCTGATATGTCAATACTTCTGTTGTCGTGCACCTTTCTGACCATGTATGTGTTGGACATGTGAGCCCACGACGAGCCATTATGCAATAAATGCTATTGCACATATCATTCCCTGATCTGAAATGAAGAATAAATAATTTGCATAAAAAGATTTCTCTGTACAATTAGGGTTATGTACCATGGCTATCTTAATGATCATAAAGCTGTTGATTCAATTATTGAATCATAGAGGCTGGTGCTTGGATGAATATCTAAAGAGTTAGATTGAGGACTCATCAAGCACTGTCAAATGATTGTTAAGATGTGATCTCCAGCCTGAGTAGGAGATGGCAATCCTTTCTGACATAGGCTGATATCTGACCGACCTCTTGATGCATGTCCTCTGCATAGGAATAGAGATTCGGAGGTGTCAGATTAGTTAGGTCAATGAGTTGACTTAACGAGATCGAGATAACCTATGTCCTATGTTGAATGCTGTCACAGCATAGGCACGCATCCTCTGACCAGAGACAGATGTATTGCTACATGTCTGAGTATGTACATTTGACAGACCAATAGGTTGATGACCTAACCAAGGTCTATACACCGGCGCGTTGGTGTGCATATAAGGGCATATGAGTAATACGATCTCTCAAAGGGATCATACAGGTTCACTACTGAACCGGAAGATATGGGCTCACTCATGAGATATTGGGAAGAATCAAATTCCGTGCACGGTCGTCTCGCTTTGGAAGCTAGACTGAATTTGTGGGTTTGATATATACTTTTGGAAAGTATATGATCAAGACCTACGTATGATATATGCTTTTGGAAAGTATATGATCAATACCAAATCCCAATGATCAAATGAGAAACTTAGTGATCAACCCCTGAAGAAGACAATGTAAAATTGATCTTGATCTCCGGGTTGACCATGGGTCTTCCAGTATGCGGGATGTACAGGTATTGGGAATAGCTGTGGGTGATGTGATCATAAACGATTGTATATCCATGACGCTTCCATTCTGAGGGAGTGATGAAACACGTCTGGATTTTAGTGACTCCTTTCAGTAGAGAAGCAATCTGATCTTAGTCAAGTGTTGGACATTGGTCTGAATGAGATTCAGATGCAATGAGAAGATTAGATTTGTGATCTTGATTTAATCAAGCATCTGTGGGAGGTTCGTAAAATCTGGATTTGAGATAAGATCTCAATATCCAAGTCACTATACGTGGAACAATACAATCGCCCTATCCTTATCTCCAAGTATCTGCAGAGAAAGCACATTATTCTTGAAATGGTTCAAGAATAATTCATTTGATGAAATGCATATCCAAGCAAGAAGGACTTGATGATTAAATGAGATTTAATCATCAAGCATAATATGAATGAGATTCATATTGTAAGAATTATTATCTAAAATAATTAAATGGGATTTAATTATCAAGGATTAGAGAATGTGGATAATACTATCCATGATATATGTGTATTATAAATATGATTTATAATACATATATTGAAGAGAGAATCTATGTAAATAGCATTTGTTAATTAATAGTGTGGATTGGATTCACATTAATTAATTAATTGGAAATATAATTTACATATTAGTTAGGGTTGTGAATTTGATTCACATAATTTTCAATGGCATAATTGAAATATTCACAAACTAATTTGGAATTAATTTGGTGGATATTTTTGTGATAATTGAGAGATAATGTAATATAATAAAAAGAATAAATAGAGCCATCAGTTTTTAGGAGGCAACATTATCTTCATTTTATTATGATGATTAATCTCTCAACTAACTTATTTATGTTAAATTAAAAATGTGTTGATAATGTTGCAACATATATTTAATTTACTCATAAATAAATGTTGCTGGTTTTAACCAACAATAATTATAGCCATTGATTTTACATGGACCAAGCCTGATCGTTGGATCCATGTGTCCCATGGATTGAGATCAAATGGATCCTAAACTAATATAAAAGGAGAGCTAGGGTAGTCTTCCAAGGTACATCATCTAGAGTTGTAGAAGACTACTACTCTCTCTCTCTCTCATTCTCAACTAGGCTATCTCTCAATCTCAAGTGGCCGTCCACTTTGCATATTGAGAAGGAGAGCACCTCACCTTCGCCTTCGACGCTTGGTTTTTCGTCAAAGATTGCAGGAAGGACGCGACTCATCATCGTGCCCGCAAGTACGTTCGTCGTAAGTCGGACTTGAGACAGGAGGATCTCTCGTTTGGGATCTCGCGATCACAACCACGCTTCAAGAGAGGCATTCCTTATACTTTGTGGTTCGATGAATCCGAGAAGTGTTCTCGTGATCATGTGGTTTCATCTTCAGTTTTAAAAAATTTTAATTTCCGCCGCATCTAGCGACTAGTGCGACTAGTTGCTCCGATTGCATACGATGCGATCGACACGCTTCTGTGATGCGCTTAAGGATTCTCAATATCCTTTAAGTGGTATCAGAGACATAGGTCGAATAAGGTTTTGGATATGATCCATAGACCTTAGACGATTTGGTTCTTGAAAGGGTTGCGAAATTTTTTACAACATTTCAATTTTCGCACCTCTGTCTAATTGAATTTTTCTGTACTGCTTAAAATGCTTAAACACGAAATTTTCAGTTTTATTTTGTTCCCCATTAATTAAGGAAATCATAGGATTTGAGTTTGTGAAATTTGGACTTCATTTGCTCAAGATATGGCTTTTTGAATATGCCTATATTCACTGTTGTAGGTACTGCGGATTTAAACATGATTAATGAGATAATTACGGTTTTAATCTGCCTCGAAATGCGTGAATTATCACTTGCATTCTTTAATAAATCAAATAGGCAATTTTTGGAAACTGAGTTTGCATTTTTTGGATTTAAATTGATCAAGATAAGTTAATTTTAGTGATTGGGGGTCACTGCTGGAAATTAACATTTTTTGATCTTGAACCTTGTGATAAGTCATTCAATTATCATGATGAAAATTAATTGTTAATTTTCTGAAATAATTAGTGTTAAATATTTGTGAAATATTTAAATAAATAATTATTTAATTGAATGACATTTGCCTAAACCACAATTATGAGATAATAGATCTTGATCATTGGTTCATCAACAAACATTGATTTCATGAAAAATCATAGTTTATCCTACAATAGTTGTAAGACAACATTTACATGAAAAACTCTCTTGCTTGAATAGTATTGGGGATTTGTTTAGCAAATCTCCTTATAATATAATAAAAAATGTTTTGATGTATATTATATGGTATAATTTCGGTTGAAAAACCGATGAGCATCTCAAAGTACATAATGATCTATCTGGTATTATCCTTTCCCGAGGCGGATATGGTGCCTAGTCGGAGAGCATTGGGGTCGCAGGTTGCAATGTATGTGGTCCGTCCCACTCTCGTCGGTACTAGCCATGACAACGGGTAGGGACTGTATAATGCCGAAGAAAGTCAATGTGTATTTTTCTAATTATTAAAATTCAAACAATACATACTTTGAGAATATACCTACTATTCAAGTAAAAGATATGTTTGTTGATTGATGATTGGATTGATGATTAATTTAATGTGATTAAATTAATTATATCCAATAAACACTCTATTATGAATAGATGTGTATTTCCCTTGGAAGAATTAATTATGTGAATATGATTCACGATAATTAATTACAATTTGAATATGAGGTGGAGGATCACATAAGTGACATCCATGGTTTCCCGTCAAGGCGAAGGATTCCGTCTCCAGTTGTTGTATATAGGAGACGCCTGTCCGAAGTGACAGATCCAATATATGATTTAATTGGATCGGGTTCTTAGCTTCTCAAAAGAGTAAGGCCGTATACGTAGTGACCCCAATATCGGGTCCTCATATTATTGGGGTGATATTGGATAGTGTATAGCGAGTATTAAGCCTGTTGACGGTTAATTCAATTAATGACGGGTCAACATCATCTTAGGGGTGGTGGGCCCAGGTGTTAAAGACCGAATTGGGAGATGCAAGTTGGACTTGTAAGGCAGAATGTGTTCCCGCTTCTTTTTATTGGAGTCGTAGGTTCTCATATTATTGGGATGTGACAAAGATAGGAAAGGAGATCCCAGATCTTGCTAGAGATATAATGGTAAGAATATCTTTTACATTGAAAGTGATTAAGGGAATGAACTTTCATTGTTGACAAGGCAAGACAACTTTGATATAAAAATTCATAAATCAAAGTAAAACATGTATATATATATATATAATATATACCCTTATGCAAATTTCTTATTTCAGATAATCCTTCATTAAACCCACTCAATATTATACTCAATAATAACCAGTAAAATATCATGGATGGGACTCATGATCTAGATATTGTACTTGCAATTGAACACATAATGTATGTGGTTGCAATGTGCAAGTTTCCTCAACATAATGAGGAATGACAATTAAATAAGACAATAAGACATCACCTTAGGGTTCGTATGTCTCTATAGTCTTGATCTTTCATCGAGTGTACTTGGGAAGTGACATATCGATGGTGATCGTAATTGTCAAATAATCCTTATAAAATAAAAGAAGATATTTTTGGCATACATATGTGCTCTAGACATTTAATCATGAATGCCATGGTTCTCTGCATTATGCAGAATGGTAGCTCGAAAGAGATGATGTATTCAAAATGTTTGAATACCTACCTGAACCTAAGTCTCCAAGAGTTAAGATGAATGTAGATATGATGAGCGTCATCATTCTACTATCTATACTCAAGTCATTCATGAAGCTTCATGATATTCATATTGTATGAATTTAATGAAGCATGTATAAATGTTGAAATGCTCTTACATTGAATTCTTTTGAATTTAACATAAGAGATCCTTAGTCTTAAGCAATAGTTGTTTATATATTAAGAGAGCGCAGTGGAAGCATGGGTCAGACCCGAGTAAGAAGGAAAGTCAAAGAGTTGACCTACTTCTGTGACTTCCATATGACATCCAAAGAGTTGGATGAATGCCAATACTGCAATAGTTGATGTGTTGATAGTATGACTATCAAATCTGTCTAAAATCCTTAGTGAAGGACTCAGATAGAGCATCAGAATAATCTACATATAATCATTGACTCTGACTTTCTTATATCATAAGATAAAGTCTGACAATTGTATCCCAATCTTCTAATGACATTTGCAATTGGTTGCATATATATTAGAAGATTAGAAATTTGATCTTAAGGTTCAATACTCATCTACATGGATATTGATGCAACTGTTGCAACAATCTCTGTTGGATAGATAGACTTCATATTCTCAGTGGGAGAGCCCTTAGTCTTGGAGAATGTCTCTATGACCTAGATAGTAGAGTATCCTCATTGTTTATTTCTAAATGTTGGAAATAAACATGAATTCTGAGATAGAACTATCATAAAGAGTTATGATGGGAATATTTCAGATAGTAATCTAACATCTAGTGGACTCCACAAAATTAGAAAATTAATGAATGGTTCATTAAGATTTCTAATACTGAAAATCAAACCTTATAAGATCAATAGGAGGATGAAGATCATTTAACAATGATCTGGCATCAAGCTTTGGACATTTGTCTGTTGATTTGATCAATAGACTAGTAAGATATGAAACTTTAGAATGTCTAAAATTTCAAATCTTACATACTTGTGAATATTGTATTCAAAGTAAAATCTCCAATACACCCTTCTCTGGGAATGGTGTCAGATGTTGAGGTATTCAAGATCTCATACATATTGGTGTATGTAGATCATTTATATCATAGTAAACATTATGGATATGTGATATCTATTGATGATTATGTATGATATGAGATTTCTTCTCTTCACCTGAGAAACCTTTGAAATGTTCAAAGATTTCACAATTTTGGTTAAGAACCAAAGTTTGAAGAAAGATGAAATGAATTTGATCTAACCTAGGTAGCTTGTACCTGTTAGATAAAATTCAAAGAATACCTTATGGAGATATGAATATCATTTCTATCTCACTCCTCCTGATAAACCTGAACTCAATAGAGTTGTAGGGAGATACAATTGGATCATATGTGACATGATTTGGTCAATGATGAATTTTAGCATAATTATCCCTTAGTTTCCAAGTATATATGTGTAGTAGAGACTACACTATATATCCTTAATAAGATTCCATGCAAGTAAGTTGGAATTAAGCACTAGAGAGTGCTACTTCATTAGGAAAATAAAGGATGGTATTGGATACCTACTTTATGACCTTGAGATTCTTAAAAGATCTTATTTCTGAGAATGTGATTCTTGGAGGATTGAGACTCTTGAGAATCAAGATGAAAATGAAGTGAAGGAACTCATTTAATCTTGAGAAGATAATGATGCTCCTGAAATCGGAAACTAAAAGTACAATTAAAGATGAAACACTAATACCTCTTCAAATGAGTTTGAAGATGTATTCCATGTGTCAATTAAGTCTGACAATGATCGGACTTCATGTGATGAAGCTCCTAAAGATCATGACATGGAAAGATGAATATTAGCAATAAAGTCTAAAGTAGACCTCATATACAAATGTTGTATATGGACCCTAGAGGGTCCACCTATAAGGGTTAGACCCATTAAGGTGTAAATGGATCTTCAAGAGAAAGGGAACCTGATGAGAAGGTAGAGACCTTCAAAGCTCAATTCGTAGCCATGAGCTATACACCGGAAGAGAAGACATTGCTTGCGATGAGACTTGCTCTTCGGTAACCATGCTTAAACTCATCAGAATATTGCTAACCTTAGCTACACAACTTGACTATTGCATCTTCAGGATGTAATTCAAGATTGCATTCCTCTAAAGAATACCTCTCTGAGGATATTCACATGAAGTAGCCCCAGGGCCTCATGTTTGGGGAAAGTAAGGTGTGAAAGCTAAAGAAATCCATCTGTGGACTCAAATAAGCTTCTTGTTGATGGAACATAAGATTTGATGAAATCATAAGTGTTATGATTTCAGATAGAATCTTGATGAACCATGTGAAGCTTAGTGGGAGTGCCATTGTGTTCATCGTGCTAAATATCCTAATCATTTGGAATGATATAAGGATGATAATAAGTGTTTTATAGACTAGCTATTCCATACCTTTAGATATGATCTCAAGAATACCTCTTAGATCTTAGTTCTGAAGTTGTTCAGAAGCAAAGAAAAGAGGGTATTGGGACTGTCACATTTGTAGTACACCTTGGACATATTCCATTCTTGGAAATTCCAAGAAAGGCATCCTTCCCTTAAGATTTGGTACTGACCTATCTAAAGGGATAGCACCTCAAAGAGTTGAGGAAGTAAAAGCTAGAACTGCTTGCACTTGTACATCGGTTACGAGAAGCTAAGTGTATGCTAGATGTGTACAAAAGCCAGATATCTGCCATGCAGTGGGAGTAGTAAATTATTACTAATCCTACTATGGAAAAAGAACACTTGATTGCAGTAATAACGATATCTTCAAAGATGACAAGGCTTTAGAGATGGTGATCTCTAAGTCTTATCTTCATGAGCTTAAGGCTTTATGGATAGAGATCTAAAAGGTCTTAACTGTGGATACCTTGAGAGATAGTGATTTCCCGGAATAAGGGTATTCTGATAAGGATTATGGAAATACTGGTTATAATAGTTATTGAGCAATAGTGTCAAGGACACTATAACTGCTTTGACTAGATTGAGTACTGGTTGCATTAGATGCAACATTCACATTAGATGCAAGCACTGTAACCTAGGGATATGCAAGTGTTGTAAAAGGACTTGGCATAGTCTTTTGGAAACAGAGTGACTGATCAGCTTACCTAGCTATTTCTAAATAGCCTGTGATCGTCACATGAGTGTGGGTTTAAATGATTAGCCCATTAATGACTCTTTGGGATAGTGGGAGATTATTAGATATGTGAGCCCACAGCGAGCCATTATGCAATAAATGTTATTGCACATATCATTCCCTGATCTGAAATGAAGAATAAATAATTTGCATAAAAAGGTCCCTCTATGCAATTAGGTTTATGTACCATGGCTATCTTAATGATCATAAAGTTGTTGTTTCAATTATTGAATCATAGGGGCTGGTGCTTGGATGAATATCTAAAGAGTTAGACTGAGGACTCATCAAGCATCGTCAAATGATTGTTAAGATGTGATCTCCAGCCTGAGTAGGAGATGGCAATCCTTTCTCACATAGGTTGATATCTGACCGACCTCTTGATGCAGGTCCTCTGCATAGGAATAGAGATTCAGAGGTGTCAGATTAGTTAGGTCAATGAGTTGACTTAAGGAGATCGAGATAACCTAAGTCCTATGTTGCATGCTGTCACAGCATAGGCACACATCCTCTGACCGGAGACAGATGTATTGCTACATGTCTGAGTATGTACATTTGATAGACCAATAGGTTGATGACCTAACCAAGGTCTATACACCGACGCGTTGGTATGCATATAAGGGCATATGAGTAATACGATCTCTCAAAGGGATCATACATGTTCACTACTGAACCGGAAGACATGAGCTCACTCATGAGATATTGGGAAGAATCAAATTCCGTGCACGGTCGTCTCGCTTTGGAAGCTTGACTGAATTTGTGGGTTTGATATATACTTTTGGAAAGTATATGATCAAGACCTAGGTATGATATATGCTTTTGGAAAGTATATGATCAATTCCAAATCCCAATGATCAAATGAGAAACTTAGTGATCAAACCCTGAAGAAGACAGTGTAAAATTGATCTTGATCTCCGGGTTGACCATGGGTCTTCCAGTATGCGGGATGTACAGGTATTGGGAATAGCTGAGGGTGATGTGATCATAAACGATTGTATATCCATGACGCTTCCATTCTGAGGGAGTGATGAAACACGTCTGGATTTTAGTGACTCCTTTAAGTAGAGAAGCAATCTGATCTTAGTCCAAGTGTTGGACATTGGTCTGAATGATATTCAGATGCAATGAGAAGATTAGATTTGCAGTCTTGATCTAATCAAGCATATGTGGGAGGTTCGTAAGATCTGGATTTAAGATAAGATCTCAATATCCAAGTCACTATACGTGGAACAATATAATCGTCCTATCCTTATCTCCAAGTATCTGCGGAGAAAGCACATTATTCTTGAAAGGGTTCAAGAATAATTCATTTGATGAAATGCATATCAAAGCAAGAAGGACTTGATATTATAAATATGAGATTAAAATGAGATTTAATTATCAAGCATAATATGAATGAGATTCATATTGTAAGAATACGATAATTAAATGGGATTTAATTATCAAGGATTAGAGAATGTGGATAATACTATCCTTGATATATGTGTATTATAAATATGATTTATAATACATATATTGAAGAGAGAGAATCTATGTAAATAGCATTTGTTAATTAATAGTGTGGATTGGATTCACATTAATTAATTAATTGGAAATGTAATTTACAAATTAGTTTGGGTTGTGAATTTGATTCACATAATTTTCAATGGCATAATTGAAATATTCACAAATTAATTTGGAATTAATTTGGTGGATATTTTTGTGATAATTGAGAGATAATGTAATATAATAAAAAGGAAAAATAGAGCCACCGGTTTTTAGGAGGCAACATTATCTCCATTTTATTATGATGATTAATCTCTCAACTAACTTATTTATGTTAAATTAAAAATGTGTTGATAATTTTGCAACATATATTTAATTTAATCATAAATAAATGTTGCTGGTTTTAACCTACAATAATTATAGCCATTGATTTTACATGGACCAAGCCTGGCCGTTGGATCCATGTGTCCCATGGATTGAGATCCATTGGATCCTAAACTAATATAAAAGGAGGGCTAAGGTAGCCTTCCAAGGTACATCATCTAGAGTTGTAGAAGACTACTACTCTCTCTCTCATTCTCGATTAGGCTCTCTCTCAATCTCAAGTGGCCGTCCACTTTGCATATTGAGAAGGAGAGTATCTTGCCTTCGCCTTCGACGCTTGGTTTTTCGTCAAAGATTGCGGGAAGGGCGCGACTCATCATCGTGCCCGCAAGTGCGTTCTTCGTGGGTCTGACTTGAGACAGGAGGATCTCTCGTTTGGGATCTCGCGATCACAACCACGCTTCAAGAGGTATTCCTTATACTTTGTGGTTTGATGAAACGATCTGAGAAGTGTTCTCGTGATCATGTGGTTTCATCTTTAGTTTTAAAAAATTTTAATTTCCGCCGCATCTAGTGACTAGTGCGACTAGATGCTCTGATTGCATACGATGCGATCGATACGCTTCCGTGATGTGCTTAAGGATTCTCAATATCCTTTAGTATGGTCCCTTCCATTTGCTTTGTAGTTTCCCCTGAAATAATCTCAACCTAGCATCAAATATCCATACTCTCTGATTCAGCTCAAGCTGTTTATGGCTGATATGAGAATCATGCCATATTTTCTCTTTATCCTTAAATTGTAGGCTACTGGAAAAGGTTGTATCTCTCAGGTCCTACAAGTCTACCAACTCTTCTTTCATCTGGTCTCCTACACTCTTAGGATCGAATAATAACTCTGTAACTGCCCAAAGTGACTGTGCTTGATTTCCACAGGAAAGTGGCATGACTCGCCATAAACGAGATGAAAGGGAGATATACTCAAAGGTGTTTTGCAGGAGGTCCTATAAGCCCACAAGATCGAGTCTAAAAGCTGTGACCTTTCGGTATGGTCGGACAACCTTCTTCAATATCGTCTTGATCTCCATGTTCGATACTTCAACAAAACCATTTGTCTGAGGGTGATATGGAGGGGCAACTCGATGGTCAATATTGAACTCGTTAGAAAGAGATCTTAACTTATCATTGATAAAGTGATTCCCCCATCGGATATCAAAACTCTAGTTCCCCCGAATCATGAAATGATATTTTTTTCAAAAATTTGCATACGATCTTAGCATCTGCGGCTCGCGCGAGGATGGCCTCAACCCAACGACTCACATAATCTACAACAAGCGGAATGTACTCGAATCCCTGACTCTTAGGAAATGGACACATGAAATTGATGCCCCATGTGTCAAAACCTCACATAAGTGAATGGGTTGCATCGACATCATATCATGTTTTCCGCAAGTGTCCATCCACTGATAGTCAGTACACCTCTTCATGAATTGATCATAATCTTGAAGAGAGTAGGCCACATAGGCTGGATTGGAGCACTTTCTATGTTGTCCTCCTCCCAGAATGATGCCCTCCTGCCTCAAGCTTGTAGTAGTAAGTGAGGAGTGTGTGGTGTTCATCCCGAGGAATGCATCGATGCCAGACACTATCCACTCCTTCATGGTAAATGGTGGGATCCTCGCAATGGTACGACTTGGCCTTTGCGAGGAAGGTCTCAAGTCTCTATATGGGCCAACCTTGTGGAACTTTCTTGGCGACAAGATAGTTCACAATGTCAGCATACCACAGAAGTGCGGTGATAGAAAGAATCGCCTCGTTTGGGAATGCCTCTATGATAGGTGTAATCTGATCAGAATTCTAAAGGTTTACTAAATGGGAGACGTGATCCTTCACCACATTCATGACTCCAGATTTATCCTTAATATCAATATCAAACTCCTGTAGTAGAAGGATCCATTGGGTTAATCAGGCTTTGGCATCCTTCTTTTCCATGAGGTATCGGATGGTGGTGCGATCTGTAAATATGGTCACTCTAGATCCAAGAACGTATGATCAAAACATATCCAACGCAAAAACTATGGCTAGCATCTCCTTCTCAGTCAAAGTATAATGCCGTTAAGCAAAGTCCGGCTAGAGTAGTGAATGGCAAAAGGTAATCGATCCCTCCTCTGTCCTAGCACAACCCCTATGGCAAAATCAGAAGCATCCTTTATGATCTCGAATGAGAGAGACCAATCGGGTGGCTGAAGGACAGGAGCCTCAACAACTAGTCCTTTGAGAGTCTCAAATGGCGCTAGACACTTAACATCTACAATGAACTCGGTATCTTGCATCAGCATATTAGTAAGAGGTCGAACAATACAACTGAAGTCCTGAATAAACCGTCAATAGAAGCCGACATGACCCAGAAAAGACCGCAATTATCGCAAATTGGATAGTGGATTGAGTTTCTTGATGATATCTACCTTGGTCGGATCGACCTCCATGCCACTGTTGGAGATGATATGGTCAAGGACCGTCCCTTGAGTCATCATGAATTGGCTCTTCTCCTAAGATAATACAAGGTTGACCTCTATGCAACGCTAAAGTTGTCCGACTAGGCACTCAAAGAAAGCATCAAAACCATCATCGTAGATCGAAATATCATCCATGAAGACCTCCAAACAGTCACCCACCATGTCCAAGAAGATGGAAAACATGCACCTTTGGAATGTAGCCGAGGCATTACATAAACCAAAGGGCATCCGTCTAAAGACATACGTCCCAAACTGACAGGTGAATGTCGTTTTCTCCTGTTATTCGAGCGCTATCGCCACGTGGTAATATCCTGAGTAACCATCAAGAAAATAATAATGACTCTTCCTATCTAGCCTCTTGATAATTTAATCAATGAATGGCAGCGGGAAATGATCCTTCTTGGCTGCATGATTCAATCGTCTGTAGTCCACATATTCCCTCCAAGAAGTGGGTACCCGGGTAGTTATCTCCTCTCTAGTCTCACTCAAAATTGTAGTAATGCATGTCTTCTTGGGTACCACATGTAATGGACTAACCCACTTGGAGTCAGAGATGTGATAGATAAAATTGGCGCACCACCACTTCGATATTTCCTTCATGACCACATCTTGAAGATTTGGGTTCAGCCGTCATCAGAACTCACACGATGTCTCAGCATCTTCTTCAAGATAGATATGGTGGGAGGACAAGGCTGGACATATCCACTGGAGATAAACTACATTACATCCAATTTCCTTGCGATTTCTTTCAAGAACCTCCATCAAATGAGATTTTAGATCTTTAGTCAAATCTACTGAGATAATCACTAGGAACATATCTAGTTCACCTGCAAGAAATTTGTACTTCATATTCTACAGTAAGATCTTCAGTTCTGGACATGTGGGAGCTGGAACATCTGGCTTCTAGAATGTTTGAGTGAAGGCTACCAGATCCACGTGTGAGAACTCTCACTGCATTTGTGAATCTGACGAAGGCGGCTCTACTGGTATATCTGTCATCTGAACTGGCTCGCTCTCCACCCTAGTTGTCAGCTCTGAAGGAATCAGATATGAAAAATAGTCATCAAAGTCCTCCCAATCAATTTCCGAATCCAAGGGATCTGAATTTGAAAAACATGAAATGTAATGTGCTTCCTAATACTGACCACATTCATCAGCCTCAAATTTGTCTAGTGTCAAGAGTGTGCTCTCCAAACTCTTGTCTACCAAAATCTGTAAGTTTGTAGTATCTGAGGACATGATAAAGGCTCGTGTTGTTGGGTCTCCCAAATAACTTCATAATCTGTGATCACAAAGTCACACTCCTGGTGGACATCTCCCTCTACATCTACTCTGAATCACTCTACTGCTCAAAGTAGGGTGAATCTCTCGCTCTTGTCTCCTCGATCATCTCCATTTGTACACATTCTGCCCCGATGTGAAAGTATATCTTCCCGCTATCATGGTCAGACACAACCTTTGTTGTGGCCAAGAATGGACATCCTAGAATGATGGGAATATCGGTCACAAACTCAGGGATCTCCATGTGCATTACAATAAAGTAAATAGGGAATTCAGTCCCTGAATTATGATGACCACTCCCTTCAATAACTTCTTCAGCTTCTTGATAGATTTATTAGCAAACTAAAGGACTATCCTGCTTTGTCGAAGATGGCCGAACTCGAATCTATCGATTAAGGCTGCCAGAAGAAGGTTAATATAAGAGTCATTATCTAATAGAGTCTAATCGAACCACTGCTCATGAAGTTGGCATAGACATATGGAGCTCCTATATTGGGTCTCTTGGCTGGAAATCGGTTATGAATGGTAAAGAAAGTGGCACGAGTCAGCACATGGATCTCTACATAGTGGTTCCTCCTCTTCCTGCAAAGAGTGGTTTTCTCTCTCAAGTTCTTTTGGAAGAGGGAGATGTGCTCTAGTGCCTCCTGTAGAGTCAGATTTATCTCAAATCGATCAATCATCTACTGGTTGAACTCTAGCTGGTGTCTTTTTTTGGATTTTCTTTGGGCCCCCTTTCCTAAGCGAAGTGCTTGAGGGAAGGGGGCAGAGGTAGGGTGAAGCATGGGTCAGGGTTAGCCCGACCCAGCCCGCTCAGGCCTGACCCAAGTCCGAGCCCACTTTCTAAATGGGCAGGCTTGGGCCACCATTTGGGCCCATTTATCAAATCAGGTTTGGCTCGGGCTTGAGCATACCCTAACCCGAAGCCACGGGTTGGCCCAATTTAAGGCCCGAATCCTGGCCTGACCCATACGTCCAGCCCAACAAGACCCCTCATTTCGAAAATCCTACCCAACCCATTCAGCCATATCCACACATCTCCTCCCATTTGAGAAGATATCCGAAAATTGGAATTACAAAATTATATTGTGTTTGTAATAAAATATTACAAATGCTAAAAAAACCCTCCAAATCCAATCATCCAAAAATTAAAGTTGTAAATATGTAAGATAGGCTATATCCCAACTTCTGTGGGATTCGCGGACCGGCCTGACGTAGGCCCGGCCCATCTTAGGTCAAGTTGGGCTTGGGCCTAGTTGTTGAAAAATGAGTAGGCCTAGGCCTGGCCCCTGGGCCCAGTTTTCAAAATGGGCATGGGCTGGGCTAGGTTGGGCTTGCCCGAGCCCGACCCGTGCTAGCAAAATACTTAATTAAGTACATAAGAGTTACACATTTACTGAGAAAGAATTGTTGGCAGTTACTTTCACTTTAGAGAAGTTCATGTCATATCTTTTAGGATCTAAAGTCGTTATTTTTTACTGACCCCTCTGCTATCAGATATTTACATCAGAAGAAGGATGCCAAATCATGCCTATTCAGATGGATCCTTGTCCTCCAGGAATTCGACTTAGAAATCAAAGACAAGCTTTGGAGATTAGAATGTGGTAGCAGATCATCTATCCTAGATTGAATGCCCATATACTCAACAGAGCAGTTGGATGAGAATAAAGAAGGAAAAATTCTTGTCTGACATTCATTTCTACCTATGGGAATACCCATACCTATTCAGAGAAGGAGAAGATTGCATATGGCAATGGTGTATTCCTCAAGAAGAGTACGTAAGTGTCCTCGAGCATTCTCATAAGCTTGAATCTAGTGGACACCATTATGGAATCAGAAATAAAGATCTTGCAATGTGGCATCTGGTGACCCATACTATTCAAGGATGCCACTATGTACGTCAAAGTTTGCATTGATGTTAGAAGATGGAAAAAACCTTCGGTGTTAAAGACTCTGTAACCCTCAAATTCATTCAAATTTCGGATATGTTTGATGCATGGGGCATTGATTTCATGGACCTATTTCCCAATAGTCGGGGTTGTGAATGCATCATGCTTATTGTATGTGAGTCGATGGGTAGAAGCTACCCTTGCTCAAGCCGCCGATATCTGCACAGTGTGACAGTTTTAGAAAGATAACATCATTCCGCAGTTCGAGATACCGAAGATTCTAATCTTAGATGGGGGTATCCACTTCATCAATAAAGAGATTAAGAAATTAGTGAAGGAGTATGGCATTGATCATCGTGTCACTTCTCCTTATTATCATAAATCCAATGCTCTGGATGAATTATTAAACAAAGAAAGCAAGAAGATTCTGCAGAAACTTGTGAGTCTGGATAGAAAGAATTGGTCACAATTTATTGACTCAGTTCTCCAAGCTTACAAAATAACTTACAAGTCTCCTCTGGGCATACCTCACTATTGTCTTTTATATGGGAATCCATGCCATATTCCCTGAATTAATTCACTAATCTTTGTGGGCAGTCGACATATGTAATCTTAACTTACAGAGAGGTGGTTAGGATAGAAAGTTGGATCTGAACAAGCTCTTGGAATTATGAGACTACGTGTATGACAATAGCATAATGTACAAGGAGAAGGTCAAATGTTGGCATGATCGGCACATAAGACGAAAGACCTTTGATGTTGGACAGATAGTGTGGTTGTTCGACGTGAAGATGAAGATATTTCCGAGCAAATTGAAAAGTAAATGGACAAGGGCATACATTGTGAAGACTGTATGTGACAACAAAAGTATCCTCATATAAAAATTGTCAGTCGATGCACAACCATTCATCATCAACAGTCAGTCGATGAAGTCATATCTAGAGCATCATACATTCCTTGTCGTTGTCAATTCTATTCAAGTTATTTTTAATGAAGAGTTCACAACTGCAACATCAGTAGAGTTAGACAATGCAGTTCAAAATATCTTTGATTGATTTTCTTCTTTTCATTTCTATTTTTTAATTCTTTGATTCTTCTGTGTGTTACTCATCCCATTGATCTGTGTTATACTTAGGATATTCTTCATCTTAAGTATGGGGGGATGGGTATATTCATATTGTTCTTTATTCAATTCTGTTGCTTGTCCCTTAACTTGTCGATACTTAGCGATATTTCACCCTAAGTAAAGGAGGGACAAGACAAGCCCATTAATTTCAGAAATTTTGATCCTCGATCATCTCCATTTTGTATACAACCTACTATACTTAGGATTATTTCATCCTAAGTATAGTCGGGATGATTGACTTCTTCTTTTAGTCATTATAGTATAGACTTTCCTATACTAAGCAGAGTTATGTCTTCCTTTTTCTCTTTTATCACTATGAGGATATAGCCCAAGCTAAGTATAGGGAGGTCATATATACATCGTATATACTTTAGACATAACTCGTACTTCATATTTTTGAATAATATGGCTACTATAATATTTAGTAAGGGCATATAATTAATTAACTATAAATAATACACTATAATTAAGAAAATTCTTTGTCAATAAGGTTAACGAACCTGTTTAAAAATATTTTCCAAAATTATTTGAAAAATAGTTGTTAAAATAACTTGAAAAATCTTTTGAAAGCTGTTTAGAAAACGTTTGTAAAATGTTTTCAAAATGTTGGAAAATATTTTTGTAAATGTTTACAAAATTTATTTTATTTGTTTTAATAATTTTTTTAAAATTGATTTGCAAATGATTTCGAAAATGGCTGCAGAAAAATTTTGAAAAATCTATTTATATTATTTCAAAAATATTTGCAAAATGACTTTCAATTTTTATGTCAAATATTTGTCAAAATAATTTCAAAAAATAAGTTTTACAAAAGTTTGTAGAAATATGTTCAAATTGTTTTAACAATCTTTGCATAATTATAGCAAATTAAATTATTTATATGAATCTACATATAACCCTTGGATATATAACCTGCATAGCAACTAACTTCTGTGTAAATTCCCACTATAAATATACACCCAATTCTTATAAAAATGCATGAACTCTAGTGTAAATATCTGTGTATACTTCTTTTCTAAATTTTATAAAAGTCCCTGAAAATTTCAAAATTCCTAAAACCTATAAAAATTTATAAATTAATTTCAAAAATTACATAAAAATTTCCAAAACCTTTTGAAAAATCCATAAAAAGTTCAAAATCAGAAAATGGTTTCACCAAAATATTTTCCTTGCATTGTATATCATCTGTTTTTTAGAATGATATAGATATTTGAACAAATCTAATAAAGATGAAGATTGGAGCTTGGTCTAGACCTTAATCCACTTAATTTCATACGAACCTATTAAGGATTAGAATTGAGATGCTTCATATCACCTTGACTTAATTCTTTAAATTCTATGAAATTGTGTTCTTGAGCCGGTTCAATGTGTCTAACTAGAACCCTTCATGTCATCCGTATGACTCTTGAGACAATAGCTTGACTAGAAACCTCACACTTACTACTTAGCTCATCCCAGATGGATTGTTGAAAGATCTTGGAATCTAAGTCGGGGTAATACTAGGACGCTTCGTCAAGGGTGGCTCAGGAACCATTCTTGGGGGCTACCAAAATCGATACTTTAACCCACTTCCTCTAGTAGTATGGACATCTAATGACTAGAGACTGGATTGAAATAAAGCTTCCGATGAGGATTGGTCTGTTAGCACAATGACTAGAGACTGGATTGAAATAAAGCTTCATATGAGGAATGGTCTGTTAGTACAACATTTTTCCAAGATCCCAAAACATGGACAGAACAAAAGATTCTATATCCATTAGGTGAAAACAAGAATGCAAAGAAATGCCATACAAAAAATATCTAAAAAATAGCCTATATAAAAAATTCTAAAAATATTGAGCACCATGAAAGGTTCTTTCTTGGTGAAGACTCGATTACACAGTCAAGCCTCATAAGTAAACATGACTACACTGGTTCATTTTCATCTTTCTCCATTCTTCTAGCTTCTCCCTTTTCTATTGTGGACTAAGACACACCGAAACTTTGAAGGATCCCACTCCCCAAGGACGATTTGCATAGGAGGAGACTCTTTCGTAGTTCATCAATATATCTGGGAAGAGCAAACTCAATCCACACATGGTACGTGTCATTTCAAGGTCGCCTGAGTATTCGACTGAAAGGATGGTTTTGATCAGATTGTGAATTGAACTGTATAGATGAGTATGGAATCTAAGGGTTGTTGTGTCACACTTCCTAACCTTAATGTGATTCCTACCACACTAAGAATCCAAATGTCTTTATTGATCTCCAAACGTTGATTTTATGAAGACAAGTTTAAAAGTCAAAATTTATTCCAGGTTCTTTATTTTTCTTCCCTTTATATTTTTTTGCACTCATTGTCATAAGTGTTTGCTAGGGACTAGCAAAGGTAAGTTGAGGGGGGTGTTGAATCTCCATTTCATTACCTTTATTCTTTCATTTTGACCTTAAATCCTAGCTAAATGCATGTATATAGCATTAATTTGTACAAAATAATAGTCAATAATTGGCATATAAATACTGTATAAATATTGATATTTAATTACAAAATGCAAGAATAAAGGAAATAAATGAAAAATAATGAAGTGTCCAAGACACTCAATGACTCTAGACCCTGCGATTTCAATATATTTATTCTTTATCTTTTTAGCTTCATTATTTTTGATATACTTGTATATACTATTTGAAAACATATAAATATAAACATAAATTAAAACCATGAAAATACATTAAAATAAATAAAGTATTATAACATTTAGGTAAACTATACTTATATAATACATGTACATATTTATTTAAGAAAATAAATGAAATCATAAAAATATAATAAAATTATTTAAATGTGTACCCAAATATAATAATAGAATATTAAATTCAAAATAAAAAGAAAATATTGTAAATATAGGAAAAGATACATATGTTTATACATGTAAATGTTAACATCTAATAAATAACTTTGTAAAAAAAATAAAAACATAATAAAAAACTACATAAAATAACACTTTTTTATGTTCTAACCTAAAATTAGTATAATCATGTGTTATTTATTATATATTTATTAGGGATTTAATCCCACCTATTTTTTGGTTGGTCCATGTTGACCCACCAGAGACAAGAGATTGTTGACCGCCTGGTCAATAGTCCTTACCACTCGTAGACCCTGCCAAAGTCATGTGAAGAGTCTGACTTCTCCCATTTTCTACTCCACCTCCATGAATCCTTCCTCCTTGAGCCTTCCACCATCTCGCAACATGCACATCCCTACTCCACACCCACTATCTAGATCTCACAAACTACTCTCCTCCCACACACAATCTTCTCCACCTTTTTATCCAAATCCATGTCTATAAATAACGACCCCCTTCTTCATTTTTTTATTATTATCCCACTTTTCCCTTCGTAACCCCAATAGGACTCCTCCACATTGAGATCTATTGATAGGAGACGCTCTGCGGAGCCTTATCAACATGGATAAGAGGCAGTTGGTGGTAATCCTGGTCAGCTGAGCTCATCTCCGATGAGCCTTCTTGCTACTTCGTTACAACCAGGTACGAGCTGCTAGTTGTAGGTTTTTCATTCTCTTTTCTTTCTAGTAGAATAATTTAAATGTTAGTTTACTTAATCCATGACTAGGTTATCTTAATTTAGGTATTTTAGATTGGTGGAGGCTTATGATCCAGCTTAAATTCCCAGTGATGTGACTATCTTTGACTTGCTATTTCACATCATTTTTACTCCCCATTCTCTTCTTCATACATCCCTTTTGTCTCCTCCTCGATGCATCCAGGATGAAGGTCTAACAAGCTCCCTCCGTCGCCTTCCATAGGAGCTTCTCCGCCACCTCATTCATGTGTGCATACAGCTTCAAGAGAGGGTCAAGTATGACCCTCTCATCTTCCTCTTTATTTTTGTGCAAAAACTGGAGTGTTGTAGCATCTAGAGCACTATCTTGAAGTCCATCTCATAGCTCCAGTTGTACGAGTGCTCCAGGCCCCCATTGACAAGTCCCGGACCGATCTGAAGGAACCGGTACGTACGAGAGACCATCACAAAGCTTCTGAGCTTCTTAGTAGTGGTGGAGAAGTCCAGAGCATCGTGTAATCTCCGATCGAATCATCCCCGGAGGGTTGTTATTGGTCATTCTTCCAGGACCCCTCCAAGTTGTGTAATTATGATTAGGGCCCAAATCTAATCTGGGCCCCCTATTTCAACTTAAACGAAGCCCATTATCCGCCATTGATTGAGCCACATAACATAAGAAGAAGTGTGTGATAGTGTGTGATTGTTCGTGAATTACTCTCTTTAATTTGTGAGAATTAACGTGTTAAAATAATGATGTGTCATTATGAGTACGTTGGGTGATCGGAATCAATCAAGAAAATAACCACTTATTTATCTAATCAATTTTCAATCGAAATGGTTTTATGTTTATTTGACGTGATCTTAAACGATCGTATAACCATGATGCTTCCATTCAGAGGGAGTGATGAAACAGGTCTGGATTTTGGTGACTCCTCTTTGTAGAAAAGTAATCTGGTCTTGGTCCAAGTTTTAAACATTGATATGAATGGGATTCAATTGCAATGAGAAGATTGGACTTACGATCTTGATTTAATCAAGCATTTATGAGAGGTCCATGAGATCTGGATTGGAGATATGATCTTAATATCCAAATCACTATACGTGGCATAATTCAATCACCATGTCCATATCTCCAAGTATTTGCGGAGAAATTGCATTATTCTTGAAAGAGTTCAAGAATAATTCCAAAGTTGAATTATGACCAAGCATTGAGAAATGGATAATTAAATGTGATTTAATTATCATGAATAGTGCGAATTTGATTCACATTATCTGAATGCATGAGAATGATTATCCAATATAATTAAATGTGATATAATTATTGTGGATATGGATAATGTGGATAGCACTATCCAGTTATCCATGTATATTATAAATGTGATTTGTAATATATCAGAGAGAGACTTTTGTCATTTATATTGATTGATTAATTGTTAATGTGGATTGGATTCACATCAAATGATTAATTAAAAATAAAATTACGTTTTATTTTGGGTTGTGAATGAGTTTCACATAATTTCAATAGCTTGATTGAAATTTTTCACAAGATAATTTTGAATTTTTTAGTGAAAAATATTTTTGACAAGAGATCAAGAGATATCATGAGATAATGAGATCTCATGATAATTAGAGGAGATAGGCCCATTACTCCCAAGAGGAGTGCACGGCCAATACTCTCCATGTGGAGAGGTGTAGCTGTCCCCCCTCATTTAGGGAAGGAAGTTAGTCTACTCATTATCTCTTCTCTAGTAAAAAGTGATTTGAATTCAAATTAATTTTGTCAATTTATCAATATAAATTAATTTAAATTATATCATTTTATGTCGTGTTTTTACAACAACATCTTAGCCATTGAAAAAAACAAAAATCAATCTTATCCGTTGATTACATGTTGTCCATGGATTGAGATCCATGGACTTCCGAAACCCTATAAAAGAAGAGGCAACCCTTGATTTACAAGTTACACAATCTCGACTCTCTCTCCCTTCTCTTCTTTAGTGGCCATCAACTCTCATAAAGAGAAGGTCGTCTTCGTCATCGTCTTGCCTTTGTGCTCCGTCTTCAATGACTATCGACTCTCCGTCTTCTTTGGTGCGTGGCACTCGTGAAGAAGGCGTTCAATCTCATGAGACGAGATCAGAAGATCCACTGCTTGGGTCATCAACTTGGATTGCGAGAAGCACGTGACTCATCCCCGTGCTCGCAAACGTCTCCTCCGACGGTGAGATAGGAGGTCTCTTCCTTTAGAGGCTTGATCACAACCACTCTCCAAGACGTATTCCTATATCTTTGTTGTGGTTAGATGAAACGTCAAGAAATGTTCTTGGATAATATGGTATCATCATTTAAAAAAAATTAAAAATCCGTTGCACGATCAACTACTGCGACTAATCGCTCATGATCGTATATGATACGGTAAGCACGCTTCCATGATGCACTTGAGGATTTCTCCATATCCTTCACGAGGATGGGATAAAGTTAATGAAGGCTTCAAGAAACCTGAGTATCGGAAAAAACCTAGCCAGTATGTGAACTAGTTTACGTGCCATCGTTTGATATTTACCTATGTGCCAGGGTGTGATGAAACTTAATTTAATTTTTGATCAGTGTGCGCCAACTTTTGATAAAATAGTGGAGTTGTCCAACAAATGAAAAGAAAGGAAAGAAATATTTAAATAAAATATCTATACTCCAAAAGTCAAATTACAAATGAGCTTCCACCAATGGTGAGCGCTCCCAACCATTTTCAAAGTGTCCAATTGGACCAAGTGCTCATTTGGACCAAGGAGTCGGGCTAGCATCATAAAAGGGCTCTACATCATATAGTGATACAAGTCTGGGTGTCGAAGGTATCTTAGGTACTAAAAAAAGACACAACCCGGGGTACTCCCAGAAAAACAAGTGCAGATGACTCTGAATTCTTTTGACGGACACATTGATCAACAAAATAAAAATATACAATGTTGAGTAATAAGGCACACAAAGGCCCCTAGACACAATCCTATACCCTCCATCATATGGTGGTCCGTCTACATTTCAAGTCTGACAAGTTAAAGAGATGGTTAGCTGAAGCAAGAATAGATTTATTCACAAGTATTGAGGATTAGGTTTAGAAGAGAGTCTCTTCGACTGGAACTTCGAGTGATGTCTCGACTCGACTCTCATGAATGAAATACACTAAATTTCATATCTTTATATTTTATGTACAAAAAGAGAGTATGATAATTAGAGAAGTTGGATCCCTTTGATAGAGCATAGTTGAGCCAAGAATTTTAAGATCGCTTAAATTGAGGGTCTTCGAAAAATTGAGCCTTGAAATCATCACACTAGCAATAATTATTCCGACTTCTTCATTCTTTAGATGCTCAAGGGCGAGCATGGTTTAAGTATAGGGGTATGATGAATCTCGTATTCATCATGCTAAAAACTAATTTTTAATCCCCTTGCTTAATTAATCCAATAAAAATAACTGATAATTCATTATTTTTATCCTGTACTATGTTATGTATAAACTGTGTTATTAACCTATATTTATCGTAATTAATTACTATGTTTTTAATCCTCATTAAAACACTTAAATATAGGTTAAATAATTGTCTATAATTTTCCTGACTTTTAAAAGAACTAAAAAAATATAAAAATATCTCAAAACTCCAAATCGGTGTTTTATCCCCTTAAAAATACCCTTAAAATACACTTTTATACAAATAGCCTCTTTTGACCTTTTGTCCAGCATCAAACTTGTAGATCTCATCGAGATCTAGTACTTTCATGTTTTGACTTTTTTTCCTAATTTTGAATCTAACTAATTCTTTTTAATTTATCTTTATTTTCACATTTTCTAATTTTTCTGGTGCAGCCACGTGGCGCCCTCTGGGCCACCCACGTGGCTGCCTTGTCTTCTCGCCACCCAGCTTCAGCCCTAGCCATCGGATCAACTCCTCCTCACTCAGATCCTAACTATCCATCGCCACTTCCATGAAAGCTGATAGATCTAATCTCAGATCAGATTCATCCCTTCATCCCCGCCTCAATCTCAGCTGCCAATCCTACTCTTATCCTACGCCTCTCCTTGCTCCATATCACTTACACCACCCTCGCCGTTGGGTGGGACCCTAAGTCCCATTTGAATCGTTTACATTTGCCTTTACCCACATCCTTAGATGAGATCCCCAGATCTCATCCTAGCCATCTATCTGCACCTCACTCTCTGCCACCCGAGCAGATCAAGGGAAATGATCTCTGCCTCCACCAGCGCTTCCATTCAAGCCATTGGATCGCATGATCCATTGGCTTTCACTCATCGTCATCCTCCAGTCAAACTACCCCAACCATTACACCTCACATCCAAGACCCCCTTCCTATTTTGGAGCCCATGAAAACCATGCTCCTCCTCTTGTAACACCACCTCCATGATGCCTACTCCTCCACCGTCCTCGTGCCTACTTCACTACCCCCTTCATCGCTCCTCCATTACTCCTATTGTTGTTCAAAACATCCCCTGCGACCACATAACTCCCAGCGGGCTTTCTTATAAATCAAATGCTTCCGCCCTCCATCACCTTCGTCCACCATTAGCAGGACTCCTTCCTAGCCGCCTTCCCCTCCTAGTGACGAGGGGAGGCATAATTGGCTGGCGATGATGGAGGTTGTCTCAGCTGTCGACCCACGATGATCCATCGTGTCGTTGCACCTCCGGCAGTTGCACGAGCTCCGAGGCCCGATTGACCTCATCGAGTGACGATCCGAGCTTTGAATTATGCTCAGCCGAAGCCAAATCCCTACGCCAATCACCTTGCTCCGGCCAATTACTCCTCTCCTTTCTTCATTTTTCTCCTATTTGGTCGAACCTTCACAATTATCTTCACCACGCAATCACCATCTTTCGAGCTCCGCCAACCACCAATCATCCTCACCCATGACTCCGCTCATCTCTTTCCTCCTTCAGATCCCCTCACCGTGCCACTTCATCCTCTCCGTCGACAAGGCGGAGGACCATTGGGCTTTCACCTTCTCCTCCACGCTCAACCCTCCATTCACCCCCACTCCACTTCACATCACACACACACTTCACAAATGCATGCTTCGTCTATCTAACCACTACAAATCTTCAATGGCTGGAGTTCTAGCACCATCTCCGATCTACTGCACCACCTCTGGCAAGGCATCATTGTTTGACGTATACATCTATCCTCGCATCTTCATCTCCGGTCATACGACTTCTCTAGATGTCCACGATCCTCCGACGAGTATCAGGAAGAACAGGGGAGCCTGGAGGAGCTCTGGCATACTCGCTGGAGCTCCAAGTATGTTGTTGCTCCTCTAGTGAGGCGAAGAGCATGCACCGTTGGATGGCGCCTCTCGGCAACCATCCAACCGTCCAGATGATGATACGTGTCTAGGCGGAGCCTCATGCCGAACCAACAGGCTCGGATCCACCGAGCCTTACACCAAGCCATCGACACCCGCCACATGTACCTCAGCCTGCGATGCCTCTCGAGCTTGGCTTCTCACATGCTCGACATATGAGGTTCTGGGTAACTTGCACGAAGGACCCTGAAGGTTTCTGAAATTACATTTTTGTACCCAGGTGTGTGTCTCACGTACGCGCCTGGGTATTTTACATGAAGGCCCTCACAAGTTTCATAAATTATAGATACGCCCCTGTAAGCATTAGAAAATTTATAAAAGGGCCCCTCCAAGTTTTATTTATTGCAAATAGGTCCCTCCAAGGACCTATTTGGAATTATTTATCCTTTATTTACTCACATTTTTATAGGAATTTTGCTCCTAATTGTTTCTTCCATAACTTGAGCATCGTAGGTTTGAATTGCATGATTTCAATGTCATTTTATTCCTTAATTAATCATCTATATAATGACGTTAATTTTCTCATCTGACACTAATTTAAATGTGATGAATTTTTAATGTCATACAACATCCTTTGCTCAAATGCCTTGCCATAAAATAGATGCTTGCTTGTAAATTTTAGCTCAAATTAACTCTGATTTTAAATCTTAATCTGTGCTCATGACTTGTAGAGCGTTTTTCTAATTAATATTTTGCATGCATATCCTTTGCACTTATTCATACATTATGCATTGCATATCTTACAATTGCATTAAAAAAATCAACTAAAAATACATGCATCTTATAATTGCATTGTTCTACATTTTAGAGTGCACATCTGCACAAAGACCTAAAAATAATAAGATAATCACTCACTAATGGACAAATTAAATAAATATATTAAAGTAGCTCGTGTCCCTGTGGTCGACATTGGTAGACTTGCCAAGTATAAATATTCTACAACATTCAAAGATTGTGGTTTTTGATCTACCGTTTTTTGCCTCCTATACTACAATTCCTTATTATTAAAGAGACAAATCCCGCGTTCATCATCCACCTTTCCATTTTTTGCTTCCGCCAATTTCGTCTGCTCTGACCACATGGTCGGAGCCCAACTACACACCCCCATTCGTGTAGATCGATTCCTTGACTCACCCTATACCCTCCTGGAGCTCCTCCTGGAGCTGCTCCGCTTGAGTAGCTAGGTGGCCAAAGGTGGTCCTCTGCATGAAGCAACACCAGCAAAGGTCACACTACTCAGAGGCGTAGCTCCGGTGAGGTTTTATTAAAAATGGAGACAAGAGAAGCAGAGGGGAATGTAAGTCTATCCCGATGAAGGTGGTAGGAGGGGATCTCGGCCTTAACCTCGACCTGATGGTTGAGTCCAAGGATGATAAGACTATGGTGCGAGATGGGGGATGAGGTGAGGGTTCGATCTAAACGGTTGTGGGAATAAGATGGGGTTGCAACTCGGGTGGTCGGAGCAGATGAATGTGCGGTGGAGGAAGATGGAAGAATCGAAGCAAAAGCGAAGGTGCGACGGGTAGAGTGAATACCTCAAGGTTTAGAGGTGCTCCTGCGCTCTGGGAGAAGATGGTCATCGGGGTAATTGCCTCGCCCACGCTGCTGCGGGCCGGGAGGTTGCACATGACGGAGGAGTCTGGCCATGTCGAGCTACGAGACTCCTGGCGACTCCCTAAGGGTCCTGAACCACTCACTCGATGGCTATCACTTCAACGAGGATGGTTAAGGTGGAAATGAGACGCGAGGGACGAGCTGTCGTGCCAAGAGGCAGAATCAAAGCTTTTATAGCCAACTCGAGGTTCCAGAAAGATCGACATGGCGTGCGGAACCCTAAAGAGATTTGGATGAACCGAAGGACCCACGATAATGTCAGATATACAAGGAATCTCGGGTCTGGATCTCGAGTCAAGAGGAGCTCGGAATCGGGCAGGAAAATTCGAAGAAGATGCTCCGACAATGTAGATTTGACCCGACCAGAGCTTAGAGGAGGCGTTGACCGGGGTCAACAAAACCCTCATGGACAAATCAAAAAGTTCGAATTTACAAATTATTTATAATATAGATAAAAAATAATAAATGAATTCAAAATAAAAAAGTAATAAAATGAAAAAATGTTTATTATTTTTCAAACTATTTTTATGAGATTTTTTATTTTTTTTATGAAAAATAAATTAGGTATTTACAATATATAGTATTATATACATGTATAATATACTATGTATTATGTACAATTATTTTTATTTTGATTTTTTTACATAAATACACCAATTTTCTATTTTATTTATTTTCAACATAATTTTAGGAGTACAAAATAATTTTTATTTTATTTTTATGAGTTATTTACAAATTTAAAATAAATAGGAGATGTGGTACATATACACATGATTTCTACAATGAGAGAGGAATTTTATTTTTATTTTATTTCCTTTTTCTGATCTTTATTTTATTTTTTTATTTTTTAAAAATATGTAGAAGGAGGTAAAAATAATATTTTAATTTTATTTTGTCAAAAATACATATTTACAAATATAGGTATTATATACAATACAAAGTAGGCCCTATCTCTCTCTACTTATTTTATTTGGTCATCAGGTCAATGCCTGACCTTCTCTTGGGGTTAGGGTCACTCTGTATTTATTCTAAATGCCTCCTTCCTTTTTCTTTTCCTTTATTCTTTTATTTTTTCGCAAATACATGCTATTTATGCAATATTAACACAAGCACGTTGATTGCTATGTTATTGAATTTACACTTATTTACATGCTGATTTGCCAAGATAATTAGTGAAAATAAAAGAATAAAGAGTGAGAATCATGGATTCATCACCCCCTATACTTTACCTTTGATAGTCCCTTAACAAACACTCTTTTGAAAAAGAAGTGAAAAGGGAAGAAAAGAAAAAGAAGGAGAATCAAGGTTGGATATTAAACTTATCTTCATCAAATTGAAGTATGGAGCTCAGTCATACCTTTGTATTATTAGTTTGTCGGAACCTTATTGAGATATAGGGTCAAGACTTAATAGCCTCTAATTTCAACCATTCTATGGTCTCGACTCCTTAATAATCCAGATCAGAACAAGTCTACATACGCAATTTCTAGTGACAATGAATCTTTTCTTGTATTGTGTAAGTGATATGTAGCTCCCCACCTCAAAAATGACAAAGAAACAAACTCCCTCAACAAGGTAACTCTAATTCCCTAGTCTATCAGCTCTTTCCTCGAGGAGCAAGGTATTCCCTTCTAAGTTCAAGTACAACCAGCTCAAGAAGAAGGGGAAAGAAGAGAATGTATCATGACCAGTGTAGCCATGTATCCCTAGGACCCCAACCAGTGTAGCTAAGTCTCCCACTACAAGCTTCATGAGATAAGGTGTAACATAAGCTTTGCTTTATTTGGCTATATACACTCCAGTATGCATTTTATTTTCACTCAAGCATGTCCATTTTTTTGGAGTTTTTATTTTGCATCCTTATGATTCTGCCGGATCCCTCAGATCCTTCATCGAGTTGACGGATCCCTTCCTTTGCTCGATTGAAGTTCAGCCTGGGTGTGTTCTTGCTGACCCTTCTTCCACCGTTGTATAAGCTCCCTCCTACTAGATCCAATCTGGGCCACCAGACAGTGCTAGCCTTTTGGCCATTGGATCAGAGCCTCTGATGCTTCTGCCTCACATGTCGTCGACATTTCCTGCAGCTGCCAGATCCACTCGGGCATCAAATTAGAGCCCTAGCACCAGAGTAGTCTTCAACGTGCACCTCGTGTCCCTACCAAGAGTATATTTCCCTTTGGTCCTCTCATGTCTTTGTTTTTATATTTAGTCCTTTAAATAAAATGTATAGTTAAGAACATTTACAGTTTGGACTTCACAAATTTTTATATTTGCACTTTAGTCCTCCCGATTCTGAAGCACGTGTGTACTCACGTGAGTTTTAGGATATTTGCACTTTCAAGCTGAACTTTTACGTTGTTATTGAAAAAATGTTAAGTTTCTAAAAATTAAATTTATACCCCTGTGTGTGTAGTATTGAGCATATGCATGAATTAATTGGGCTATTTGTTGAATCGACCTTAGGCTTTCAAATTATGTTATCTATTAGGTCCAGAAACTTAAAATCATTGTGAATAGGTCCTTGTGAACTGTGATTAATTGCATGCTTTTTATTGTACTTAATAAATATTAAATTAATTCTAAAAATTACTATTAGATCATGCTACTATGTAGTTTTTATTATTATTTTTGTGGATTGATTTGATTACTTTCTCTATTGTAAAATTTTAAAAACCACAAAAAAGTCCATGTTTTCCCTATAAAAATTGTAAAAATTTGAAAAATGCTTTAAACATTCCATAAAACTTTATGCATGTTTCTTGTTGTATGCTTTACCTTCAGTTTTAATTTTGTTTGAGAATTCACTATAAAAACCCTAAAAATTACAAAACAACCAAAATTTTATAAAAAACATATAAAATCAAGGAGAAAAAATGTGAGTCTAGTTTCAATTTGTAGCTATATTCTTCTATTTTATCTTTAAAATGCTAACCAAGACCTTAGCGTACTTTAAATAATTTTAATTTGCAATTTGGTCGTGGTTGTGCACTGTTGTGAAGTTTGAACCTTATTTAATTTTTATAAATCACCAAAGCACTTGAAAAATCTAGAAAATTATCAAAAATACTTTAAAACCCATAAAATCTAAAAATATGTTAGTTTTATTTTCTTAGTATTTTTTGTCATTTTGAAAATTCCCAAAAATATTGTTATGTTTGCTTTCTTTATTTTTGTGCTTGTTTGTGTTATTCAAAAATTAAAAATTTGAAAAAAAATAAAAAACCGCTAAGAAATATTTTATCTTTGAAATTTCACTACTTACTTATTTAATCGTGCTCCTTGTGTTAGACCTTGGTGGATATACCAAGTAAATAAAATAGCGAACCATTGATATCTCATTGCTTGATTTCCATTAGTGGTTTTTTTCTTGTTGAGTCGGCTGATTGATTGGGTCACAACGATCTGTGATTTCTCTTGATACTTAACTTTAGTTAGTCGTCCACTCATCAGAATGGTATCGTTGTCGGGGAGCATGACTTAGTAGTCTTATTTAAATTTTTATTAGTTTTATTATCTATTTGTTATAACTATTTCGGATATCTTTTCTGTTTCACTTTTTGTGCGAGGAAACACCTGAGGGACACTTTGGCTTTTGGTTAGGGAACCCATACCCGAGGAGGAGCAGAAAAGCAGGAGAATTTAGTTATATTAAATAGATATTTATTTCTTTCCAAAACCACTATTGTTGTAATAATGTTGATCTTTGAGACTCTCCTTGGACACTTAGACTTTGAGGTCTGTTTCACCGAGTATCGATGTACTCACGGTACCTCACCGTAGTTTTTCGTGATTTTGTTTTATTGCTTTTATTTATATTTGATTCATGAGGTTTTAGCCCTTAGATTTAGGAATTCTTCTTGATTGTGATGTAATTAGCTAAGGCCCCACACATAATTTCCTATCTGTTCCTATAGATCATAATTGGACTTAGTAAAATAAATTTGGAAAAGTTAGCTTGATTGGATACTAGATCACGTGCCATGAGGAGTCACATACATCACTAGAAGGACCCGTTGTGCCATGCCATGACTCCAAAGATCAAACTCCAATCTTCTATTTAATTAGATAGCTATTGTGCTTCACGTAATAGAACTTGCTCGTCTAAGGCCAATTTCCTCGTGCATCATATAGATAGTTTATTTTCTATCTTTACTTTTATGCACGGATCACCCTGCATGTATAGTGTTGGAGTCAGGTACACATTTCTATCTCTGCATGCATCATTTTGTTTGACCATGCATCAGCATTTTCGACTTCCTCCCACTGTTTTATTGGACTCAAAATATCCAAGGAAATTGGAAAATTCATTAGGCGTTGTCTTATTTAGAAAAATACCTAAAAAGAAGATAACCAAATAAAAATTAGGACTGCTAATGCAAACTTGACCCTAAAAGACACTTCATTTAAAAGTTCTTATTTTGGGGAGAGTCACCCCCCTTATTGATTGATTTATCTACAACGAGAGAGTGACCCGCACACTAGGTAGAGCCATGTTCGATCTCTTTTCAGACTATTGGTCTTGTGGTTAGTAGTTCTCCAGTGAGTACTTCACTGGGTAGTCGGTAATCGGTCCAGGACTTCCTTAGCAGAGTGTATAGATTGGATAGCCGGTATACAGTCTGCAATCCATACTGACTGGGAAAAAGTAGCTACGAGATTGGGCCAGTCTCTTGAGAGTATTGGGCTCCTAACAGCTCGCTTAATCGCTCTGATAGATTGATTTATCACCTTAATAAAAATTGACAAGATTAAAATGACCGAACTTTCACGGTCATCAGCTCGTGTTGAGTAGGTGAACTTGGGTTTAACTTCTCATCTTGTTTCCATTCCAGAACCAATCTTCATAAATATCCATATCATGATGATGGGAAGGAGGTTCCTTAGGCTACCTCTGGTAGCACTGCTTTCGAGTAGTCCTATCCATTGATCTAGGGAGGCTTCAGAGAGATCAGACCCGCTCTCTAAACTCAAGTTTGCTAGCACCATGTTCCCCCTTGACCACCCTTCTACCATTACTGAGGTGCTAAAGAAAAGACCAGCATAACTATTTATTCACATTACAACCCTTGAATAGGGGTCTTTTTCCTTTGTAGAGACCCAAGAGATGACCAGCAACGAGAACAGAACCGATGAGCAGCCACAATTGTCTTCCTATGTTTTAGACCAGACTGCCATCAACACTGCCCTGCTTGCTTCCTTGGAGACCAAGCATTGACAGATCAGGGACCAAGGAGCTTTTATGGCTGAAGTGAGACGAGAGATGACGCAGATGTGAGCCGGTAGAGATGAGCCGCAGAGACCAGCCGATGGAGAGATACCACACCAGGATGATGGGCCCAGACACCCAGATGACCAGCAGGAACTAGCAAGACAGACACGGGTGATGAGGCACTTGCACATCCCAAGTGCAAACCTCACACATAGATGGATCTAGCTACCAGAGATCCTGGGCAACTTCGAGTTCTGCCCCTAGACTATCTAGTTGTTTCTCAAGTTCAATGGGATAGCCACTGGGGAGCCGCACCTCCATCTGTAGGAATTCAATATGATCTCTAGCACTGTCCATGATCGATTTGTGGACGAGGACACAATCAAGATGATTGCCTTTCCCTTTTCCGTAGTTGACAAAGCAGCCTATTAGCTGAAGCATTTGGTGAGGTATGTCACAACCTAGGAGCAGCTCCAGACCGAGTACTTGAATAGGTACTATCCACTTGGCTGGACCAACACACAACAATTTCACTATGATCCCAAATGAGCAGTTCCACGAGGCTTGGGATCGATTTAGAGAGCCCATTGAATAGTGTCGACATCACGATATATCGAAGCCCAACATTGTCCATAGTTTCTTCTATGGGCTGACACTGGAGCTGTAGGGGATAGTAAACACCTCATCTAGAGGGTCCTGTTTTGATAAGGACGAGGACCAGGTCTGGGCCATCTTTGAGGAGATGGCCGAGAACTATACAGTGATGTCCCAGACCATGGTCTACACTTAAGGGAAGCCCCTCCCATAGACCATTTCATATCAGCGCATCGCATGCATCGATACCGCTCCTTCTTCTTTGTCATCAGCAGTAGAAAATGTACAGTCTTCAGCATTTGACATGGGTGTCATTAGTGAGAAGCTGGACAATATCATGATCATAGAGAAGCAGTGACATGGCCTCAACCAGATTGATCAGTTGGCACAGATGCTGAGTGACTTGAAGACTGGGATCATGTGTCTCCATGAGGCACAGACAGCTTCTCAACCCCGTCTCAGGTTACGAGCCGATCCTAGCAGCATCTCTACTCAACCATTAGCCATGTACCGCTAGGTCCACCATATCCAGGCAGAGCTAGTCCAGTAGTTACAACACTACCAGCAGCTACCACCATCAGTGGGCACTCAGATGGTGGTCTACCAACCATATCAACCCTTGGTAGCTCTTCTCCCTCCGCACCTTGAGCAGGAGCATTGATGGAAGTCAACGGGATTTGGTACACCTAGTACCAACCTCATCCCAGAATTCATCATGACCATCCCAGATTCAGATATTCCACTGGAGGCATCTCGTCCCAACAATAGCCTCCAGCTCAAGCAAGGGAGAGCAGCCAGCATCAGCAGTCCCGTCACTGCCAACAGCAGTACCAACATCACGGTCCTTGTCCCTATCATCAGTGACAACAATGGAGGTAGTAGCCTCAGCACTATTCCCAGCCTCCTCCCTAATATCAGCAGCAGTATTAGCAGTCTCATCCTCATTTCTAATAAGGCAACCCTTCTGGTTCTCATGCACCTGTTTATGAGAACCCAACACTTGAGGACCTCACCCTCCTACTATCCGACCAGTAGGCATCCTTCCAGCAAGAGATGGATGAGTTCGGTAGGAAATGAGGGTGATTATCCAGGGCAAGGCTGCGATACCCACTCAGATTGAATCCAACCTAAACAATCTGAAGAGGAAATCTAAAAATGTACAGTTTACAGAGACTACTACTCCTAGTGATACTTTGAGCGATATTTCTTCCTATGTATTTGATGCTGATTTTGTGACACTTAGGAGTGGTAGGATGTTTCTTGAAGGTGCCTCATCTTAGAGACGAACCCGTGCAGATTCTAGAGCATGAGATGAGGATGGTAGCGGTGTTGATACCGCTCATGATGATGATGACGGTGGTGTTGAAGACACCAAGGATGATGATCCAGCCAACGATACTGAAGTCATTGTAATTCCAGTTGCAGATGGTGGTGCTGATGCCACAAATTCACCAGACGCTTGGCCAGAATGCGATCCTGATGCCACAAAGAGGGATGTTGTGGGTGGTACTGATGACACCAATTTACCTTCAGTTGTGTTGCCTCATTTTGTATCTCAGGATAGAAAAATACAAAAAATGGAAAAATAAAAATAAAGAATAAACGAAAGTTTTCTGTATCTCTTGTAAGTCCATCTATGTTGCATAATGATCAGTGTATGGATTCTAGCCCATTATATGAACAAGAACCTATTCCTCACCCTCTTCATTCTAGAGAGGGTCCTTCCGTCTAGGGTAGAGCATGGGTCGGGATCAGGCGGGCCCAAACTAGCACATCCTATGCCCATTTAGGAAACGGGCCCACGATCGGGCCTAAGCCCGCTCATTTTTCAGCAACTAGGCCCAAGCCCGAGCCCAGCCCAACCCAAGATGGGTCGGTCCTAGGTTGGGTCAGACCGTGAATCCCACAAAAGTTGGGTTATAGCCTATCTTACATATTTACAACTTCAATTTTCGGAGGATTTGATTTGGAGGGTTTCTTTTAGCATTTGTAATATTTTATTACAAACACATTCTAATTTTGAAATTCCAAATTTTGGATCTATACCAAATGGGAAGAGTGGGAAATATGACCGAAAAGGTTAGGTAGGATTTTTAAATGAGGGCCCGGGCCGAGCTAGTCTCATGGGTCAGGCATGAATTCAGGCCTTAAATCGGGTCGGCCCATGGGTTTCGGGTTCGGGCATGCCCAAGCCCGAGCTCGACCCGATTTGATAAATGGGACAAAATAGTGGCCCAAGCCTGCCCATTTAGAAAGTGGGCTCGGACTTGGGTTGGGCCATAGCGGGCCGGGCAGCGGGCCAGGTAGGTCCAGCCTTGACCCATGCTCCACCCTACCTCCATCCCCTTTCCTCAAGCACTCCTCTTAGGAAAGGGGACCCAAAAATAAAATAAATTAAAGACACCAGCTAGAGTTTAGCCAACAGATGATTGATCGATTCTAGATACAGTTGACTCTACAGGAGGCATTAGAGCACATCCCCCTCTTCTAAAAGAACTTGAGTGAGAAGACCACTATCCACAGGAAGAGGGGGAACCACTATGCAGAGATCCATGTTTTGATTTGTGCCATTTTCTTCACCATTCAAAACCGATTGCCAGACAAGAGACCCGATGCAAGAGCTCCATATGTCAAATGCCAAAGTCATAAGTAGCGGTTTGATCAAACTCTATTAGACAATGACTCTTCTATTAAACTTCTTCTGGTAACCTTACTCGATTGATTCAAGTTTGGCCCTCTTCGACAGAGCTGGACAATCATTCAGTTTGCTGATAGATCTATCAAGAGGTTGAAGAGCTTATTAAAGGGCGTGGTCATCACAATTCAGGGACTGAAATTCCCTATGGACTTTGTTGTATTGGACATGGAGATCCCTGATTCTGTGACCGATATCCCCATAATTCTAGGATGCCCATTCTTGGCCACAGCCAAGGCTATGTCTGACCATCATAGCAGGAAGATATACTTTCGCATCGGGGGTGAAAGTGTACAAATAGAGATGATCGAGGAGACCAGAGCTAGAGATTCGGCCTACTCCGAGCAATCGAGTGATTCAGAGAAGATGACAGATGCAAAGGGAGACGTCCACCAAGAGTGGGACTTTGTGATCCCAAATGATGAAGCTGTTTGGGAAAACCTAGCAGCACGAGCCCTTTTCACATCTTTAAATACTCCAGACTTACAAATTTTGGCAGACGAGAGTTTGGAGAGAACACTTTTGACATCGAACACATTTGAGGATGATGATCGTGGTCAGGAAAGAGAAGCATATTACATTTCATGTTCTTCATATTCAGATCCCTCAGATTTGGACATTGATTGGGAAGACTTTGATGACTATTTTTCAAGTTTTATTCCTTCAGAGCCAACAACTAGGGTGGAGAGTGAGCCAATTCAGATGATACATACACCAGAGAGCCGCCTTTGTCAGATTCATAAGTGCAGCGAGAGTTCTCACTTGTGGATCTAGTAGCCTTTACTCAAACATTCTAGAAGCCATATTTTCCAGCTCCCACATGTCCAAAACTGAAGACCTTGCCGTGGAATATGAAGTACAGATTCCTTGCAGGTGAGACATATATGTTCCTAGTCATTATCGCTGTAGATTTGACTGAAGATAAAGAATCTAATTTGATGGAGGTTCTTGAAAAAAACCTCAAGGAAATTGGATGGAGCACAGATCATCACCAGTGGATAAGTCTGGCCATGTGCTCCCACCATATCTATCTCGAAGCGGATGCGAAGCCATTACGTGAGTTCCAGTGACAGCTGAACCCGAATTTTCAAGATGTGGTCATGAAGGAAATATCAAAGTGGCAATGCGTCGATTTATCTATCCCATCTCCGACTTCAAGTGGGTTAGTCAACTACATATGGTACCCAAGAAGACGTGCATCACTACAATTTTGAGCGAGTCTGGAGAGGAGATAGCTACCCAGGTACCCACTTCTTGGAGGGTCTATGTGGACTACAAACGATCAAATAAGGCCACTAAGAAGGATCATTTCCCGCTACCATTTATTGATCAAATTATCAAGAGGCTAGCTGGGAAGAGTCATTATTATTTACTTGAAGGGTACTTGGGGTATTACTTGGTGGTGATAGCGCCCAAAGATCAGGAGAAAATGACATTCATTTGTCCGTTTGGGATGTATGTATTTAGACGGATGCCCATTGGTTTATGTAATGCCCTGGCTACATTCCAAAGGTGCATGATTTCCATATTCTTGGACATGGTGGGTGACTATTTGGAGATCTTCATGGATGATATTTCAGTCTACAATGATGGCTTTAATGCTTTCCTTGAGTGCCTAGTCCGAGTACTTCAGCGCTGCATAGAGGTCAACCTTGTATTATCTTGGGAGAAGAGTCGATTCATGATGACTCAAGGGAGAGTCTTTGACCATATCATCTCCAGCAGGGAAATGAAGTTCAATCCGACCAAGGTGGATATCAACAAGAAACTCTATCTACCATCCAATTTACGATAATTGAGGTCTTTTCTTGGGCATGTCAGTTTCTACCGACGGTTCATTCAGGACTTCAATCGTAATGTTCGACCTCTTATTGATCTGTTGATGAAAGACACTGAGTTCATTGTAGATGTTAAGTTTCTAGCATCATTTGAGACTCTCAAGGGATTAGTTGTTGAGGCTCTTATCCTTCAGCCATCTGATTGGTCTCTGCCATTTGAGATCATGATATATGCTTCTGATTTTTCCATAGGGGTTGTGCTAGGAGAAAGGAGGGATGGATTACCTTTTGCTGTTCACTACTCTAGCCAGACTTTCGATGATGCCCAACGGAATTATACTATGTCTGAGATGGAGATGCTAGCCGTAGTCTTTGCTTTGGATAAGTTACGATCATACATTTTTGGATCTAGAGTGACCATATTTACATATCACACCGCCATACGATACTTCATGGAAAAGAAGGATGACAAAGCCATATTAACTCGATGGATCCTTCTACTCTAGGAGTTTGATATTGAGTAAGGATAAACCTGGAGTCAAGAATGTGGTGGCGGACCACCTCTCCTGTTTAGAGAACCTTGAAAAATTCTGATCAAACTACACATATCACAAAGACATTCTTACACAAGGTGATTCTTGCTATTACATCGCTTCTGTGGTATGACGACATTGTGAACTATTTTGTTACTAAGAAAGTTCCACAAGGTTGGCCCAGATAGAGACTTGAGACCTTCCTTACGAAGGCCAAGTCGTACCATTAGGAGGATCCCACCATTTACAATGAAGGGGGGATAGTGTCTGGCGTCGGTGTATTCCTCGAGAGGAACACCACAACGTCCTCACTTACTGCCACAAGCTTGAGGTAGGAGGACATCATTCTGGGAGGAGGAAAATACAGAAAGTGCTCTAATCCGGCCTATGGTGGGCTACTCTCTTCAAGGATTATGATGAATTCGTGAAGAGGTGTACTGACTGTCAGAGGATGGAACTTGTGGAAAACGTGATATGATGTCGATGAATCCCATTCACTTATGTAAGGTTTCTGATGCATGGATCATCGATTTCATGGGTCCAATTCCTAAGAGTCAGGGATTCAAGTACATTCTGCTTGTTGTAGATTATGTGAGTCGTTGGGTTGAGGCCATATGCGAGCCACAGATGCTAAGACTGTATGCAGATTTTTGAGGAAAATATCATTTCACGGTATGGGGTACCTAGAGTTCTGATATCTGATGGGGGATACACTTTATCGACGACAAGGTAAGATCCCTTGCTAACGAGTTCAGCATTAACCATCGAGTTGCCATATCACCTTCAAACGAATTGTCTTGCTGAAGTATCGAACAGGGAGATCAAGATGATATTGAAGAAGGTCGTCTGTCCAGACTGAAAGGATTGGTCACAACCTTTGAACTTGGTCTTGTGGGATTATATGACCTCCTTCAAAACACCTTTAGGTACATCTTCCTTTCATCTCGTTTATGGCAAGCCATGCCACTTGCTTGTGGATATCAAGCATAAGTCACTTTGGGCAGTTACAGAGTTATTATTGGATCCTAAGAGTGTAAGAGACAAGAGGAAAGCAGAGTTGGCAGCCTTGGAGGACCTGAGAGATACAACCTTTTCCAGTAGCCTACAATACAAGGATAGAGTGAAAATATGGCATGATTCTCATATCAACCATAAATAGTTTGAGCTGAATTAGAAAGTATGGATATTTGATGTTAGGTTGAGATTATTTCTGAGGAAACTACAAAGCAAATGGAAAGGACAATACTTTGTCAGAAAGGTGCACGACAACGGAAGTATTGATATATCTGAGTTGTCATTTGATTCCACCTTTTGGGTTAATGATCAGTGCCTAAAGCCATATCTAGATCATGATCCATTGATCGTTGGCATTGTCCCTATTAATTTTGTTTGAGATGTGATATTTGACTCTCATCATTTGTATCTCATACATGATTTCACTTCTCTCCCACAGCTGTATAGATCCAGATTGTCCACATCATACATTCTCTTTATGTTTGACATCCCATCTTCATCTTATCAGTATGATATACTGAAGGTGTACTTCACCCCAAGTATGGGGGGATTTAGGCATTGATTATTCATTTGATTATTTTTACCTCTATTTTTGTTGCCTATACTTAAGGATGTTTTACCCTAAGCATAGGGGAGGTAACTCTTGTACATCCTACTCCTCGGTTTTTCCCTTGAGTACATTCTACTATACTTAGGATTATATGATCCTACGTATAGGGGGATCACTGATTTCTATTCTTCTTGTTACTTGATCCATTCTTTGATTCGTCATTATAGCATAATATTACTTTCACTTTCCAATACTCAACACGAGTTATATCTTCCTTTCATCGCTCTCTGGTCACTACTTTATGTATATAAATAATATGGTTAAAATCACAAAACTAAAAATCAGAAAAATTTTAACATTTTTATTAAATACTTTTAAATCCTTTTGTAAAAATAATTGCAAAAAGTCTTGTACAAATTGTTTGTAAAAATCCCTTTTGTAAAAATTATTTTTGTACAAATGTTTGTAAAAATATTTTGCTTGTAAAATGTTTATAAATATTTTTGGTATCAAAATTATATATACTATACAAAATTTTTGAAAACTATTTGAAAATAAAGTTTGCAATAAATGATTGTAAATCATTTTGTAAATCCTTTTTGCTTTCAATTTTTTCATAAAATTTTGCATATTTTGGAAAAGTTTTCAAAAAATGTTTTTGTGCCTTATTGCTTCTATATTCTTTGGAATCATAGCTGACATTTAAACTAGTATGGAATTATATTAAAAAATGGAGCTTAGTTAAGACTTTAATCCACCTAACTTTAGAGGAAGCTTATAGGATCTGGGGTTGACAATTTTCAGATCCATTAGTAACTTAATTCTTTGAGTCTACAAAACTCTGTTCACATGTCATCTTGATTGACCTAAGTAGAATATTTCACAACACACATAATTCTTCTAGACAGTAGCTTGAGTTGGACACACACCTTACAATTAGCTCAACACGGCTGAGGTGGTAAGGAGGTTGAATTCTTTGTCTTGGGGTAGCATACGAGGGTAGTATTGCTAGACGGAACCCCTCATCTTCCTCTAGGGAGAGATGTGCACCTCAACCTAGTCTAGTAGCATTGAGGTCTAAAGACAGGAGTCTATGGGTTGCAATAATGATTCAAAAGAGGGATAGTTTACTAGCTCAAGAAGAAAAACTCCTTATGTGTATGCTGCACCATGTAGATATGTTGTACGTATGCACAAAAAAAAGTGCAAAAATCAAGAAAACTCCAAAAAAGGGGCATGCCTGATTGAAACTAAAATGCCCGGTGGAGTGTATATAGGCAATAAAGCAAAGCTTATGTATTACACCTTCTCATCTCATGAAGCTTGCAGCTGGAGATTTAGCTACACTGGTTAAGATCCAAGGGATACGTGGCTACACGGGTCATGGTCCATTCTCTTTTTCCCCCTCTTCTTGAGCTGGTTGAACTTAAACTTAGTAGGGAATACCCCACTTCTTGAGGAAAGAGCTGCTAGACCAGAGAATTAGAGTTACCTTAATGAGGGAGGATGTTTCCTTGTCATTTTTGAGGTGGGTAGATATATATCACTTACATAGTACAAGGAAAGATGCAAAGTCATTAGAGTTTACGTATGTAGACTTGTTATGGCCTGGTATATTGAGGAGTCTTGATCATAGAATTGTGGAACTTAAAGGCTACTGAGTCTTAAACCTAATTCCTAATAAGGTTCCATCAAACTAACATTTGTATTGTAAATAATTTATAAAAATAAAATAAAAATTATGTATTCTCCTAAAATTATGTTGTAAATAAAAAATATAAAATAAATTTAGTTTTATAAAAATAATAAAATAAAAATACATGCACATAATACATATGTATATTATACTTGTATATAATACTATATAATGTATACACACTATTTTATTTTTCATAAAAATAATTAAAAATCACATAACATTATTTAATAAACAATAAACATTTTTTATTTTATACATTTTTTGGTTTGAATTCATTTACTATTTTTAATTCTATTTCTCTGAATTTTGTAAATCCTAATTTCTGATTGGTCCACATCGAACTGTTGACCCCGATCAACGGTCTCTTCCAGACCGGGTCAGGTCACACCTAACTCATTGAAGAGTTTTCTCCACATTTTCACACCCGAACCCGACCACTCCTTGGCTCCTTTCTACGCCCAATTAAAGCCTGGACTTCTGTAATTCTCACGGATCCCTAGGCATAATCGGATATGCCTAGGGTTCTGCGTATCCCTCTTGTCTTTTGGGACTCTTAAGCAGTGAATGTCACATCTCCTCCCTCGCCTCCAGTGCCTCAGCTCGTCCCTTGTGCCACCACAGACCTTGAGCCGCCTTCCATAGAGAGACAAATATTAGAGGAGAGTCTTAGGACCATTAGGAGGTGCCTAAAGGCTCGAAGCTCACGACATGACTAGAGCTCCACCGCATGAAGTCTCCCAGCAGCCACAGCTTGGTTGAGGCCAAGACCTCGATGCCCACCTTCGCCAGAAGCCTAGGAGTGTATTTGAATCTTCAGGTGCTTATCTTTTCTTCTGCATTTCCACTTTTGATTCCACCTTTCCATTTTATGCTGCCGCCAGTTCGTCTGCTCCGACCAACTGGTTAGAGCCCTGCTATGCATGCCCATTCGTGCAGATAGATTCCTCGACTCTCTCTACACCCTTTTGCATAATTTGATCATCCTAGCACTCCATCATCCAATCGAGATTAGGCCATGATCTCCTTCCCCCGCCTTCGCTGGAGATCGAACACCATCCTACAGCTTCCCTTCTTGTTCTACTTTAATAACCCCTGTCGAAGCTCCATCTCCGAGCATAGTATCCCTTGCAGGCCCTGACGTGTGTGAGGAGACAATGTTGGACACTCATCAACTCAAGCAGAGCACCTCCAGGAGCACCTTCACCTTGACGCCCATCAGACCGCCACCTGCTTCATCTGACCCCTCGACTGGATGCGGAGCATCCTCACAATTCTGCCAAAGCCCTCAGATCCTTCATCAAGTTGGCGGATCCCATCCCTTGCTCGATTAAAGCTCGACCTATGTGTGTTCTTGCTGACCTTCTCCCACCATTGGATGAATTCCTTCCTCCCAGATCCAATCTGAGCCTCCAAATAGTGACAACCTTTTGTCCATTGGATCAGAGCCTTTGACACATCTGCCCCACACGTCGTCGACATTCCCTACAACCGACAGAGCCCTCCCTCAGAGCAGTCTCTTGCGTGCGCCATGTGTCCCTTTTGTCCTTGCATGTCTATGTTTTATATTTAGTCCTTTAAATAAAATGTGAAGTTAAGAACATTTACAGATTGAACCTCGCTCTTTTTGATATTTGCACTTTAGTCCTCCCGAGTCAGAAGCACGTGTGTGCTCACGTGAGTTTTGGATATTTGCTCTTTCAATTATGAACTTTTACGTTGTTATTAAATGAATGTTGAGTTTCTATAAATTGCATTTATACCCATGTACGTGTAGTATTGAGCATGCGCATGAATTAATTGGGCTAATTGCATAATCGACCATAGGCCTTCAAATTGTTTTATCTGTTTAGTCTAGAAACCTAAATTAATTATGAATAGGTCCATGTGAGCTATGATTAATTGCATTATTTTTATTGAACTTAATAAATATTAAATTGATTCTAAAAATTATCTAAAAATACTATTAGCTCCTGCTAGTGTGTAGTTTTTATTGTGATTTTTGTGGATAGATTTGATTCCTTTTTCTATTTTTTAAAATTAAAAAACCATAAAAGAGTCCTTGTTTGTCTAATAAAATTCAAAAAATTATTTAAAAATATCATAAAAATTCCTATGTGTTTCTTGTTGTATGCTTTACCTTCAGTTTGAATTTTGTTTGAAACTTTACTATAAAACCCCTCAAAATTACAAAACAACTAAAATCTTATAAAAATCATATAAAATCAAGGGAAAATAAAAAAGCGATTCTAGTTTCTATTTATAGCTTTACACTTCTATTTTTTGAAAATTTCTAACCAGGATCCTAGGACACTTTAAATGATTTTAATTTGCAATTTAATCCTTTATGTGTATTGTTGTAAATTTTGAGCCTTATTTGATTTTTATAAAATCACAAAAGTACTTGAAAATCTGGAAAAATTATTAAAAACACTTTAAAACCCAGAAAAATCAAAAATATTTTTATTTTTATTTTCTAAGTATTTTGATCAGAAGTCATAGCACCGTAGGGAAACATGTCACTATGTGAGGCAAGTGGATTTTCAAAAGTTCTAATATATTAGAGAGAAAAGCAACATATTCTAATTCTTACTTTCATATAACTTCCAAATAAATTTTAAAAATTCTTAAAAATATTGTTGTGTTTGTTTTCTCTATTTTTGTGTATATTTGTGTTATTTAAAAATTAAAAATTTGAAAAAAAAAGTAAAAAAACCACTAAAAATTTATCTTTGAAAATTGATTAATTAATTATTTAATCATGCTCCTTGTGTTCAACCCTGGTGGCTATACCATGTAAATAAAAATAGAGAACCACTGATATCTCATTGCTTGATTTCTGTTAGTGGTTTTATTTTCTCGTTGAGTCGGCTAATTGATTGGGGTCACAATGACCTTTGATTTATCTTGATACTTAACTCTAGTTAGTCGCCCGCTCATCAAGCGAGTTTGCACAAGGTGCGAAGAGTTAGCACGTAGGGGCAGAAGAGAAGTCGCATCCACGAGGAGCATCTGCACCGGATGTGCAAGGAGTAGCCGCTAGAGAGGTTCATTCTTGAGGAGGGACAGTTGGTGACAAGGATAAGCATCGATATTGTGCTCTACAAGTACAAGGTAACAATTATCTGATTTTATTCTTGTAACTGAGACTCAGTTTTGTTCGACAACAAAACTGAGAAGACATTGTGCCCTCTCATTTTTTTGACCTAGTGGATTGTGTAATGGGTCGTCGTGCACCGTGGGTTTTTACCTCCCTCACATCGAGGAGGGTTTTCCCACGTAAAATTTCTCGTCTCTCTGTGGTTGCTTGATTATTTTGTTATGATTATTTTCGTGGTTCCCATGTGAGGAACATTCCACTGCTAGTCATCCTTTACAGGACAGGTTAAGGGAATCCATCAATTTCCCAACAAGTGGTATCAGGGCTAGGCTGTCGAAATGGGGATGAAGGAACATTGATCAAGCTGACGAGCACGTATTGGCAAATATGGAAGGCCAAGATGGAGGACATCTTTTGCTACAAGGACCTCCATGATTCGGTGGAAGGAGAAATAACCAAACCCGAGGGTTGACTGCAGGTGATTAGACGAATTTGAACAAGAAAGCAATCGAAACCATCTGGAAATAGTTGAACTTATCGGTATTCCACCATTCATAGAATAGACGTATGCAAAGAAACTATGGGAAAAACTGACAGGGCTCTATGAGAAGAAGACGACCACTAATAAGGTGTTCCTGATTCGAAAGTTGGTGAATCCAAAGTACAAGGATAGGATCAATGTTGTTGAGCACTTGAATGAATTCCAGTCTCATCAATCAACTGAGTACCATGAACATAACGCTAGATGATGAATTTCATGCGCTCCTTATCTTGGGTTCCCTGCTAGACAGTTGGGAAACTCTGGTGATTACCGTGAGCAACTCCGTTATGGATGGAAATCTCACCATACCTATGGTCAAGAGCAGTATTATGAATGAAGAAATTAGACGACTATCATTCGAAGAGTCATCTTCTTTATATGTGTGAACAATTGAGAGAAGAGGCAAGTCTAACAACAGTGGAAAATCACAAGAGAGATCGAAATCTGGGGAGAAGTCAAAGGACAGAGGAAAGTGCCATCATTGTAACAAGCCTGGTCACTCGAAGAGAGACTGTAGAGTCTGGAAAGAGAGATAGTAGAAGCCAAAAAGAATAAAAAGAAAGATGAAGATGAGAATGTTGCTGCAGCAATGGCTGATGACGTTGAGGACCGGTTGGTTCTCACTATTCAGGAGCAGTGTCTAGATGCATGGGATGAATCCGAGTGGGTCGTAGATACGGCCACCTCCTACCACATGACTCTGCATATGGAGTTCTTCATTCCTATACAGAGGGAGATTCTGGGAGAATCAAGATGGGTAACAACAGTTACTCCAAGATCGTTGGAACATGCACCATCTCAGTTCAGACTGATAATGGATGTGCAATGACTCTACAGGATGTTAGGCATGTTACCAACCTGTGGCTTGGCCTCATATCCGGTTCTCAAACTAGATAGGAATGGCTACCATCTGAAGTTTGGAAACAATAGATGCAAGATCAACAAGGGCTATCTTATCATGGCTAGGGGGGTTGTGTTGCACACTCTACAAGACTCAAGTGAAGATCATGGATGGAAACCTACATGCTAGTGAGGCTGACACCTCAGATCTCTGGCATCGTCATCTCGGACACATGAATTAAAAGGGCTTACAACTTTTGAAGCAGGAAGGAGTTGATACCATGTCATACTGACATAATGTTGTTACCTTGTGATTCAAGTGAGATTAGAATGAACAAGAGTGCACCTTTCAAGACATGATCAAAGGTGAAGGAATACCTTCTATAGTTGATTCACTCCGATGTGTGTGGTCCCATGGACACAACATCTTTGGGAGGAAACAAGTATTTTCTGACCTTCATTGATGACACATCAATGAAGGTGTGGGTTTATATGCTGAGGATGAAGGATCAAGTATTAATTGCTTCAAGAAATTTCATGACATGGTGGAGTATGAGACAGGCAATGGATGGGAGTACACCTCTCACGGTTTCCAGAGCTACTATGCATAGCACAAAATCAGGCATGAAAGGACAGAGCTCAGCACACCCAAACACAATGGTATCGCTGAACGGATGAATATGACCATATTGGAGAAAGTTCGATGCATGCTGAAGACACAAAGCTGCCCAATAACTTTTGGGTTGAGGCGGTTCGGACCGCCTGCTACTTGATTAATCGATCTCCATCTGTTCCCATGAATTTTCAGGTCTCTAAGTGAATTTGGTTAGGAAGGATTCCTCATATGCTCACATGAGGGTGCTCAGATGCAAGGACAATGATACAATTGTCTTCTGTGATAGCCATAGTGCCATTGCTCTGAGTAAGAGCGTGATGCACTATGCTCGCACAAAGCATATAGACGTGTGATATCATTGGCTTAGATAACTATTGACAAGAAGCATATCATTCTGAAGAAGGTCTACACAGATGAAAATCCATCAAATATGCTGACGAAGACTGCAGTGACAATTTTCTGATTTTTATTCTTGTAACTGAGCTTCAGTTTTCTTGGGCAACAAAACTGAGAAGACATTGTGCCCTCTCATTTTTCTAATCTAGTGGATTTTGTTGCTGGTTATCATGTCCCATAGGTTTTTCCCCTCCCTCACATCGAGGAGGTTTTTCTCACATAAAATGTCTTGTCTTTCTGTAGTTGCTTGATTATTGTGCTATGATTATTTTCTTGGTTCTTGTATGGGGAACGTTTCATTGCTAGTCATTCTTTGCAGGACAGGTTAACGGAATCCCTCGGTTTCCCAACATGTAGGATCTGCTGCAGCAGACATTGCAGTAAAACTGTGGACCGCACGATCGTGATCGAGCAGTTCACATGAATTCGTCCAATACATGCCCACAAAAAGGATGAATTCGTGTGAACAGCTCGATCATGATCGAGCGGCTCACAGGTCTACTGCAATAAAGTCTAAAGTAGACTTCATGTACAAGTGTTGTATATGGACCCTTGAGAATCCACCTATAAGGGTAAAAGCTGTTAGGTGTAAACATATCTTCAAGAGAAAGGGAACATGATGAGAAGGTAGAGACCTTCAAAGCACGGCTTGTAGCCATGAGCTACACATTTGAAGAGAAGACATTGCTTGCAATGAGATTTGATTTTCAGTGACCATGCTTGAACTCATCAGAATATTGCTAACTGTAGCTACATAACTTGACTATGGCATCTTTAAGATGTAAGTCGGGATTGTATTCTTCTATGAATACCACTTTGAGGATGTTCACATGAAGTAGACCCAGAGCTTCATGATTGAGGAAAGCAATGTGTGCAAGATAAATAACTCCATCTATGGACTCAAATAAGCTTCTTTTAGTGGGATCATAAGATTTGATGAAATCATAAATGTTATGATAGAATTTTGATGTACCATGTAAAGCTTAGTGGGAGTGTCATTGTTTTCATCACACTAAATGTAGATGATATCCTAATAATTAGAATGATATAAGGATAATAATAAGTGTTTTATAGACTGTTTGTTCCATAACTTAAGATATAATCTCAATGATACCTCTTGGGTCTTAGTTCTAAAGGTGTCCAATAGAGAAGAGGGTATTCGGACTATCACATTTGTGGTACACCTTGGACATATTCCATTCTTGGAAAACCCCAAGGAATGATTCCTTCCCTTAAGATATGGTAATGACCAATCTGAAGGAATAACACCTCAAAGAGTTGAGGAAGTGAATGCTAAAATTGCTCGCCCTTGTGCATCAGTTACGAGAAGCTGAGTGTATACTAGATGTGTACAAAAGCCAAATATCTGCCATGCAGTGGGAGTAGTAAAGTGTTGCTAATCCTACTATGGAGATAAAACACTTGATTGCAGTAATAATAAAATCTTCATAAATGACAAGTTTTTTGAGATAGTGATCTCAAAGTCTTATCTTCAAAAGCTTCACTTTATAGATAGAGATCTAAAAAGGTCCTAACTGTGGATACCTTAAAAGATAGTGGTCTCCCAAAATAAGGGTATTCTTATAAGGATTATGGAAATACTAGTTGTAATAATTATAATAATTATTGAGAAATAGTGTCAAGGATACTATAACTGCTTTAACTAGATTGAGTATTGGTTGCATAAGTTGCAACATTCGCATTGGATGCGAGCACTGTTACTGGGGGATATGCAAGTACCGTAAAAGGACTTGGCATAGTCTTTTGGGAACAGAGTAACCGAGCAGCTCACCTAGCTATTTTCTAAATAGCCTATGATTGTCACAAGAGTGCGAGTTTAAATGATTAGCCCATTGATGGCTCTTTGGGCAAGTGAGAGATTGTTGGACATGTGAGCCCACGGCGAGCCATTATACAATAAATGTTATAGCAAATTTCATTCCCTAATTTGAAATGAAGAATAACTAATTTTCATAATAGGTCCCTTACTACAATTAGGGTTATATACCATGGTAATCTTAATGATAATGCAGCTGTTGATGCAATAATTTATTCATAGAGGTTGGTACTTGGATGAATATCTAAAGAGTTAGATAGAGGACTCATCGAGCACCCTCAAATGATTGTTAAGAGATGATCTCCAACCTGAGTAGGAGATGGCAATCCTTTCTCAGTTAGGTTGATATCTGACCGACCTCTTGATGCATGTCCTCTACATAGGAATAGAGATTCGGAGGTGTTAGATTAGTTAGGTCAAAGAGTTGACTTAGCGGGATCGAGATAACCAAAGTCCTATGTCGTATGTTGTCACGATATAGGCACGCATCCTCTGACCGGAGACAGATGTGTTACTATATGTCTGAGTATGTCCATTTGGCAGACCAATAGGTTGATGACCTAATCAAGGTCTATACACTGACGCGTTGGTGTGCATGCAAGAACATATGAGTATACGATCTCTCAAAGGGATCATACAGGTTCAATTATTGAACCCGAAGACATGAGCTCACTCATGAGATATTGGGAAGAATTAAATTCCGTGCACGGTCGTCTCGCTTTGGAAGCTTGACTGAATTTATAGGTTTGATATATACTTTTGGAAAGTATATGATCAAGACCTAGGTATGATATATGCTTTTGGAAAGAATATGATCAATACCGGCTACCAATGATCAAATGAGAAACTTACTGATAAAACCCTGAAGTAGACACTGTAAAGTTGATCTAATACTTTGGGTTTATTCTGGGTCTTCCAGTATGCAGGATGTACAAGTATTGGGAATACCTGAGGGTGATGTGATCATAAATGATTATATAAACATGACGTTTCCATTCCTAGGGAGTAATGAAACGGATCTCGATTTTAGTGACTCCTCTCAATAGAGAAGTAATATAATCTGGGTCCAAATATTGGACATTGATCTGAATGTGATTCAGATGCAATGAGAAGACTATATTTACGGTCTCGATTTAATCAAGCATGTATGAGAGGCCTGAGATCTAGATTTGAGATGTGATCTCAATATCCAAGTCACTATACGTGGAACAATACAATCGCCATGTCCTTATCTCCAAGTATATGCGAAGAAAGTGCATTATCCATGAAATCGTTTGGGATAATTTCATTGTTGATATTATATCCGAGCATTGAGAAATGGATAATTAAATGTTATTTAACTATTATGAATAATATGAATTTGATTCATATTATATGGAGAGTTGTCTAAGATAATTAAATGTGATTTAATTATCAAAGATGTCAATAATATGAATGTGATCCATATTATTTGGGCACATGAGAATTGAGATCCAAGATGATTAAAAATGATTTAATTATCATGGATATTGAATAATATGGATAGCACTATACATATTAATCAAATATATTATAAATATGATTTATAATATATAATAGAGTGCTATTTGTAACTTATATTTATTAATTAAATGTTGATGTCAATTGGATTCACATGAACAATTATTTGAAAATGTAATTCACATTTTATCTTGGGTTGTGAATGTGATTCACAAATTTCCAATGGCAAGATTGCAATATTCACAAAATAATTATGAATTCTTTTTTTAGAATAATTTACAACAAGTGTTGTTTTAAATCTTGGAGATTTCCATGGAATAATATAATCTCATGAGATATCATGAGATTACATGATATTGCCACCAAATCTCGTATTATGGAAGGAGGAAATCTTCATTCCATAAATCTCCATGCTTGATTGATTTAATTTGAGAATAAAACATATTGATTTAGCAATATATATTTAATCTAAATTAAATTAATTGGTGTTGGTTCTTTACCAACAAAATCTTAGCCACTAAAAGAAACACAAATCAATGTAAGTCATTGGATTTGTGTTGTCCATGGAGTGAGATCCATGGATCCCAAAATATTATAAAAGGAGAGGCATTCCTTGCTCTTCGTGGTTACAACAACACAATGAGAATATAAGTATCTCTCTCTTTCTTTCTCTCTACTCTCCCACTCTCTCTCATGTGGTCGTCCACCATGGATGCCCTAGAGAGATTCTCCATCACTGCAGTGTCGTCATTATGCTGCCCAATTGTTTGCTCGTGGATCTCCGTCTCCTTCAATGTGCCTTGCTCGTGAAGAAGACATCGTATCTTGCGTGACGAGATCAGGAGATTCGTCACTTGGATAATCAACATGGATTGTGAGGAGCACGTGTTTCATCAACACGCTCGCAAGCGTCTCCTCCGTCGGATCGGACTTGAGACAGGAGGTCTCTTCGTTTAGAGACTCGATCGCAACCATGCTTCAAGAGGTAATCCCATTACTTGTTTGTGGTTTAGACGAAACAATCTGAGAAGCATTCTTGGATCATGTGGTTTCATCACATATAAAATTTAGTTTCCGCTGCCTTAAGCAACTAGTGCGACTAGTCGCTCCCGATCGCATACGATGCAATCCTCACGCTTCTGTGATGTGCCTAAGGATCTCATCATATCCTTCAGGAGGCCCGAGGCAGGTATTGCTACGCATGACAAAGGAGTGGAGCATGCGTTTTTAGATGCGAGCGAAATCGGTGTGGCGAAGGCAATGACCTCAAGGCACGTCGAGGAGGGTTGCGCTCAGGTGGAGCAAGGTGAAGCGTTTGTAGAGGACGGCACCCTATGTCAGTGACGATCCCCGTGCAATGGATACGAGGCTACAGAAAAGTACTGACCTAAGTCAAGCTGCTCGAACCCGAGGCCCGGGGAGGATGACCTTGAAGAGGGGGTGGCGCCGCGTCGGTGCAGGAGGCGGTGGCAGCGAGGCGAAGCTGGAGGAGGCCAGCTGTGTGGCAGCTTGTGTTGGAGCGGCGGAGGGGCGCGGTCGGCTGGCGGCGCCGCCGCAAGAGTCAGCGACACGTCCGCTATTGGCGGCGTGGCCGCGAGGGGAGGTCGCGGCCGGTTGGGGCAGAGGCCAGTGGCGGCGGCAGCGGAGGAGAAGGGGAAGGGCGGCGGGCGTGTCCTGCAGCTCCTCCTCTTCTTTTTTTATTTTTTTATTTTTTTATGTTTTGATTAAAAAAACTGCTGTGATATTTTTTGAAAAAAAACCTTTTTTGTTTTAATTTTTATATATTTTTTTGTTTTGTTAATTAGGGGATGCACATGATGGGGAAAAATTGATGTGATGGTGGTATATGAAGAGGATATAAACAAATGAAGGTCTTTGGGTGAATGTGATGTAAAAATTTGAGAAAATAACAACGGTGATAAAATGAAGGGAAAATTTACCTACGATGAACGTGGTCACCTATGTTGTGCTAACGAGAGCACGGTCTTCGCTCGAATAGCTGGCGTGCGATGAGCTTGAGCAGCACGTGGTTGTGGCTGCGGTGTTGGCAAAAAACCAACGGATCTCACCGGAGAGAGGGATGTCGTCGCTCGACCGTGGTTGCGTCGCTGTCACCGATTCAACTCTAGGAACTAGGCTCTCCTCACATAAAGATGGATCAAGTGCAAATTGAGGAGGATGGGATGTATATAAGGAGAAGACAAGAGAAGTTATTAAGGTAGTGGAGTTGAATGGGAGGTTGTATTATTAATGGAGTTGAATGGGAAGTTGGAAAAAATAGTGGAATAATAGAATTGAATTGGTGGTTATTGTAGAGATTGAAAATTAAATAAATAAATAAAGTAAAATAAAGTAGGCTACTTTAAATACAACAAAAAATATAAAGAAGGAAAAATAGTGGAGAATTTACAATGGAATACATACAACACGTACATTTTTTGTTTGCTTTTCTAATATGTATTTTTTTATCTTTTTAATAAGAGATATTTACAACAAGAAAATACAGTAAAATAGTATAATCAAAATACAATACAACCATAAATTTTTTTTAGTAATTATAAAAGATAAAGAAAGAACAAATATATACATAATATACAATGTACATCTAGGTCCCAAAACTCAACTTTTGCAAATGAGCTCCGATTTTAATGAAACCACTTCCATTGGATAGATAATTTTCTAGCTTGACGAAAAGTGAGTTTGGTGAATTTGGAGTTCACACAGAGCAGGAATTTGGATTGGAAGTTGGTCTTTATGGCTTTTTCCCTTTGGGATCTAGGAGCATTTATTTGAGGTAAAATTTGTTTTGTATTTTTGTATTTTTATATATATTTTTATGAACAAGTTAAAGAAAAAATCAGTCAAAAAGGAGTTGAAATGAAATTATTAAAAATAGATGAAGTTTTGGACTATTTACAAGTGAAAAACTCCTTTATTTTTGCAGCTTTTTATTGTTAAATTATTTTGTACAATCTAATATACAATAACTAGTGTGTTTTATTTACAAGAGTCATTTAGTTAATTTATTGAATTTATGGACATTTTTCTGGGATTTTACTCGGGGATTTTGCTAATCAATATATTGAGGTGATGAATCGTGGATTCATCACCCCCCTATACTTAAACTTTGCTAGTCCTCGAGCAAATAAAGAATGAATAAGTTGGATTAACCCCTGACTGTGCATGTGAATACAAGACTTGATCCATTCAAGAATGCTCGGTTTTAAAGATCCTAAAATTCTAAGCTGAACCAAGCTCTAGACAAAAGGTATCCAATTTCCCTAATATCAGACTCTCTTTGTATACATATATAGTAGGGATATGACTTTAGGTGTTGACCACAGTTAAAAGAGTAGAGTTACAACGTCACCCGAGGTTCCAGTCCAAGAGACTCTCCTAAGGACCTGATCCTCAACACTAGTGAATAAATCATTTCTTACATCCAATCCACCGTCTCTTTAGTTGTCAGACTTAAAAGTGTAGATGGAAGGCCAGTTGATGGAGGGCATAGGATTGTGTCATTTCTTCTCTCCCTCTCATTGGAACAAGGATTCTCTCAAGTGCCTTATTACGCAACACATATTTTTGGTGTTGATCAGTGCGTCCGTTAAGAGAAGTTGGAGTCGTCTGCACTTGTTTTCCTAGGAGTACACTGGGGTGTGCCTTTTTGAGTATCTATTATACCTTCTTACCCAGACTTGTAGCATTTACGATGTAGAGCCCTTTTTTGGTGCAAGCCTGACTCCTGATCCTAATAACGGTGGTCCAAGTGGACACTTTGAAATGGTTGGGAGCATTCCCCTTTGGTGGAAGCTCTTTTGATAATTGACTTTGTGGAATGAGAGCTTTTGTTTATCATTTCATTACTTTGTAGTATTTTTGGCTATCTCTACTGCTTGTACCGAGAGTTGGCGCACACTGATCAACATTTTTTATTGTATCATACCCTGGCACATAGGTAAATGTCAATAGATAGTACAAGAACCATGTTATCATACTGGCTAAAGATGCTGACACTCAGGTTTCATGAAGCCTTCATTGATTTTATCCCATCCTCGAGCATCATCAAATCAAGTCCAAACTCAAATCCCTCGTCCCAGTTCCTCAAGTGAAATTTCAACTCATCTCATCATAACTGCAGTCGTGTATGTGAGGTACTGATCATATTCTTTAAGGTGGAGACTAAGCATGCAAAATAGCACATAAATCTTTCAAACTAGGGAAATGTGAATAATTAAGTCAAGGACCCGAATGACTAAGGATGGTTAACTTAAAATCTCAAGACCTCATAAACCAAGTGTTCTTGAACATTACTAGTCTTGTATGAAAGTGAATTGTGTCAGGGATTAAACCAACTTATTAGTTAGTTTTTTTAGAGAGTTTTTCCCTTTTTTTTGAAAAACAAAGAATTTTCTTTTGTTAGAAAAATTTTGCTCTTTTTTTCAAGTGTTTTTTTGAAAATATTTTTAAGAGATTTTTTTTGAAAAGTTTTTTTAGTTAGTTTTTTTAGAGAGTTTTCCCTTTTTTGAAAAATAAAGAGAAAAAAATTTTTGTTAGAAAAATTTTGCTCTTTTTTTCAATTGTTTTTTTTTGAAATTTTTTTAAGAGTTTTTTTTTGAAAAGTTTTTTTTGAAAAGTTTTTTGGGAAAGTTTTTTTACGAGTTTTTTTTTCTGAATTTTTTTTCAATTTTACCCACCACATAATTATTGTATAATATATACAAAAAATACGTGAAAGTACGAGCTATGGGTAAAGTGTATATGTAATATATACACACCCCCTATACTTAACATATGCTATGTCCTCAGAGCACAAGAAGCGAGAAAAAGACATAGCTCGTGCTAAGCGTAGGATGGCTAAAATAATAAATATTATAGAAGTCTATCTGCCCCCCTATACTTAGGCTCTGGTCAGCCTAAGTGTAGAAGAGGATCAAAAATGGGGCGGATGAGGTCAAGAGGAGAAATGGATGAGTATATACACAAGGCAGGCATCGGTTCCTCCTATACTTACGCTTTGGTCAGCCTAAGTATTGGATAGGAGTAAGTGTGAGAACCGATGTGATATGGAGAATATACAAAGAAGGGTGAATGTACAAGAGGAATGAATCTTTTAAGATGTTGAATCTTGATGCTGCATCTTCATGACGAGTAATATAATGTATCTGCTCTGTGGTCACTCTGCATGAAGTTGATGACCTCAACTTGGACTAACTGCTCTTTCGAATCTACAAAATGCTTAAACAATTGTCCATTTACCACATGAGATTGTGTACCATCTGTGAGATCAGCTATCTCTACACTTCCACTCTCATGCACTTTCTTAACAACAAAGGGACCCGTCCATTTAGATTTGAGATTCCCATGGAACATCTTCAACTTGGCATTGAACAACCATACCTTTTGTCCAGGGACAAAGTCTTTGCACCTAATGTGTTGATCATGCCATCTCTTTACTTTGTCCTTATAAATCAAACTGTTGTCATATGCCCTATTTCGGATCGTTCAAGCTTAAGTCTCGACAAAGCTTCCCTAGGTGACAACTCCAATTAATCTTCTTAATTGCCCATTCGGATTTATGAATCAATTCTGCGGGCAAATGGCATGGCTTTCCATAGATCATTCTAAATGGTGAAGTACCCAATGGTGTTTTGTAGGTTGTCCTATAGGCCAACAGAACTTGGTCCAAGAGCTGAGACCAGTTCTTCCTATCGGGACGAACCAATTTCTGCAAAATATTCTTCACCTCTCTGTTCGAAACCTCTGCCATGTCGTTGGACTGTGGGTGGTAAGGACTAGTAACTCTATGCTCAAATCCATAGTCCTTAGCTAAAGATCTCATATCTCGGTTCACAAAATGGCTACCCCCATCAGATATCAAAACTTTTGGCACCCCGAACCTAGCAATAATATGGTCTCTCACAAACTTACAGACAGTCTTGTTGTCTGCGGTTCGGATTGGGATAGCCTCTATCCACCTGGATAAATAATCAACCACCAACAATATGTACTCATGTCCTTGGCTGTTGGGAAAGGGACCCATAAAATCTATGCCCCCGGCATCAAAACATCACAAATAATCATCGGTTGCATGGGCATCTCATCTCTCTGTCCAACTGTCCCTCCCATCCTTTTACAGATCGGGCACGACCGTACAAAATCAATAGCATCTCTAAACAAGGTCGGCCAATACAATCCACATTGAAGTACTTTGTGAGTGGTTCTTTTTCCCGAATGGTGTCCTCCATCCTCAAGTGAAAGACAATATGTGAGGACACTCTGGTATTCCTCCTGAGGAATACACCTTCTCCAAGCACAATCTGATCCTTCGAAGAAAAGGAAAGGATCGTCCTAGTGGTATCTCCTCGAATCCAACTTCAGTCGATCAATGCTGCTCCTAGTCCAACCATGGGGAACCTGCTTGGAGAAAAGATAGTTCACCATGTTGGCATACCATGGGAGTGAGTCAATAACACAAATTGACTCATCTGGGAAGGTCTCTATAATCCGCTTATAATCAAGAGAATCCTTAAGTTCAATCCGAGAAAGGTGATCAGCCACAATATTCTTCACTCTAGGTTTATCTTTTATCTCCAAATCAAGTTCCTGGAGGAGTAAAATCCACCTAAGAAGACACGCCTTCGCGTCCTTCTTTTTAAGTATCGAATGGATGTGTGATCTATGTAAATTGTCACCTTAGAGACCAAAATATATGATCTGAACTTCTCGAGGGCCCATACTACCGCGAGAATTTCTTTTTCAGTCACTGTATATTTTTTATGTGTAGGATCTAATACTTTGCTCGAGTAATGGATCACAAAAGGAATCCATTCTCGTCGTTGTCCTAACACAGCTCCTATAGCGAAATCTGAGGCATCAGTCACGATCTCAAAGGGGAGAGACCAGTCAGGAGCTTGTAGGATAGGTGAGGCACAAATCTTCCTCTTCAAGAGCTCAAAGTCCTCCAGACACATGTGATCTACAACGAACTCTGTGTCTTTCCCTAAGAGCTTCGTTAGTGGGCAGGCGATCTTTGACAAATCCTGAATGAATCTTCTATAGAATCCAACATGCACTAAGAATGACCGCACTGACTTCACGTTGGTAGGTGGATCGAGTTTCTTGATCATCTCCACCTTGGCAGGGTCAACCTCCATTCCCCATTTGGAGATGACATGCCCCAACACGATATCCTCCGTCACCATAAAGTGACTCTTCTCCTAGGAGAGTACCAGATTTACCTCTCTACACCTCGTGAAGACTCGGTCCAAGTGCACTAAACATGTATCAAAAGAATCACCGTGGACCAAGAAGTCATCCATGAACACTTCCAGGAAATATCCCACCATCTCGACAAATATGGCTATCATGCACCGCTGAAATGTGCCCGGGGCATTGCAGAGCCCGAATGGCATGCGCCCGAAAGCATAAGTACCGAATGGACATGTGAATGTGGTCTTTTCCTGGTCCTCAGGGGCTATGGCCACCTGGTTGTAGCCCGAGTACCCATCAAGAAAACAGAAGAACTATTTCCCTGCTAGTCTCTCCAAGATCTGATCAATAAAAGGCAAGCGAAAGTGATCTTTCTTGGTCGCAGCATTCAGGTACTTGTAGTCAACACAGACACGCCACGACATAGGTACTCCTGTTGCGATCTCTACCCCCTCCTCATTGGTGACCATATGAATTCCCGACTTCTTCGGGACAACATGAAGCGGGGCCACCCACTTGGAGTCAGAAATAAGGTATATAAACCCTGCTTTGCACCATTTCTCAATATCCTTCTTCACCACTTCCCGTAGATTGGGGTTAAGTCTCCTTTGGTACTCACGGGAAGGTCTCACATTATCCTTTGTAAAAATGTGGTGCGAGCAGAGAGAGGGTTGATCCCCACGAGATCCGACACTGTCCAGTCTATTACTTTGCGGTTCTTCTCTAAGACTTCTAACAACCTAGACTCTTGTTCTACAGTCAAGTCTGAGCTAATGATGACAGGATATCTCTCTTTGGGTCCCGCAAGAAAGGCATACTTGAGTGTAGGAGGTAGTGATTTCAGTTCTAGCAATGTGGTATCATCAATCAAATTCTGCTGAACTGAATCTGGTTCTGTGCTGCATGAAGGTGGGCTCAACTGTGTAGGACTCTCCACCAAATCAGAAGTATCGGGAGTCGGATCGTCAAAAATATCCAAACAATCGGCAAAAGCCACGTCCGACTCATCATCTATGTCCCATGATTGTTCCGAAGAGGATGGAACTGACAGATCCAGATGGATCTCTACGTCGTCATAGGAATAGGTAGATTCATCTCTAACAAGATCAGATAACACCTGACAAACTGCATCATGCACTATGTCCTCTCCAGATGAAAGGGTCTCACTCTGTCCTGAAGGAATCTGTCCCCAAATCCCAACAGTGCTGATCATTCTGCAATCTTCCTCTGATGATGAGTACTCTGTGCTACTTTCTGAATCGGGTCACTGATTTTAACCGAAATTCGGTGATCTTAAGTTCAACACAAAGCGTGAACTCAGTCGGTGTGTCGACCAAACAAATCTCGATTAAAGTCAACAATTAACCCACACTAAAGATCAATAATTAGAAATAAATGTGGAGTTAAAATTTATTTTTAACTCTGCATAAATGATGTAAAAGGGCAAGTATGCAGAGAGTTCGAACACAGGGAGCAAGCAGGGTAATTCAAACAAATGTGCACAAGTGAATGTGTGTGATGTGTCTACACTAAGCAAGCAAAGACATTTTTTGTGGGTTTTTAATTTTTAATTTTTTAATTTTTTTTATTTTTTTTATTTTTAATTTTCTTATTTTTATAATTTTATATTATAAATATTTTTTTTAATTTCTTTTTCAATATTGGAAAATAAAGGATATATAATAAAAGACAAGGTAAAGTATTTATAAAAATGTGCAAAAATAACCAAAAATTCAGAAATAAAATGTTTTTGATATTTTTAGGATTTTTTACTATTTTTTGTGATTTTTGGGA